>JANJGN010000419.1:0-425000 GCA_026770705.1 Isurus oxyrinchus
TAATCATCCTCAGTCTCCCCTTAAAACCCTCAGCCTACCGCTATACACCCTCACCCTACACCTAAACACCATCAGCCTACCCCTAAACACCCTCAGCTTAACTCTAAACACCCTAGGCCTACCACTAAACACCCTCAGTCTCTTTCTTAGCACCCTCAGCCTACCCCTAAACACCCTGAGTCTGCCCCTTAACACCCTCAGACTACCCCTAAACACCCTCAGTCTCCCCCTAAACACCATCAGCCTACCCCTTAACACACTCAGCCTACCATATTCACCCTCAGCCTACACCTAAACAACTTCAGCCAACCCCTAAACACCCTCAGTCTCCTCCTTAACACCCTCAGCCTACCCCTAAACACCCTTAGTCTCCCACTTAACACCCTCAGCCTACCCCGAAACACCCTGAGCCTACCACTAAACACCCTCAGTCTCCTCCTGAACACCCTCAGCCTACCCCTAAACACCCTCAGTCTCCCCATAAACACCCTCAGCCTACCCCTAAACACACTCAGTCTCACACCAAATACCCTCAGCCTACCCCTTAACACCCTCAGCCTACCCTAAACACACTCAGCGTACCCCTAAACACCCTCAGTCTCCCCTAAACCCATTCAGCCTACAACCAAACAGCCTCAGCCTCCCCCTAAACACCCTCAGACTACTCCTAACAAACTCCGCCTACCCCTCAACACCTCAGCCTACACCTAAACTCCCTCAGTCTCCACCTAAACACCCTCAGTATCGACCAAATCACCCTCAGTCTACCCTTAAACACCCTCAGCCTACCCCTAAACACCCTCAGCCTACCCCTAAACAACCACAGCCTACCACTAAACACCCTCAGCCTACCCCTAAACACCCTCTGTCTCCCCCTAAACACTCTCAGTCTCCCACTAAACACCCTTAGCCTACCGCTAAACACCCTCAGCCTACCCCTAAAAACCCTATTTCTCCACCTAAACACACTCAGCCTACACCTAAACACCCTTACCCTACCCCTAAACACCCTCAGTCTCCCCCTAAACCCCTCAGCCTAACCCTAAACACCCTCAGCCTACCCCTAAACACCCTCAGTCTCCCCATAAACACCCTCAGCCTATCCCTAAACACCCTCAGTCTCACACTAAATACGCTCAGCCTACCCCTTAACACCCTCAGCCTACCCTAAACACACTCAGCGTACCCCTTAACACCCTCAGTCTCCCCTAAACCCATTCAGCCTACAACCAAACAGCCTCAGTCTCCCCCTAAACACCCTCAGACTACTCCTAACAAACTCTGCCTACCCCTCAACACCTCAGCCTACACCTAAACTCCCTCACTCTCCACCTAAACACCCTCAGTCTCGACCTAATCACCCTCAGTCTACCCCTAAACACCCTCAGCCTACCCCTAAACACCCTCAGTCTACTCCTGAACACCCTCAGTCTGCCTCTAAACACCCTCAGCCTACCCCTAAAAACCCTCACCCTACCCCTAAACACCCTCAGCCTACCCCTAAACACCCTCAGTCTCCCCCTGGAAACCCTTAGCCTACCACTGAACACGCTCAGTCTACCCCTAAACACCCTCAGTCTCCCCCTAAACACCCTCAGTCTCCCCCTAAATACCCTCAGCCTACACCTAAATACCCTCACCCTACCCCTAAACACCCTCAGTATCCCCCTGGACAACCTCAGCCTACCCCTAAACAACCTCAGCCTACCACTAAACACCCTCAGCCTACCCTAAACACCCTCTGTCTCCCCCTAAACACCCTCAGTCTCCCACTAAACACCCTTAGCCTACCGCTAAACACCCTCAGCCTACCCCTAAAAACCCTAAGTCTCCACCTAAACACACTCAGCCTACACCTAAACACACTCAGCCTACCCCTAAACACCCTCACCCTACCCCTGAACATCCTCAGTCTCCCCCTAAACTCCCTCAGCCTAACCCTAAACACCCTCAGCCTACCCCTAAACAACCTCAGTCTCCCCTGGAAACCCTCAGCCTACCCCTAATCAAACTCAGGCTACGCCTTTACACCCTCAGCCTACCCCTAAACACCCTCAGCCGACCCCTAAACACCCTCAGCTTAACCCTAAACACCCTCAGTCTCCCCCTTAACACCATCAGCCTACCCCTAAACACCCTCAGTCTCCCCCTAAACACCCTCAGCCTACCCCTTAACACCCTCAGCCTACCCTAAACACACTCAGCGTACCCCTTAACACCCTCAGTCTCCCCTAAACACATTCAGCCTACAACCAAACAGCCTCAGTCTCCCCCTAAACACCCTCAGCCTACCCCTAAAAAGTCCGCCTACCCCTCAACACCTCAACCCACACCTAAACAACCTCAGTCTCCACCTAAACACCCACGGTCTCCAACTAAACACCCTCAGTCTCCCCCTAAACTCCCTCAGCCTACCCCTAAAAACCCTCAGCCTACCCCTATACACCCTCAGGCTACCACTAAACACCCTCAGCCTACCCCTGGACACCCTCAGTCGCCGCCGAATCACCCTCAGCCTACCCCTAAACACCCTCAGCCTACCCCTAAAAACCCTCAGTCTCCCCCTGGACACCCTCAGCCTACCCCTAAACACCCTCAGCCTACACCTAAACTCCATCAGTCTCCCCCTGGGCACACACAGTCTTCCCCTAAACACCCTCAGCCTACCCCTAAACACCCTCAGCCTACACCTAACCACCTGCAGCCTACCCCCAAACACCCTCAGCCTACCCCTAAACACCTTCAGCCTACACCTAAACACCCTCAGTCTACCCCTAAACACCCTCAGCCTACACCAAAATACCCTCAGCCTACACCTAAACACACTCAGCCACCAATGGACACCCTCAGCCTACGCTAAAACACCCTCAGCCTACCCCTAATCATCCTCAGTCTCCCCTTAAAACCCTCAGCCTACCGCTATACACCCTCACCCTACACCTAAACACCATCAGCCTACCCCTAAACACCCTCAGCTTAACTCTAAACACCCTAGGCCTACCACTAAACACCCTCAGTCTCTTTCTTAGCACCCTCAGCCTACCCCTAAACACCCTGAGTCTGCCCCTTAACACCCTCAGACTACCCCTAAACACCCTCAGTCTCCCCCTAAACACCATCAGCCTACCCCTTAACACACTCAGCCTACCATATTCACCCTCAGCCTACAACTAAACAACTTCAGCCAACCCCTAAACACCCTCAGTCTCCTCCTTAACACCCTCAGCCTACCCCTAAACACCCTTAGTCTCCCACTTAACACCCTCAGCCTACCCCGAAACACCCTGAGCCTACCACTAAACACCCTCAGTCTCCTCCTGAACACCCTCAGCCTACCCCTAAACACCCTCAGTCTCCCCATAAACACCCTCAGCCTACCCCTAAACACACTCAGTCTCACACCAAATACCCTCAGCCTACCCCTTAACACCCTCAGCCTACCCTAAACACACTCAGCGTACCCCTAAACACCCTCAGTCTCCCCTAAACCCATTCAGCCTACAACCAAACAGCCTCAGCCTCCCCCTAAACACCCTCAGACTACTCCTAACAAACTCCGCCTACCCCTCAACACCTCAGCCTACACCTAAACTCCCTCAGTCTCCACCTAAACACCCTCAGTATCGACCAAATCACCCTCAGTCTACCCTTAAACACCCTCAGCCTACCCCTAAACACCCTCAGCCTACCCCTAAACAACCACAGCCTACCACTAAACACCCTCAGCCTACCCCTAAACACCCTCTGTCTCCCCCTAAACACTCTCAGTCTCCCACTAAACACCCTTAGCCTACCGCTAAACACCCTCAGCCTACCCCTAAAAACCCTATTTCTCCACCTAAACACACTCAGCCTACACCTAAACACCCTTACCCTACCCCTAAACACCCTCAGTCTCCCCCTAAACCCCTCAGCCTAACCCTAAACACCCTCAGCCTACCCCTAAACACCCTCAGTCTCCCCATAAACACCCTCAGCCTATCCCTAAACACCCTCAGTCTCACACTAAATACGCTCAGCCTACCCCTTAACACCCTCAGCCTACCCTAAACACACTCAGCGTACCCCTTAACACCCTCAGTCTCCCCTAAACCCATTCAGCCTACAACCAAACAGCCTCAGTCTCCCCCTAAACACCCTCAGACTACTCCTAACAAACTCTGCCTACCCCTCAACACCTCAGCCTACACCTAAACTCCCTCACTCTCCACCTAAACACCCCTCAGTCTCGACCTAATCACCCTCAGTCTACCCCTAAACACCCTCAGCCTACCCCTAAACACCCTCAGTCTACTCCTGAACACCCTCAGTCTGCCTCTAAACACCCTCAGCCTACCCCTAAAAACCCTCACCCTACCCCTAAACACCCTCAGCCTACCCCTAAACACCCTCAGTCTCCCCCTGGAAACCCTTAGCCTACCACTGAACACGCTCAGTCTACCCCTAAACACCCTCAGTCTCCCCCTAAACACCCTCAGTCTCCCCCTAAATACCCTCAGCCTACACCTAAATACCCTCACCCTACCCCTAAACACCCTCAGTATCCCCCTGGACAACCTCAGCCTACCCCTAAACAACCTCAGCCTACCACTAAACACCCTCAGCCTACCCTAAACACCCTCTGTCTCCCCTAAACACCCTCAGTCTCCCACTAAACACCCTTAGCCTACCGCTAAACACCCTCAGCCTACCCCTAAAAACCCTAAGTCTCCACCTAAACACACTCAGCCTACACCTAAACACACTCAGCCTACCCCTAAACACCCTCACCCTACCCCTGAACATCCTCAGTCTCCCCCTAAACTCCCTCAGCCTAACCCTAAACACCCTCAGCCTACCCCTAAACAACCTCAGTCTCCCCTGGAAACCCTCAGCCTACCCCTAATCAAACTCAGGCTACGCCTTTACACCCTCAGCCTACCCCTAAACACCCTCAGCCGACCCCTAAACACCCTCAGCTTAACCCTAAACACCCTCAGTCTCCCCCTTAACACCATCAGCCTACCCCTAAACACCCTCAGTCTCCCCCTAAACACCCTCAGCCTACCCCTTAACACCCTCAGCCTACCCTAAACACACTCAGCGTACCCCTTAACACCCTCAGTCTCCCCTAAACACATTCAGCCTACAACCAAACAGCCTCAGTCTCCCCCTAAACACCCTCAGCCTACCCCTAAAAAGTCCGCCTACCCCTCAACACCTCAACCCACACCTAAACAACCTCAGTCTCCACCTAAACACCCACGGTCTCCAACTAAACACCCTCAGTCTCCCCCTAAACTCCCTCAGCCTACCCCTCAAAACCCTCAGCCTACCCCTAAACACCCTCAGTCTCCCCCTAAACACCCTCAGCCTACACCTAAACACACTCAGCCTAACACTAAACACCCTCACCCTACCCCTAAACACCCTCACCCTACCCCTAAACAACCTCAGCCATCCCCTAATCATCCTCAGCCGACCACTGGAAACCCACAGCCTACCCCTAAACACCCTCAACCTACCCATGAACTCACTCAGCCTACCCCTAAACACCCTCAGCCTACCCCTAAACACCCTCAGACTCCCCCTGGACACCCTCAGCCTACCCTTAAACACCCTCAGCCTACCCCTAAACACCCTCAGTCTCCCCCTGGACACCCTCAGCCTTCCCTAAACTCCATCTGTCTCCCCATGGAAACCCTCAGTCTCCCCCTAAACACCCTCAGCCTACCCCTAAACACCCTCAGCCTACCCCTAAACAACCTCAGTCCCCCCTTAACACCCTCAGCCTACCCTTAAACACCCTCAGCCTACCCCTAAACACCCTCAGCCTACCCCTAAACACCCTCAGTCTCCCCCTTAACACCCTCAGACTACCCCTAAACACCCTCAGTCTCCCCATAAACACCTTCAGCCTACCCCTAAACACCCTCAGTCTCCACCTAAACACCCTCAGTATACCCCTAAACACCCTCAGCCTACCCCTAAACACCCTCAGTCTCCACCTAAACACGCTCAGTCTACCCCCTAAAAACCCTCAGCCTACCCCTAAACACCCTCAGCCTCCCCCTAAACACCCAAAATCTACCCCTGGACATACTTAGCCTACCCCTAAACACCCTCAGCCTACCCCTAAACACCCTCAGTATCCCCCTGGAAACCATTTGCCTACCACTAAACACCCTCAGCCTACCCCGAAACAACCTCAGTCTCCCCCTGGAAACCCTCAGCCTACACCTGAACAAACTCAGCCTACGCCTATACACCCTCAGCCTACCCCTAAACACACTCAGCCGACCCCAAAACACCCTCAGTCTCCCCCTTAACACCATTAGTCAACCCATAAACCCCCTCAGACTCCCCCTAAACACCCTCACCTACCCCTTAACAGCCTCAGCCTACCCCTAAACACCCTCAGTCCCCCCCTTAACATCCTCAGCCTACCCTTAAACACCCTCAGTCTACCCCAAAACACCCTCAGCCTACCCCTAAACACCCTCAGCCTACCCATAAACACCCTCTGTCTGCCCTAAACACCCTCAGTCTCCCCCTTAACACCCTCAGCCTACACCTAAACACCCTCAGTCTCCCCATAAACACACTCAGCCAACCCCTAAACACCCTCAGTCTCCCCCTGGACACGCTCAGCCTACCCCTAAACTCCATCAGTCTCCCCATGGAAACACTCAGTCTCCCCCTAAACACCCTCAGCCTACCCCTAACCACCCGCAGCCTACACCTAAACACCTTCAGCCTACACCTAAACACCCTCAGTCTACCCCTAAACACACTCAGCCTACCCCTAAATACCCTCAGCCTACCCCTAAACACACTCATCTCCACCCCTGGACACCCTCAGCCTACACTAAAACAACCCTCAGCCTACCCCTAATCACCCTCAGTCTCCCCCTAAACACCATCAGTCTCCCCCTAAACACCCTTAGCCTACACCTAAACAACCTCAGCCTACCCCTAAACACCCTCAGCCTACCCCTAATCACCGTCAGTCCCCCCCTTAACACCCTCAGCGTACCCTTAAACACCTTCAGTCTACCCCTAAATACGATCAGCCTACCCCTAAACACCCTCAGCCTACCCATAAACACCCTCTGTCTGCCCTAAACACCCTCAGACTCCCCCTTAACACCCTCAGCCTACCCCTAAACACCCTCAGTCTCCCCATAAACACACTCAGCCTACCCCTAAACACCCTCAGTCTCCCCCTAAACACCCTCAGCCTACCCCTTAACACCCTCAGCCTACCATAAACACCCTCAGCGTAGACCTTAACACCCTCAGTCTCCCCTAAACACCCTCAGCCTACCCCTATACACCCTCAGCCTACACCTAAACATCATCAGCCTGCCCCTAAACACCCTCAGCCTGCCCCTAAACACCCTCAGCCTACCCCTAAACAACGTCAGTCTCCCCCTGGAAACCCGCAGCCTACCCCTAAACACCCTCAGCCTACCCCTAAACACACTCAGTCTCCCCCTAAACACACTCAGCCTAAACCTAAACACCCTCAGCCTGCCCCAATACACCCTCAGCATGCCCCGAAACACCCTCAGCCTACCCCTGGACACCCTCAGTCTCCCCCTAAACCCCCTCAGCCTAACCCTTAAAACCTTCAGCCTACCCCGAAACACCCTCAGTCTCCACCTAAACACCCTCAGTCTACCCCTAAACACCCTCAGCCTACCCCGAAACACCCTCAGTCTACACCTGAACACCCTCAATCTGCCCCTAAACACCCTCAGCCTACCCCTAAAAACCCTCAGCCTACCCCTAAACACCCTCAGCCTCCCCCTAAACACCCAAAGTCTACCCCTGGACATACTTAGCCTACCCCTAAACACCCTCAGCGTACCCCTAAACACCCTCAGTCTCCCCCTGGAAACCCTTTGCCTACCACTAAACACCCTCAGCCTACCCCGAAACAACCTCAGTCTCCCCCAGGAAACCCTCAGCCTACCCATAAACAAACTCAGCCTACGCCTATACACCCTCAGCCTACCCCTAAACACACTCAGCCGACCCCTAAACACCCTCAGTCTCCCCCTAAACACCCTCACCTACCCCTTAACACCCTCAGCCTACCCTAAACACACTCAGCCTACCCCTAAACACCCTCAGCCTACCACTAAACACCCTCGGCCTTCACCTAAACACCCTCAGTCTCCCCCTGGACACCCACAGCCTGCCACTAAACAGCCTCAACTTACCCCTAAACTCCCTCAGCCTAACCCTAAACACCCTCAGCCGACCCCTAAACACCCTCAGGCTACCCCTAAACACCCTCAGTCTCTCCCTGGACACCCTCAGCCTTCCCTAAACTCCATCTGTCTCCCCCTGGACACCCTCAGTCTCCCCCTAAACACCCTCAGCCTACCCCTAAACACCCTCAGCCTACACTATACACCCTCAGGCTACCACTAAACACCCTCAGCCTACCCCTGGACACCCTCAGCCTACCCCTAAAGACCCTCAGCCTACCCCTAAACACCCTCAGCCTACCGCTAAACACCCTCAGTCTCTCCCTGGACACCCTCAGCCTTCCCTAAACTCCATCTGTCTCCCGCTGGACACCCTCAGTCTCCCCCTAAACACCCTCAGCCTACCCCTAAACACCCTCAGACTACCCCTAAACACCCTCAGCCTAACCCTATACACCCTCAGGCTACCAGTAAACACCCTCAGCCTACCCCTAAACACCCTCAGTCTCCACCTAAACACCCTCAGTCTACCCCTAAACACCCTCAGCCGACACCTAAACACCCTCAGTCTACACCTGAACACCCTCAGTCTGCCCCTAAACACCCTCAGCCTACCCCTAAAAACCCTCAGCCTACCCCTAAACACCCTAAGTCTACCCCTGGACATAATTAGCCTACCCCTAAACACCCTCAGCCTACCCCTAAACTCCATCAGTCTCCCCCTGGACACACACAGTCTCCCCCTAAACACCCTCAGCCTACCCCTAACCACCCGCAGCCTACCCCTAAACACCTTCAGCCTACCCCTAAACACCCTCTGTCTACCCCTAAACACCATCAGCCAACCCCAAAATACCCTCAGCCTACCCCTAAACACACTCAGCCATATCTGGACACCCTCAGCCTATGCTAAAACACCCTCAGCCTACCCCTAATCAACCTCAGTCTCCCCTAAAACCCTCAGCCTACCCCTATACACCCTCAGCCTACACATAAACACCATCAGCCTACCCCTAAACACCCTCAGCTTAACCCTAAACACCCTATGCATACCCCTAAACACCCTCAGTCTCTTTCTTAGCACCCTCACCCTACCCCTAAACACCCTCAGTCACCCCCTAAACACCGTCAGCCTACCCCTTAACACCCTCAGCCTACCCTATACAGCCTCAGCGTACACCTTAACATCTCAGTCTCCAATAAACACCCTTCACCTACCCCTAAACACCCTCAGACTACCCCTAAACACCCTCAGCCTAACCCTATACACCCTCAGGCTACCACTAAACACCCTCAGCCTACCCCTAAACACCCTCAGTCTCCACCTAAACACCCTCAGTCTACCCCTAAACACCCTCAGCCTACCCCTAAACACCCTCAGTCTACACCTGAACACCCTCAGTCTGCCCCTAAACACCCTCAGCCTACCCCTAAAAACCCTCAGCCTACCCCTAAACACCCAAAGTCTACCCCTGGACATAATTAGCCTACCCCTAAACACCCTCAGCCTACCCCTAAACTCCATCAGTCTCCCCCTGGACACACACAGTCTCCCCCTAAACACCCTCAGCCTACCCCTAACCACCCGCAGCCTACCACTAAACACCTTCAGCCTACACCTAAACACCCTCAGTCTACCCCTAAACACCATCAGCCAACCCCAAAATACCCTCAGCCTACCCCTAAACACACTCAGCCATATCTGGACACCCTCAGCCTACGCTAAAACACCCTCAGCCTACCCCTAATCACCCTCAGTCTCCCCTAAAACCCTCAGCCTACCCCTATACACCCTCAGCCTACACATAAACACCATCAGCCTACCCCTAAACACCCTCAGCTTAACCCTAAACACCCTATGCATACCCCTAAACACCCTCAGTCTCTTTCTTAGCACCCTCAGCCTACCCCTAAACACCCTTAGTCTCCCCCTTAACACCCTCACCCTACCCCTAAACACCCTCAGTCACCCCCTAAACACCGTCAGCCTACCCCTTAACACCCTCAGCCTACCCTATACAGCCTCAGCGTACACCTTAACATCTCAGTCTCCAATAAACACCCTCAGCCTACCCCAATACACCCTCAGCCTACACCTAAACACACTCAGCCTACCCCTAAACACCCTCAGTCTCCTCCTTAACACCCTCAGCCTACCCCTAAACACCCTCAGTCACCCACTTAACACCCTCAGCCTACCCCTAAACACCCTGAGCCTACCACTAAACACCCTCAGTCACCCCTTGAACACCCTCAGCCTACCCCTAAACACCCTCAGTCTCCCCATAAACACCCTCAGCGTACCCCTTAACACCCTCAGTCTCCCCTAAACCCAATCAGCCTACAACCAAACAGCCTCAGTCTCCCCCTAAACACCCTCAGACTACTCCTAACAACCTCCGCATACCCCTCAACACCTCAGCCTACACCTAAACATCCTCAGGCTCCACCTAAACACCCTCAGTCTCCACCTAAACACCCTCAGTCTACCCCTAAACACCCTCAGCCTACCCCTAAACACCCTCTGTCTACTCCTAAACTCCCTCAGTCTGCCTCTTAACACCCTCAGCCTACCCCTAAAAACCCTCACCCTAACCCTAAACACCCTCAGCCTACCCCTAAACAACCTCAGTCTCCCCCTGGAAACCCTTAGCATACCACTAAACACCCTCAGTCTCCCCCTAAACACCCTCTGGCTCCCCCTAAACAACCTCAGCCTACCCCTAAACAACCTCTGTCTCCCACTAAACACCCTCAGCCTACCCCTAAAAACCCTCAGTCTCCGCCTAAACACCCTCAGCCTACACCTAAACACACTCAGCCTACCCCTAAACTCCCTCACCCTACCCTAAACACACTCGGCCTACCCCTAAACTCCATCAGTTTACCCCTAAACACCCTCAGCCTACCCCTAAACACCCTCAGTCTCCACCTGGACACCCACAGCCTACCCCTAAACAACCTCAGTCTCCCCCTAAACACCCTCAGCCTACCACTGGACACCCTCAGTCTCCCCCTAAACACCCTCAGCCTACCCCTAAACACCCTCAGACTACCCCTTAACACCCTCAGCCTACCCTAAACACACTCAGCGTACCCCTTAACACCCTCAGTCTCCCCTAAACACATTCAGCCGACAACCAAACACCCTCAGCCTACCCCTAAAAACGTCCGCCTACCCCTCAACACCTCAGCCTACACCTAAACACCCTCAGTTCCAATCTAAACACCCACGGTCTCCAACTAAACACCCTCAGTCTCCCCCTAAACACCCTCAGCCTACCCCTGGAAACCCACAGCCTACCCCTAAACACCCTCAACCTACCCCTGAACTCCCTCAGCCTACCCCTAAACACACTCAGCCTACCCCTAAACACCCTCAGTCTCCCCCTGGACACCCTCAGCCTTCCCTAAACTCCATCTGTCTCCCCATGGACACCCTCAGTCTCCCCCTAAACACCCTCAGCCTACCCATAAACACCCTCAGCCTACCCCTATACACCCTCAGGCTACCACTAAACACCCTCAACCTAGCCCTGGACACCCTCATTCGCCCCCTAATCACCCTCAGCCTACCCATAAACACTCTCAGCCTACCCCTAAAGACCCTCAGTCTCCGTCTGGACACCCTCAGCCTACCCCTAAACTCCATCAGTCTCCCCCTGGACACACTCAGTCTCCCCCTAAACACCCTCAGCCTACCCCTAACCACCCTCAGCCTACCCCTGGACACCCTCAGTCGCCCCCTAATCATCCTCAGCCTACCCCTAAACACCCTCAGCCTACCCCTAAACACCCTCAGTCTCCCCCTGGACACCCTCAGCCTACCCCGAAAATCCATCAGTCTCCCCCTGGAAACCCTCAGTCTCCCCCTAAACACCCTCAGCCTACCCCTAAACACCCTCAGCCTTCACCTAAACACCTTCAGCCTACACCTAAACACCCTCAGTCTACCCCTTAACACCCTCAGCCTACCCCAAAATACCCTCAGCCTACCCCTAAACACACTCAGCCACCCCTGGACACTCACAGCCTACGCTAAATCACCCTCAGCCTACCCCTAATCATCCTCAGTCTCCCCTAAAAATTCTCAGCCTTCACCTAAACACCTTCAGCCTACACCTAAACACCCTCAGCCTACCCCTAAACACCCACAGCCTACCCCAAAATACCCTCAGCCTACACCTAAACTCACTCATCCACCCCTGGACACCCTCAGCCTACCCTAAAACACCCTCAGCCTACCCCTAATCACCCTCAGTCTCCCCCTAAACAACCTCAGTCTCCCCCTAAACACCCTTAGCCTGCCCCAATACACCCTCAGCATGCCCCTAATCACCCTCAGTCTCCCCCTAATCACCCTCAGTCTCCCCTTAAACACCCTCAGCCTACACCTAAACACCCTCAGTCTGCACCTGAACAACCTCAGTCTGCCCCTAAACACCCTCAGCCTACCCCTAAAAACCCTCAGCCTACCCCTAAACACCCTCAGCCTACCCCTAAACACCCTCAGCCTACCCCTTAACATCATCAGCCTACCCCTGGAAACCCTTTGCCTACCACTAAACACCCTCAGTCTACCCCTAAAAACGCTCAGTCTCCCCCGAAACAACCTCAGACTCCCCATAAAGACCCTCACCCTTCCCGGAAACACCCTCAGTATCCACCTAAACAACCTCAGCCTACCCCTAAACACCCTCAGTCTCCCCCTTAACACCATCAGCCTACCCCTAAACACCCTCAGTCTCCCCCTAAACACCCTCAGCCTACCCCTAAACACCATCAGCCTACCCCTAAACACCCTCGGCCTTCACCTAAACACCCTCAGTCTCCCCCTTAACACCATCAGCCTACCCCTAAACACCCTCAGTCTCCCCCTAAACAACCTCAGCCTTCACCTAAACACCCTCAGCCTACCCCTAAACACCCTCAGACTCCCCCTGGACACCCTCAGCCTACCCCTAAACACGCTCAGCCTACACCTAAACAACCTCAGTCTCCCCCTGGACACCCTCAGCCTTCCCTAAACTCCATCTGTCTCCCCCTGGACACCCTCAGTCTCCTCCTTAGCACCCTCAGCCTACCCCTATACACCTTCAGGCTACCACTAAACACCCTCAGCCTACCCCTGGACACCCTCAGTCGCCCCCTAATCACCCTCAGCCTACCCATAAACACTCTCAGCCTACCCCTAAACACCCTCAGTCTCCCCCTGGACACCCTCAGCCTACCCCTAAACTCCATCAGTCTCCCCCTGGACACACTCAGTCTCCCCCTAAACACCCTCAGCCTACCCCTAACCACCCACAGCCTACCCCTAAACACCCTCAGTCTACCCCTAAACACCTTCAGCCTACACCTAAACACCCTCAGTCTACCCCTAAACACACTCAGCCTACCCCAAAATACCCTCAGCCTACTCGTAAACACACTCATCCACCCCTGGTCACCCTCAGCCTACGCTAAAACACCCTCAGCCTACCCCTAATCATCCTCAGTCTCCCCTAAAAACCCTCAGCCTTCACCTAAACACATTCAGCCTACAACTAAACACCCTCAGTCTACCACTAAACACCCTCAGCCTACCTCAAAATACCCTCAGCCTACCCCTAAAAACCCTCAGTCCCCCCCTTAACACCCTCAGCCTACCCTTAAACACCCTCAGTCTACCCCTAAACACCCTCAGCCTACCCTTAAACAGCCTCAGTCTACCCCTAAACACCCTCAGCCTACCAATAAACACCCTCAGCCTACCACTAAACACCGTCAGTCTCCCCCTTAACACCCTCAGCCTACCTCTAAACACCCTCAGTCTCCCCATAAACACACTCAGCCTACCCCTAAACACCCTCAGTCTCCCCCTAAACACCCTCAGCCTACCCTTAAACACCCTCAGTCTACCCCTAAACACCCTCAGCCTACCCCTAAACACCCTCACCCTACCAATAAACACCCTCAGCCTACCCCTAAACACGCTCAGTCTCCCCCTTAACACCCTCAGCCTACCCCTAAACACCCTCAGTCTCCCCATAAACACACTCAGCCTACCCCTAAACACCCTCAGTCTCCCCCTAAACACCCTCAGCCTACCCCTTAACAACCTCAGCCTACCCTAAACACACTCAGCATACCCCTTAACACCCTCATTCTCTCCTAAACCCATTCAGCCTACAACCAAACAGCCTCAGTCTCTCCCTAAACACCCTCAGCCTACTCCTAACAACCTCCGCCTACCCCTCAACACCTCAGCCTACACCTAAACACCCTCAGTCTCCACCTAAACACCCTCAGTCTCCACCTAAACACCCTCAGTCTACCCCTAAACACCCTCAGCCTACCCCTAACCACCCGCAGCCTACCCCTGAACACCCTCAGTCTACCCCTAAACACATTCAGCCTACACCTAAACACCCTCAGTATACCCCTAAACACACTCAGCCTACCCCAAAATACCCTCAGCCTACCCCTAAACGCACTCAGCCATGCCTGGACACCCTCAGCCTACGCTAAAACACCCTCAGACTACCCCTAATCATCCTCAGTCTCCCCTAAAAACCCTCAGCCTTCACCTAAACACATTCAGCCTACAACTAAACACCCTCAGTCTACCCCTAAACACCCTCAGCCTACCTCAAAATACCCTCAGCCTACACATAAACACACTCATCCACCCCTGGACACCCTCAGCCTAAAGTAAAACACCCTCAGCCTACCCCTAATCACCCTCAGTCTCCCCCTAAATACCCTCAGTCTCCCCCTAAACACCCTCAGCCTACCAATAAACACCCTCAGCCGACCCCTAAACACCCTCAGTCGCCCCCTAAACACCCTCAGCCTACCCTTAAACACCCTCAGCCTGCCCCTAAACACCCTCAGCCTACCCCTAAACACCCTCAGCCTACCCCTAAACACCCTCAGCCTACCCCTAAACACCCTCAGTCTCCCCCTTTACACTCTCAGCCTACCCTAAACACCCTCAGTCTCCCCATAAACACACTCAGCCTACCCCTAAACACCCTCAGTCTCCCCCTAAACACCCTCAGTCTCCCCCTGGACACGCTCAGCCTACCCCTAAAAAACCTCAGCCTACCCCTAAACACTCTCAGTCTCCCCCTTAACACCATCAGCCTTCCCCTAAACACCCTCAGTCTCCCCTAAACACCCTCAGCCTACCCCTTAACACCCTCAGCCTACCCTAAACACACTCAGCGTACCCCTTAACACCCTGAGTCTCCACTAAACACATTCAGCCTACAACCAAACAGCCTCAGTCTCCCCCTAAACACCCTCAGCCTACCCCTAAAAACGTCCGCCTACCCCTCAACACCTCAGCCTACACCTAAACACCCTCAGTCTCCACCTAAACACCCACAGTCTACCCCTAAACACCCTCAACCTACAACTAAACACCCTCTGTCTCCCGCTAAACACCCTCAGTCTCCCACTAAACACCCTCAGCCTACACCTAAACACACTCAGCCTACCCTAAACACCCTCACCCTACCCCTAAACATCCTCAGCCAACCCCTAAACATCCTCAGCCTACCCCTAAACACCCTCAGTCTCCCCCTGGAAACCCACTGCCTACCCCTAAACACCCTCAACCTAACCCTAAACTCCCTCAGCCTACCCCTAAACACCCTCAGCCTACCCCTAAGCACCCTCAGCCTACCCCTAAACAGCCTCAGCCTACCCCTAAACACCCTCAGTCTCCCCCTGGACACCCTCAGCCTTCCCTAAACTCCATCTGTCTCCCCCTGGACACCCTCAGTCTCCCCCTAAACACCCTCAGCCTACCCCTAAACACCCTCAGCCTACCCCTATACACCCTCAGCCTACCACTAAACACCCTCAGCCTACCCCTGGACACCCACAGTCGCCCCCTAATCACCCTCAGCCTACCCATAAACACTCTCAGCCTACCCCTAAACACCCTCAGTCTCCCCCTGGACACCCTCAGCCTACCCCTGGACACATTCAGTCTCCCCCTAAACACCCTCAGCCTACCCCTAACCACCCGCAGCCTACCCCTAAACACCCTCAACCTACCCCTAAACACCTTCAGCCTACACCTAAACACCCTCAGTCTACCCCTAAACACCCTCAGCCTACCCCAAAATACACTCAGCCTACCCCTAAACACACTAAGCCACCCCTGGACACCCTCAGCCTACACTAAAACACCCTCAGCCTACCCCGAGTCATCCTCAGTCTCCCCTAAAAACCCTCAGCCTACGCTATACACCCACACCCTACACCTAAACACCATCAGCCTACCCCTAAACACCCTCAGCTTAATCCTAAACACCCTCAGTCTCTTTCTTAGCACCCTCAGCCTACCCCTAAACACCCTCAGTCTCCCCCTTAACACCCTCAGCC
Organism: Isurus oxyrinchus; assembly: GCA_026770705.1. Classification (NCBI taxonomy): domain Eukaryota; kingdom Metazoa; phylum Chordata; class Chondrichthyes; order Lamniformes; family Lamnidae; genus Isurus; species Isurus oxyrinchus. The sequence continues at coordinate 16,578 of JANJGN010000419.1, forward strand.
TACCCCTAAACACCCTCAGTCTCCCCCTAAACACCCTCAGCCTACCCTTTAACACCCTCAGCCTACCCTATACACCCTCAGCCTACACCTAAACAACTTGAGCCTACCCCTAAACACCCTCAGTCTCCTCCTTAACACCCTCAGCCTAATCCTAAACACCCTCAGTCTGCCACTTAACACCCTCAGCCTACCCCTAAACAGCCTGTGCCTACCACTAAACACCCTCAGTCTCCCCCTGAACACCCTCAGCCTACCCCTAAACACCCTCAGTCTCCCCATAAACACCCTCAGCCTACCCCTAAACACCCTGAGTCTCACACTAAATACCCTCAGCCTACCCCTTAACACCCTCAGCCTACCCTAAATACACTCAGCGTACCCCTTAACACCCTCAGTCTCCCCTGAACCCATTCAGCCTACAACCAAACAGCCTCAGTCTCCCCCTAAACACCCTCAGCCTACTCCTAACAACCTCCGCCTACCCCTCAACACCTCAGCCTACACCTAAACTCCCTCAGTCTCCACCTAATCACCCTCAGTCTCCACCTAAACACCCTCAGTCTACCCCTAAACACCCTCAGCCTACCCCTAAACACCCTCAGTCTACTCCTGAACACCCTCAGTCTGCCTCTAAACACCCTCAGCCTACCCCTAAAAACCCTCACCCTACCCCTAATCACCCTCAGCCTACCCCTAAACACCCTCAGTCTCCCCCTGGAAACCCTTTGCCTACCACTAAACACGCTCAGTCTACCCCTAAACACCCTCAGTCTCCCCTAAACACCCTCAGTCTCCCACTAAACACCCTCAGCCTACACCTAAACATCCTCAACCTACCCCTAAACACCCTCAGTATCCCCCTGGACAACCTCAGCCTACCCCTAAACTACCTCAGCCTACCCCTAAACACCCTCAGCCTACCCCTAAACACGCTCTGTCTCCCCCTAAAAACACTCAGTCTCCCACTAAACACCCTTAGCCTACCGCTAAACACCCTCAGCCTACCCCTAAAAACCCTCAGTCTCCCCCTAAAGACCCTCAGCCTAACCCTAAACACCCTCAGCCTACCCCTAAACACCATCTGTCTCCCCCTAAACACACTCAGTCTCCCACTAAACACCCTTAGCCTACCGCTAAACACCCTCAGCCTACCCCTAAAAACCCTCAGTCTCCACCTAAACACCCTCAGCCTACACCTAAACACACTCAGCCTACCCCTAAACACCCTCACCCTACCCCTAAACACCCTCAGTGTCCCCCTAAACACCCTCAGCCTACCCGTAATCATCCTCAGTCTCCCCTAAAAACCCTCAGCCTTCACCTAAACACCTTCAGCCTACACCTAAACACCCTCAGTCTACCCCTAAACACCCCCAGCCCACCCCAAAATACCCTCAGCCTACCCCTAAACACCCTCAGTCTCCTCCTAAACACCCTCAGTCTCCCCCTAAACACCCTCAGCCTACCCCTAAACACCCTCAGCCTACCCCTAAACTCCCTCAGTCTACCCCTTAACACCCTCAGCCTACCCCTCAACACCCTCAGCCTACCCATAAACACCCTCAGTCCCCCCCTTAACACCCTCAGCCTACCCCTAAACACCCTCAGTCCCCCCCTTAACACCCTCAGTCTCCCCCTTAACACCCTCAGCCTACCCATAAACACCCTCAGCCTACCCATAAACACCCTCTGTCTGCCCTAAACACCCTCAGTCTCCCCCTTAACACCCTCAGCCTACCCATAAACACCCTCAGTCTCCCCATAAACACACTCAGCCTACACCTAAACCCACTCAGTCTCCCCTGGACTCGCTCAGCCTACCCCTAAACACCCTCAGTCTCCCCCTGGAAACACTCAGTCTCCCCCTAAACACCCTCATCCTACCCCTAACCACCCGCAGCCTACACCTAAACACCCTCAGCCTACCCCTAAACACCTTCAGCCTACCCCTAAACACCCTCAGCCTACCCCAAAATACCCTCAGCCTACCCCTAAACACACTCATCCACCACTGGACACCCTCAGCCTACACTAAAACACCCTCAGCCTACCCCTAAACACCCTCAGCCGACCCCTAATCACCCTCAGTCTCCCCCTAAACACATTCAGTCTCCCCCTAAACACCCTCAGCCGACCCCTAAACACCCTCAGCCTACCAATAAACACTCTCAGCCTACCCCTAAACACCCTCAGTCCGCCCCTTAACACCCTCAGCCTACCCTTAAACACCTTCAGTCTACCCCTAAACACCCTCAGCCTACCCATAAACACCCTCTGTCTGCCCTAAACACCCTCAGTGTCCCCCTTAACACCCTCAGCCTACACCTAAACACCATCAGCCTGCCCCTAAATACCCTCAGCCTACCCCTAACAGCGTCAGTCTCCCCCTGGAAACCCTCAGCCTACCCCTAAAAACCCTCAGCCTACCCCAAAACACCCTCAGTCTCCCCCTAAACACCCTCAGCCTACCCCTAAACACCCTCAGCCTGCACCAATACACCCTCAGCATGCCCCTAAACACCCTCAGCCTACCCCTAAACACCCTCAGTCTACACCTGAACACCCTCAGTCTGCCCCTAAACACCCTCAGCCTACCCCTAAAAACCCTCAGCCTACCCCTAAACACCCTCAGCCTACCCCTAAACACCCAAAGTCTACCCCTGGACATACTTAGCCTACCCCTAAACAACCTCAGCCTACGCCTATACACCCTCAGCCTACCCCTAAACAACCTCAGCCTACGCCTATACACCCTCAGCCTACCCCTAAACACCCTCAGCCGACCCCTAAACACCCTCAGTCTCCCCCTTAACACCATCAGCCAACCCCTAAACACCCTCAGTCTCCCCCTAAACACCCTCACCTACCCCTTTACACCCTCAGCCTACCCTAAACACACTCAGCCTACCCCTAAACACCCTCAGAATACCACTAAACACACTCGGCCTTCACCTAAACACCCTCAGTCTCCCCCTGGACACCCATAGCCTACCCCTAAACACCCTCAACTTACCCCTCAACTCCCTCTGCCTACCCCTAAACACCCTCAGCCGACCCCTAAACACCCTCAGCCTACCCCTAAACACCCTCAGTCTCTCCCTGGACACCCTCAGCCTTCCCTAAACTCCATCTGTCTCCCCCTGGACACCCTCAGTCTCCCCCTAAACACCCTCAGCCTACCCCTAAACACCCTCAGCCTACCCTATACACCCTCAGGCTACCACTAAACACCCTCAGCCTACCCCTGGACACCCTCAGTCGCCCCCTAATCACCCTCAGCCTACCCATAAACACTCTCAGCCTACCCCTGAACACCCTCATTCTCCCCATGGACACCCTCAGCCTACCCATAAACTCCCTCAGCCTACCCCTAAACACTCTCAGCCTACCCCTAAACACCCTCAGCCTACCCCTAAACACCCTCAGTCTCCCCCGGACACCCTCAGCCTACCCCTAAACTCCATCAGTCTCCCCCTGGACACCCTCAGCCTACCCCTAAACTCCATCAGTCTCCCCCTGGACACACACAGTCTCCCCCTAAACTCCCTCAGCCTACCCCTAACCACCCGCAGCCTACCACTAAACACCTTCAGCCTACACCTAAACACCCTCAGTCTACCCCTAAACACCCTCAGCCTACCCCAAAATACCCTCAGCCTACCCCTAAACACACTCAGCCACCTCTGGACACCCTCAGCCTACGCTAAAACACCCTCAGCCTACCCCTAATCACCCTCAGTCTCCCCTAAAAACCCTCAGCCTACCCCTAAACACCCTCAGCCTACACTAAACAGCATCAGCCTACCCCTAAACACCCTCAGCCTACACTAAACACCATCAGCCTACCCCTAAACACCCTCAGCCTACCCCTAAACACGCTCTGTCTCCCCCTAAAAACACTCAGTCTCCCACTAAACACCCTTAGCCTACCGCTAAACACCCTCAGCCTACCCCTAAAAACCCTCAGTCTCCCCCTAAAGACCCTCAGCCTAACCCTAAACACCCTCAGCCTACCCCTAAACACCATCTGTCTCCCCCTAAACACACTCAGTCTCCCACTAAACACCCTTAGCCTACCGCTAAACACCCTCAGCCTACCCCTAAAAACCCTCAGTCTCCACCTAAACACCCTCAGCCTACACCTAAACACACTCAGCCTACCCCTAAACACCCTCACCCTACCCCTAAACACCCTCAGTGTCCCCCTAAACACCCTCAGCCTACCCGTAATCATCCTCAGTCTCCCCTAAAAACCCTCAGCCTTCACCTAAACACCTTCAGCCTACACCTAAACACCCTCAGTCTACCCCTAAACACCCCCAGCCCACCCCAAAATACCCTCAGCCTACCCCTAAACACCCTCAGTCTCCTCCTAAACACCCTCAGTCTCCCCCTAAACACCCTCAGCCTACCCCTAAACACCCTCAGCCTACCCCTAAACTCCCTCAGTCTACCCCTTAACACCCTCAGCCTACCCCTCAACACCCTCAGCCTACCCATAAACACCCTCAGTCCCCCCCTTAACACCCTCAGCCTACCCCTAAACACCCTCAGTCCCCCCCTTAACACCCTCAGTCTCCCCCTTAACACCCTCAGCCTACCCATAAACACCCTCAGCCTACCCATAAACACCCTCTGTCTGCCCTAAACACCCTCAGTCTCCCCCTTAACACCCTCAGCCTACCCATAAACACCCTCAGTCTCCCCATAAACACACTCAGCCTACACCTAAACCCACTCAGTCTCCCCTGGACTCGCTCAGCCTACCCCTAAACACCCTCAGTCTCCCCCTGGAAACACTCAGTCTCCCCCTAAACACCCTCATCCTACCCCTAACCACCCGCAGCCTACACCTAAACACCCTCAGCCTACCCCTAAACACCTTCAGCCTACCCCTAAACACCCTCAGCCTACCCCAAAATACCCTCAGCCTACCCCTAAACACACTCATCCACCACTGGACACCCTCAGCCTACACTAAAACACCCTCAGCCTACCCCTAAACACCCTCAGCCGACCCCTAATCACCCTCAGTCTCCCCCTAAACACATTCAGTCTCCCCCTAAACACCCTCAGCCGACCCCTAAACACCCTCAGCCTACCAATAAACACTCTCAGCCTACCCCTAAACACCCTCAGTCCGCCCCTTAACACCCTCAGCCTACCCTTAAACACCTTCAGTCTACCCCTAAACACCCTCAGCCTACCCATAAACACCCTCTGTCTGCCCTAAACACCCTCAGTGTCCCCCTTAACACCCTCAGCCTACACCTAAACACCATCAGCCTGCCCCTAAATACCCTCAGCCTACCCCTAACAGCGTCAGTCTCCCCCTGGAAACCCTCAGCCTACCCCTAAAAACCCTCAGCCTACCCCAAAACACCCTCAGTCTCCCCCTAAACACCCTCAGCCTACCCCTAAACACCCTCAGCCTGCACCAATACACCCTCAGCATGCCCCTAAACACCCTCAGCCTACCCCTAAACACCCTCAGTCTACACCTGAACACCCTCAGTCTGCCCCTAAACACCCTCAGCCTACCCCTAAAAACCCTCAGCCTACCCCTAAACACCCTCAGCCTACCCCTAAACACCCAAAGTCTACCCCTGGACATACTTAGCCTACCCCTAAACAACCTCAGCCTACGCCTATACACCCTCAGCCTACCCCTAAACAACCTCAGCCTACGCCTATACACCCTCAGCCTACCCCTAAACACCCTCAGCCGACCCCTAAACACCCTCAGTCTCCCCCTTAACACCATCAGCCAACCCCTAAACACCCTCAGTCTCCCCCTAAACACCCTCACCTACCCCTTTACACCCTCAGCCTACCCTAAATACACTCAGCCTACCCCTAAACACCCTCAGAATACCACTAAACACACTCGGCCTTCACCTAAACACCCTCAGTCTCCCCCTGGACACCCATAGCCTACCCCTAAACACCCTCAACTTACCCCTCAACTCCCTCTGCCTACCCCTAAACACCCTCAGCCGACCCCTAAACACCCTCAGCCTACCCCTAAACACCCTCAGTCTCTCCCTGGACACCCTCAGCCTTCCCTAAACTCCATCTGTCTCCCCCTGGACACCCTCAGTCTCCCCCTAAACACCCTCAGCCTACCCCTAAACACCCTCAGCCTACCCTATACACCCTCAGGCTACCACTAAACACCCTCAGCCTACCCCTGGACACCCTCAGTCGCCCCCTAATCACCCTCAGCCTACCCATAAACACTCTCAGCCTACCCCTGAACACCCTCATTCTCCCCATGGACACCCTCAGCCTACCCATAAACTCCCTCAGCCTACCCCTAAACACTCTCAGCCTACCCCTAAACACCCTCAGCCTACCCCTAAACACCCTCAGTCTCCCCCGGACACCCTCAGCCTACCCCTAAACTCCATCAGTCTCCCCCTGGACACCCTCAGCCTACCCCTAAACTCCATCAGTCTCCCCCTGGACACACACAGTCTCCCCCTAAACTCCCTCAGCCTACCCCTAACCACCCGCAGCCTACCACTAAACACCTTCAGCCTACACCTAAACACCCTCAGTCTACCCCTAAACACCCTCAGCCTACCCCAAAATACCCTCAGCCTACCCCTAAACACACTCAGCCACCTCTGGACACCCTCAGCCTACGCTAAAACACCCTCAGCCTACCCCTAATCACCCTCAGTCTCCCCTAAAAACCCTCAGCCTACCCCTAAACACCCTCAGCCTACACTAAACAGCATCAGCCTACCCCTAAACACCCTCAGCCTACACTAAACACCATCAGCCTACCCCTAAACACCCTCAGCTTAACCCTAAACACCCTATGCCTACCCCTAAACACCCTCAGTCTCTTTCTTAGCACCCTCAGCCTACCCCTAAAAACCCTCAGTCTCCCCCTTCACACCCTCAGCCTACCCCTAAACACCCTCAGTCTCCCCCTAAACACCCTCAGCCTACCCCTTAACACCCTCAGCCTACCCTATACAGCCTCAGCCTACACCTAAACACCCTCAGCCTACCCCTAAACACCCTCAGCCTTCACATAAACACCCTCAGTCTCCCCCTGGACACCCTAAGCCTACCGCTAAACACCCTCAGCCTCCCCCTGGACACCCTCAGTCTCCCCCTAAACACCCTCAGCCTACCCCTAATCACCCTCAGCCTACCCCTAAACACCCTCAGACTCACCCTGGACACCCTCAGCCTACCACTAAACTCCATCAGTCTCCCCCTGGACACCCTCAGTCTCCCCCTAAACACCCTCAGCCTACCCCTTAACACCCTCAGCCTCCCGCTGGACACCCTCAGCCTACCCCTAAACACATTCAGCCTACCCTAAAAAACCCTCAGCCTCCCCCTAAACACCCTCAGCCTACCCCTGAACACCCTCAGCCTACCCCTAAACACCCTCAGCCTACCCCTAAACACCCTCAGCCTACCCCTAAACTCCCTCAGCCTAAACCTAAACACCCTCAGCCTAACCCTAAACACCCTCAGCCTACCCCTAAACACCCTCAGTCTCCCCCTGGACACCCTCAGTCTCCCCCTAAACACACTCAGTTTCCCCCAAACACCCTCTGTCTTCCCCTTAACACCCACAGCCTACCCCTAAACACCCTCAGCCAACCCCTTAACACCCTCAGGCTCCCCATTAACACCCTCAGCCTACCCCTAAACACAATCAGCCTACCCCTAAACACCCTCAGTCTCCTCCTGAACACACTCAGCCTACCCCTAAACACCCTCAGTCTCCCCATAAACACCCTCAGCCTAGACCTTAGCACCCTCAGTCTCCCCCTAAACACCCTCAGCCTACCCCTTAACACAATCAGCCTACCCTAAACACCATCAGCGTACCCCTTAACACCCTCAGTCTCCCCTAAACACATTCAGCCTACAACCAAACAGCCTCAGTCTCCCCCTAAACACACTCAGCCTACCCCTAACACCCTCCGCCTACCCCTCAACACCTCAGCCTACACCTAAACACCCTCAGTCTCCACCTAAAAACCCTCAGTCTCCACCTAAACACCCTCAGTCTACCCCTAAATACCCTCAGCCTACTCCTAAACACCCTCAGACTACTCCTAAACACCCTCAGTCTACACCTGAACACCCTCAGCCTACCCCTAAACACCCTCAGTCATCACCTGAACACCCTCAGTCTGCCCCTAAACACCCTCAACCTAACCCTAAAAACCCTCAGCTAACCCCTAAACACCCTCAGCCTAACCCTCAACACCGTCAGTCTCCCCCTGGTAACCCTTAGCCTACCACTAAACACGCTCAGTCTACACCTAAACACCCTCAGTCTCCCCTAAACACCCTCAGCCTACCCCTAAACACCCTCACCCTGCCCCGAAACACCCTCAGTCTCCCCCTGGACAACCTCAGCCTACCCTTAAACAACCTCAGCCTACCCCTAAACACCCTCTGTCTCCCACTAAACACACTGAGTCTCCCACTAAACACCCTTAGCCTACCGCTAAAAACCCTCAGCCTACCCCTAAAAACCCTCAGTCTCCCCCTAAACACCCTCAGCCTACACCTAAACATCCTCAGCCTACCCCTAAACACCCTCAGCCTTCACCTAAACACGCTCAGTCTCCCCCTGGACAGCCACAGCCTACACCTTAACACCCTCAGCCTACCCCTATACACCCTCAGCCTACCATTAAACACCCTCAGCCTACCCCTGGACACCCTCAGTCTCCCCCTAATCACCCTCAGCCTACCCCTAAACACCCTCAGCCTACCCCTAAACACCCTCAGTCTCCCCCTGGACACCCTCAGTCTACCCCTAAACTCCATCAGTCTCCCCCTGGAAACACTCAGTCTGCCCCTAAACACCCTCAGCCTACCGCTAACCTTTCGCAGCCTACCCCTAAACAATATCAGCCTACACCTAAACACCCTCAGACTACCCCTAAACACCCTCAGCCTACCCCGAATTACCCTCAGCCTACCCCTAAACACACTCAGCCTACCCCAAAATACCCTCAGCCTACCCCTTAACACCCTCAGCCTCCCGCTGGACACCCTCAGCCTACCCCTAAACACCTTCAGCCTACCCCTAAACACCCTCAGCCTACCCCTAAACACCCTCAGACTACCCCTAAACACATTCAGCCTGCCCATAAACACCCTCAGTCTCCCCCTAAACACCCTTAGACTACACCTAAACACCCTCAGTCTACCCCTAAACACCCTCTGTCTCCCCCTGGACACCCTCAGCCTACCCCTAAACACCCTCAGCCTACCCCTAAACACCCTCAGCCTAAACCTAAACACCCTCAGCCTACCCCTAAACACCCTCAGTCTCCCCCTAGACTCCCTCAGTCTCCCCCTAAACACCATCAGTCTCCCCCTAAACACCCTCAGTCTCCCCCTGGACACCCTCAGTCTCCCCTAAACACCCTCAGCCTACCCCAAAAAACGTCCGCCTACCCCTCAACACCTCAGCCTACACCTAAACACCCTCAGTCTCCCCCTGGACACCCTCAGTCTACCCCTAAACTCCATCAGTCTCCCCCTGGAAACACTCAGTCTGCCCCTAAACACCCTCAGCCTACCGCTAACCTTTCGCAGCCTACCCCTAAACAATATCAGCCTACACCTAAACACCCTCAGTCTACCCCTAAACACCCTCAGCCTACCCCGAATTACCGTCAGCCTACCCCTAAACACACTCAGCCTACCCCAAAATACCCTCAGCCGACCCCTTAACACCCTCAGCCTCCCGCTGGACACCCTCAGCCTACCCCTAAACACCTTCAGCCTACCCCTAAACACCCTCAGCCTACCCCTAAACACCCTCAGACTACCCCTAAACACATTCAGCCTGCCCATAAACACCCTCAGTCTCCCCCTAAACACCCTTAGACTACACCTAAACACCCACAGTCTACCCCTAAACACCCTCTGTCTCCCCCTGGACACCCTCAGCCTACCCCTAAACACACTCAGCCTAAACCTAAACACCCTCAGCCTACCCCTAAACACCCTCAGTCTCCCCCTAGACACCCTCAGTCTCCCCCTAAACACCATCAGTCTCCCCCTAAACACCCTCAGTCTCCCCCTGGACACCCTCAGTCTCCCCTAAACACCCTCAGCCTACCCCAAAAAACGTCAGCCTACCCCTCAACAACTCAGCCTACACCTAAACACCCTCAGCCTCCACCTAAACACCCACATTCTCCACCTAAACACCCTCAGTCTCCCCCTAAACACCCTCAGCCTAACCCTAAACACCCTCAGTCTCCCACTGGACAACCTCATCCTACCCCTAAACACCCTCAACCTACCCCTAAACACCCTCTGTCTCGTGCTAAACACCATCAGTCTCCCACTAAACACCCTTACCCTACCGCTAAACACCCTCAGCCTAACCCTAAAAACCCTCAGTCTCCCCCTAAACACCCTCAGCCTACACCTAAACACACTGAGCCTACCTCTAAACACCCTCACTCTACCCCTAAACATCCTCAGCCTACCCCTAAACACCCTCGGCCTTCACCTAAACACCCTCAGTCTCCCCCTGGACACCCACAGCCTACCCCTAAACACCCTCAACCTACCACTAAACACCCTCAGCCTACCCCTAAACACCCTCAGCCTACCCCTGGACACCCTTAGTCTCCCCCTAAACACCCTCAGCCTACCCCTAAACACCCTCAGCCTACCCCTAAACACCCTCAGCCTACCCCTGGACACCCTTAGTCTCCCCCTAAACACCCTCAGCCTACCCCTAAACACCCTCAGCCTACCCCTAAACACCCTCGGCCTTCACCTAAACACCCTCGGTCTCCCCCTGGACACCCACAGCCTACCCCTAAACACCCTCAACCTACCACTAAACACCCTCAGCCTACCCCTAAACACCCTCAGCCTACCGCTGGACACCCTTAGTCTCCCCCTAAACACCCTCAGCCTACCTCTAAACACCCTCAGTCTCCCCCTGGACACCCTCAGCCTTCCCTAAACTCCATCTGTCTCCCCCTGGACACCCTCAGTCTCCCCATAAACACCCTCAGCCTACCCCTAAACACCCTCAGCCTACCCCTATACACCCTCAGGCTACCACTAAACAACCTCTGCCTACCCCGGGACACCCTCAGTCGCCCCCTAATCAGCCTCAGCCTACCCATAAACACTCTCAGCCTACCCCTAAACACCCTCAGTCTCCCCCTGGAAACCCTCAGCCTACCCCTAAACTCCATCAGTCTCCCCCTGGACACACTCAGTCTCCCCCTAAACACCCTCAGCCTACCCCTAACCACCCGCAGCCTACCCCTAAACACCTTCAGCCTACCCCTAAACACATTCAGCCTACCCCTAACCACCCGCAGCCTACCCATAAACACCTTCAGCCTACACCTGAACACCCTCAGTCTACCCCTAAACACCCTCAGCCTACCCCTTAACACCCTCAGCCTACCCTATACAGCCTCAGCGTACAGCTTAACACTCTCAGTCTCCAATAAACACCCTCAGCTTACCCCTATACACCCTCAGCCTACACCTAAACACCCTCAGCCTACCCCTAAACACCCTTAGTCTCCTCCTTAACACCCTCAGCCTACAACTAAACACCCTCAGTCTCACACTTAACACCCTCAGCCTGCCCCTAAACACCCTCAGCCTACCACTAAACACCCTCAGTCTCCACCTAAACACCCTCAGCCTACCCCTGGACACCCTTAGTCTCCCCCTAAACACCCGCAGCCTACCCCTAAACACCCTCAGCCTACCCCTAAACACCCTCGGCCTTCACCTAAACACCCTCAGTCTCCCCCTGGACACCCACAGCCTACACCTAAACACCCTCAACCTACCACTAAACACTCTCAGCCTACCCCTAAACACCCTCAGCCTACCGCTGGACACCCTTAGTCTCCCCCTAAACACCCTCAGCCTACCCCTAAACACCCTCAGCCTACCTCTAAACACCCTCAGTCTCCCCCTGGACACCCTCAGCCTTCCCTAAACTCCATCTGTCTCCCCCTGGACACCCTCAGTCTCCCCATAAACACCCTCAGCCTACCCCTAAATACCCTCAGCCTACCCCTATACACCCTCAGGCTACCACTAAACAACCTCTGCCTACCCCGGGACACCCTCAGTCGCCCCCTAATCAGCCTCAGCCTACCCATAAACACTCTCAGCCTACCCCTAAACACCCTCAGTCTCCCCCTGGACACGCTCAGCCTACCCCTAAACTCCATCAGTCTCCCCCTGGACACACTCAGTCTCCTCCTAAACACCCTCAGCCTACCCCTAACCACCCGCAGCCTACCACTAAACACCTTCAGCCTACACCTAAACACCCTCAGTCTACCCCTAAACACCCTCAGCCAACCCCAAAATACCCTCAGCCTACCCCTAAACACACTCAGCCATATCTGGACACCCTCAGCCTACGCTAAAACACCCTCAGCCTACCCCTAACCACCCTCAGTCTCCCCCTGGACAACCTCAGCCTACCCTTAAACAACCTCAGCCTACCCCTAAACACCCTCTGTCTCCCACTAAACACACTGAGTCTCCCACTAAACACCCTTAGCCTACCGCTAAAAACCCTCAGCCTACCCCTAAAAACCCTCAGTCTCCCCCTAAACAGCCTCAGCCTACACTTAAACATCCTCAGCCTACCCCTAAACACCCTCAGCCTTCACCTAAACACGCTCAGTCTCCCCCTGGACAGCCACAGCCTACACCTTAACACCCTCAGCCTACCCCTATACACCCTCAGCCTACCCCTAAACACCCTCAGTCTCCCCCTGGACACCCTCAGTCTACCCCTAAACTCCATCAGTCTCCCCCTGGAAACACTCAGTCTGCCCCTAAACACCCTCAGCCTACCGCTAACCTTTCGCAGCCTACCCCTAAACAATATCAGCCTGCACCTAAACACCCTCAGTCTACCCCTAAACACCCTCAGCCTACCCCGAATAACCCTCAGCCTACCCCTAAACACACTCAGCCTACCCCAAAATACCCTCAGCCTACCCCTTAACACCCTCAGCCTCCCGCTGGACACCCTCAGCCTACCCCTAAACACCTTCAGCCTACCCCTAAACACCCTCAGCCTACCCCTAAACACCCTCAGACTACCCATAAACACATTCAGCCTGCCCATAAACACCCTCAGTCTCCCCCTAAACACCCTTTGACTACACCTAAACACCCTCAGTCTACCCCTAAACACCCTCTGTCTCCCCCTGGACACGCTCAGCCTACCCCTAAACACCCTCAGCCTACCCCTAAACACCCTCAGCCTAAACCTAAACACCCGCAGCATACCCCTAAACACCCTCAGTCTCCCCCTAGACACCCTCAGTCTCCCCCTAAACACCATCAGTCTCCCCCTAAACACCCTCAGTCTCCCCCTGGACACACTCAGTCTCCCCTAAACACCCTCAGCCTACCCCCAAAAACGTCCGCCTACCCCTCAACACCTCAGCCTACACCTAAACACCCTCAGCCTCCACCTAAACACCCACATTCTCCACCTAAACACCCTCAGTCTCCCCCTAAACACCCTCAGCCTAACCCTAAACACCCTCAGTCTCCCCCTGGACAACCTCATCCTACCCCTAAACACCCTCAACCTACCCCTAAACACCCTCTGTCTCGTGCTAAACACCCTCAGTCTCCCACTAAACACCCTTACCCTACCGCTAAACACCCTCAGCCTACCCCTAAAAACCCTCAGTCTCCCCCTAAACACCCTCAGCGTACACCTAAACACACTCAGCCTACCCCTAAACACCCTCACCCTACCCCTAAACACCCTCACCCTACCCCTAAACATCCTCAGCCTACCCCTAAACACCCTCGGCCTTCACCTTAACACCCTCAGTCTCCCCCTGGACACCCACAGCCTACCCCTAAACACCCTCAACCTACCACTAAACACCCTCAGCCTACCCCTAAACACCCTCAGCCTACCCCTGGACACCCTTAGTCTCCCCCTAAACACCCTCAGCCTACCCCTAAACACCCTCAGCCTACCCCTAAACACCCTCAGCCTACCCCTGGACACCCTTAGTCTCCCCCTAAACACCCTCAGCCTACCCCTAAACACCCTCAGCCTACCCCTAAACACCCTCGGCCTTCACCTAAACACCCTCAGTCTCCCCCTGGACACCCACAGCCTACCCCTAAACACCCTCAACCTACCACTAAACACCCTCAGCCTACCCCTAAACACCCTCAGCCTACCGCTGGACACCCTTAGTCTCCCTCTAAACACCCTCAGCCTACCCCTAAACACCCTCAGCCTACCTCTAAACACCCTCAGTCTCCCCCTGGACACCCTCAGCCTTCCCTAAACTCCATCTGTCTCCCCCTGGACACCCTCAGTCTCCCCATAAACACCCACAGCCTACCCCTAAACACCCTCAACCTACCACTAAACACCCTCAGCCTACCCCTAAACACCCTCAGCCTACCGCTGGACACCCTTAGTCTCCCCCTAAACACCCTCAGCCTACCCCTAAACACCCTCAGCCTACCCCTATACACCCTCAGGCTACCACTAAACAACCTCTGCCTACGCCGGGACACCCTCAGTCGCACCCTAATCAGCCTCAGCCTACCCATAAACACTCTCAGCCTACCCCTAAACACCCTCAGTCTCCCCCTGGAAACCCTCAGCCTACCCCTAAACTCCATCAGTCTCCCCCTGGACACACTCAGTCTCCCCCTAAACACCCTCAGCCTACACCTAACCCTAAACACCTTCAGCCTACCCCTATACCCCTTCAGCCTACCCCTAACCACCCGCAGCCTACCCCTAAACACCTTCAGCCTACACCTGAACACCCTCAGTCTACCCCTAAACACCCTCAGCCTACCCCAAAATACCCTCAGCCTACCCCTAAACACACGCAGCACCCCTGGACACCCTCAGCCTACGCTAAAACACCCTCAGCCTACCCCTAATCATCCTCAGTCTCCCCTAAAAACCCTCAGCCTACCCCTATACACCCTCAGCCTACAGCTAAACACCATCAGCCTACCCCTAAACACCCTCAGCTTAACCCTAAACACAGTAAGCCTACCCCTAAACACCCTCAGTCTCTTTCTTAGCACCCTCAGCCTACCCCTAAACAGCCTCAGTTCCCCCATAACACCCTCAGCCTACCCCTAAACACCCTCAGTCTCCCCCTAAACACCCTCAGCCTACCCCTTAACACCCTCAGCCTACCCTATACAGCCTCAGCGTACAGCTTAACACTTTCAGTCTCCAATAAACACCCTCAGCTTACCCCTATACACCCTCAGCCTACAACTAAACACCCTCAGCCTACCCTTAAACACCCTTAGTCTCCTACTTAACACCCTCAGCCTACCCCTAAACACCCTCAGTCTCACACTTAACACCCTCAGCCTGCCCCTAAACACCCTCAGCCTACCACTAAACACCCTCAGTCTCCCCCTGAACACCCTCAGCCTACCCCTAAACACCCTCAGTCTCCCCATAAACACCCTCAGCCTACCACTAAATACCCTCAGTCTCACACTAAATACCCTCAGCCTACCCCTTAACACACTCAGCCTACCCTAAACACACTCAGCGTACCCCTTAATACCCTCAGTCTCCACTAAACCCATTCAGCCTACAACCAAACAGCCTCAGTCTCCCCCTAAACACCCTCAGCCTACTCCTAACAACTTCCGCCTACCCCTCAACACCTCAGCCTACACCTAAACACCCTCAGTCTCCAAGTAAACACCCTCACTCTCCACCTAAACAACCTCAGTCTACCCCTAAACACCCTCAACCTACCCCAATACACCCTCAGCCTACCCCTAAACACACTCAGCCTACCTCTAAACACCCTCAGTCTCCCCCTGGAAACCCTTAGCCTACCACTAAACACCCTCAGTCTACCCCTAAACACGCTCAGTCTCCCCTGAAACACCCTCAGACTCCCCATAAACACCCTCAGACTACCCCTAAACACCCTCACCCTACCCCTAAACACCCTCAGTATCCCCCTGGACAACTTCAGCCTACCCCTAAACAACCTCAGCCTACCCCTAAACACCCTCAGCCTACCCCTAAAAACCCTCAGTCTCCACCTAAACACCCTCAGCCTACACCTAAACACACTCAGCCTACCCCTAAACACCCTCAGTCTCCCCCTAAACACCCTCAGCCTACCCCTAAACACCCTCAGCCTACCCCTTAACACCCTCAGCATTCACCTAAACACCCTCAGTCTCCCACGGACACCCACAGCCTACCCCTAAACACCCTCAACCTACCCCTATACACCCTCAGCCTACCCCTAAACAACTTCAGCCTCCCCCTGAACACCCTCAGTCTCCCCGTAAACACCCTCAGCCTACCCCTAAACACCCTCAGCCTACCCCTATACACCCTCAGCCTACCACTAAACACCCTCAGCCAACCCCTGGACACCCTCAGTCTCCTCATGGACTCACTCAGTCTCCCACTGGACAACCTCAGTCACCCCCTGGACACCCTCAGTCACCCCCTGGACACCCTCAGTCTCCCCCTAAACACCCTCAGCCTACCCCTAAACACCCTCAGCCTACCCGTAAACACCCTCAGCCTACACCTAAACACCCTCAGCCTACCCCTAAACACCCTCAGTCTCCTCCTTAACACCCTCAGCCTACCCCTATACACCCTCAGCCTACACCTAAACACCCTCAGCCTACCCCTAAACACTCTCAGTCTCCTCCTTAACACCCTCAGCCTACCCCTAAACACCCTCAGTCACCCACTTAACACCCTCAGCCTACCCCTAAACACCCTGAGCCTACCACTAAACCCCCTCAGTCACACCTTGAACACCCTCAGCCTACCCCTAAACACACAGTCTCCCCATAAACACACTCAGCGTACCCCTTAACACCCTCAGTCTCCCCTAAACCCAATCAGCCTACAACCAAACAGCCTCAGTCTCCCCTAAACACCCTCAGACTACTTCTAACATCCTCCGCCTACCCCTCAACACCTCAGCCTACACCTAAACACCCTCAGTCTACCCCTAAACACCCTCAGTCTCCACCTAAACACCCTCAGTCTACCCCTAAACACCCTCAGCCTACCCCTAAACACCCTCTGTCTACTCCTAAACTCCCTCAGTCTGCCTCTAAACACCTTCAGCCTACCCCTAAAAACGCTCACCCTAACCATAAACACCCTCAGCCTACCCCTAAACACCCTCAGTCTCCCCCTGGAAACCCTTAGCCTACCACTAAACACCCTCAGTCTCCCCCTAAACACCCTCAGTCTCCCCCTAAACACGCTCAGCCTACCCCTAAACACTCTCAGTCTCCCCCTGGACAACCTCAGCCTACCCATAAACAACCTCAGCCTACACCTCAACACCCTCAGCCTACCCCTAAACACCCTCTGTCTCCCACTAAACACCCTTAGCCTACCGCTAAAGACCATCAGCCTACCCCTAAAAACCCTCAGTCTCCCCCTAAACACCCTCAGCCTACACCTAAACACACTCAGCCTACCCCTAAACTCCCTCACCCTACCCTAAACACACTCGGCTTACCCCTAAACACCCTCAGCCTACCCCTAAACACCCTCAGCCTACCCCTAAACACCCTCAGTCTCCACCTGGACACCCACAGCCTACCCCTAAATAACCTCACTCTCCCCCTAAACACCCTCAGCCTACCCCTGGACACCCTCAGTCTCCCCCGAAACACCCTCAGCGTACCCCTAAACACCCTCAGCCTACCCTAAACACCCTCAGTCTCCCCCGGGACACACTTAGCCTTCCCTAAACTCCATCAGTCTCCCCCTGGACACCCTCAGTCTCCCCCTAAACACACTCAGCCTACCCCTAAACACCCTCAGTCTCTCCTAAACACGCTCAGCCTACCCCTATACACCCTCAGCCTACACCTAAACACCATCAGCCTGCCCCTAAACACATTCAGCCTACCCCTAACAGCGTCAGTCTCCCCCTGGAAACCCTCAGCCTACCCCTAAACACCCTCAGCCTACCCCTAAACACCCTCAGTCTCCCCCTAAACACCCTCAGCCTACCCCTAAACACCCTCAGCCTGCCCCAATACAGCCTCAGCATGCCCCTAAACACCCTCAGCCTACCCCTGGACACCCTCAGTCTCCCCCTTAACACCCTCAGCCTACCCCTTAACACCTTCAGCCTACCCCTTAACACCCTCAGTCTCCACCTAAACACCCTCAGTCTACCCCTAAACACCCTCAGCCTACCCCTAAACACCCTCAGTCTACACCTGAACACCCTCAGTCTGCCCTTAAACACCCTCAGCCTACCCCTTAAAACCCTCAGCCTACCCCGAAACACCCTCAGCCTACCCCTAAACACCCAAAGTCTCCCCCTGGACATACTTAGCCTACCCATAAACACCCTCAGCCTACCCCTAAACACCCTCAGTCTCCCCCTGGAAACCCTTTGCCTACCACTAAACACCCTCAGCCTACCCGTAAACAACCTCAGTCACCCCCTGGAAACCCTCAGCCTACCCCTAAACAACCTCAGCCTAAGCCTATACACCCTCAGCCTACCCCTAAACACCCTCAGCCGACCCCTAAACACCCTCAGTCTCCCCCTTAACACAATCAGCCAACCCCTAAACACCCTGTCTCCCCCTAAATACCCTCACCTACCCCTTTACACCCTCAGCCTACCCTAAACACACTCAGCCTACCCCTAAACACCCTCAGCCTACCCCTAAACACCCTCAGTCTCCCCTAAACACCCTCAGCCTACCCCTATACACCCTCAGCCTACACATAAACACCATCAGCCTGCCCCTAAATACCCTCAGCCTACCCCTAACAGCGTCAGTCTCCTCCTGGAAACCCTCAGCCTACCCCTAAACACCCTCAGCCTACCCCTAAACACCCTCAGTCTCCCCCTAAACACCCTCAGCCTACCCCTAAACTCCATCAGTCTCCCCCTGGACACACACAATCTCCCCCTAAACTCCCTCAGCCTACCCCTAACCACCCGCAGCCTACCACTAAACACCTTCAGCCTACACCTAAACACACTCAGTCTACCCCAAAACACCCTCAGCCTACCCCAAAATACCCTCAGCCTACCCCTAAACACACTCAGCCACCTCTGGACACCCTCAGCCTACGCTAAAACACCCTCAGCCTACCCCTAATCACCCTCAGTCTCCCCTAAAAACCCTCAGCCTACCCCTATACACCCTCAGCCTACACTAAACACCATCAGCCTACCCCTAAACACCCTCAGCTTAACCCTAAACACCCTATGCCTACCCATAAACATCCTCAGTCTCTTTCTTAGCACCCTCAGCCTACCCCTAAACACCCTCAGTCTCCCCCTTCACACCCTCAGCCTACCCCTAAACACCCTCAGTCTCCCCCTAAACACCCTCAGCCTACCCCTAAACACCCTCAGCCTACCCTATACAGCCTCAGCCTACACCTAAACACCCTCAGCCTACC
Organism: Isurus oxyrinchus; assembly: GCA_026770705.1. Taxonomy (NCBI): domain Eukaryota; kingdom Metazoa; phylum Chordata; class Chondrichthyes; order Lamniformes; family Lamnidae; genus Isurus; species Isurus oxyrinchus. The sequence goes on from JANJGN010000419.1 coordinate 36,049, forward strand.
CCTACACACCCTCAGCCTACACCTAAACACCCTCAGCCTACCCCTAAACACCCTCAGCCTACACCTAAACACCCTCAGCCTACCCCTAAACGCCCTCAGTCTCCTCCTTAACACCCTCAGTCTCCTCCTTAACACCCTCATCCTACCCCTATACACCCTCAGCCTACACCTAAACACCCTCAGCCTACTCTTAAACACCCTCAGTCTCCTCCTTAACACCCTCAGCCTACCCCTAAACACCCTCAGTCACCCACTTAACACCCTCAGCCTACCCATAAACACCCTGAGCCAACCACTAAACACCCTCAGTCACCCCTTGAACACCCTCAGCCTACCCGTAAACACACTCAGTCTCCCCATAAACACCCTCAGCGTACCCCTTAACACCCTCAGTCTCCCCTAAACCCAATCAGCCTACAACCAAACAGCCTCAGTCTCCCCCTAAACACCCTCAGACTACTTCTAACATCCTCCGCCTACTCCTCAACACCTCAGCCTACACCTAAACACCCTCAGTCTCCACCTAAACACCCTCAGTCTCCACCTAAACACCCTCAGTCTACCCCTAAACACCCTCAGCCTACCCCTAAACACCCTCTGTCTACTCCTAAACTCCCTCAGTCTGCCTCTAAACACCCTCAGCCAACCCCTAAAAACCCTCACTCTAACCCTAAACACCCGCAGCCTACCCCTAAACAACCTCAGTCTCCCCCTGGAAACCCTTAGCCTACCAGTAAACACCCTCAGTCTCCCCCTAAACACCCTCAGTCTCCCCCTAAACACGCTCAGCCTACCCCTAAACACTCTCAGTCTCCCCCTGGACAACCTCAGCCTACCCCTAAACAACGTCAGCCTACCCCTCAACACCCTCAGCCTTCCCCTAAACACCCTCTGTCTCCCACTAAACACCCTTAGCCTACCGCTAAACACCCTCAGCCTACCCCTAAAAACCCTCAGTCTCCCCCTAAGCACCCTCAGCCTACACCTAAACACACTCAGCCTACCCCTAAACTCCCTCACCCTACCCTAAACACACTCGGCCTACCCCTAAATACCCTCAGCCTACCCCTAAACACCCTCAGCCTACCCCTAAACACCCTCAGTCTCCACCTGGACACCCACAGCCTACCCCTAAATAACCTCAGTCTCCCCCTAAAAACCCTCAGCCTACTCCTGGACACCCTCAGTCTCCCCCGAAACAACCTCAGCCTACCCCTAAACACCCTCAGCCTACCCTAAACACCCTCAGTCTCCCCCGGGACACACTTAGCCTTCCCTAAACTCCATCAGTCTCCCCCTGGACACCCTCAGTCTCCCCCTAAACACACTCAGCCTACCCCTAAACACCCTCAGTCTCCCCTAAACACCCTCAGCCAACCCCTATACACCCTCAGCCTACCCCTAAACACCCTCAGCCTACCCCTAACAGCGTCAGTCTCCCCCTGGAAACCCTCAGCCTACCCCTAAACACCATCAGCCTACCCCTAAACACCCTCAGTCTCCCCCTAAACACCCTCAGCCTACCCCTAAACACCCTCAGCCAGCCCCAATACACCCTCAGCATGCCCCTAAACACCCTCAGCCTACCCCTGGACACCCTCAGTCTCCCCCTTAACACCCTCAGCCTACCCCTTAACACCTTCAGCCTACCCCTAAACACCCTCAGTCTCCACCTAAACACCCTCAGTCTACCCCTAAACACCCTCAGCCTACCCCTAAACACCCTCAGTCTACACCTGAACACCCTCAGTCTGCCCCTAAACACCCTCAGCCTACCCCTAAAAACCCTCAGCCTGCCCCTAAACACCCTCAGCCTACCCCTAAACACCCAAAGTCTCCCCCTGGAAACACTTAGCCTACCCATGAACACCCTCAGCCTACCCCTAAACACCCTCAGTCTCCCCCTGGAAACCCTTTGCCTACCACTAAACACCCTCAGCCTACCCCTAAACAACCTCAGTCACCCCTTGGAAACCCTCAGCCTACCCCTAAACAACCTCAGCCTAAGCCTATACACCCTCAGCCTACCCCTAAACACCCTCAGCCGACCCCTAAACACCCTCAGTCTCCCACTTAACACCATCAGCCAACCCCTAAACACCCTCAGTCTCCCCCTAAACACCCTCACCTACCCCTTTACGCCCTCAGCCTACCCTAAACACACTCAGCCTACCCCTAAACACCCTCAGCCTACCCATAAACACCCTCTGTCTGCCCTAAACACCCTCAGTCTCCCCCTTAACACCCTCAGCCTACCCCTAAACACCCTCAGTCTCCCCATAAACACACTCAGCCTACCCCTAAACACCCTCAGTCTCCCCCTTAACACCCTCAGCCTACTCCTATATACCCTCAGCCTACCCCTAAACACCCTCAGTCTCCCCCTAAACACCCTCAGCCTACCCCTAAACCCCCTCAGCCTGCCCCAATACACCCTCAGCATGCCCCTAAACACCCTCAGCCTACCCCTGGACACCCTCAGTCTCCCCCTTAACACCCTCAGCCTACCCCTTAACACCTTCAGCCTACCCCTAAACACCCTCAGTCTCCACCTAAACACCCTCAGTCTACCCCTAAACACCCTCAGCCTACCCCTAAACACCCTCAGTCTACACCTGAACACCCTCAGTCTGCCCCTGAACACCCTCAGCCTACCCCTAAAAACCCTCAGCCTGCCCCTAAACACCCTCAGCCTACCCCTAAACACCCAAAGTCTCCCCCTGGAAACACTTAGCCTACCCATGAACACCCTCAGCCTACCCCTAAACACCCTCAGTCTCCCCCTGGAAACCCTTTGCCTACCACTAAACACCCTCAGCCTACCCCTAAACAACCTCAGTCACCCCTTGGAAACCCTCAGCCTACCCCTAAACAACCTCAGCCTAAGCCTATACACTCTCAGCCTACCCCTGAACACCCTCATTCTCCCCATGGACACCCTCAGCCTACCCATAAACTCCCTCAGCCTACCCCTAAACACTCTCAGCCTACCCCTAAACACCCTCAGCCTACCCCTAAACACCCTCAGTCTCCCCCGGACACCCTCAGCCTACCCCTAAACTCCATCAGTCTCCCCCTGGACACCCTCAGCCTACCCCTAAACTCCATCAGTCTCCCCCTGGACACACACAGTCTCCCCCTAAACTCCCTCAGCCTACCCCTAACCACCCGCAGCCTACCACTAAACACCTTCAGCCTACACCTAAACACCCTCAGTCTACCCCTAAACACCCTCAGCCTACCCCAAAATACCCTCAGCCTACCCCTAAACACACTCAGCCACCTCTGGACACCCTCAGCCTACGCTAAAACACCCTCAGCCTACCCCTAATCACCCTCAGTCTCCCCTAAAAACCCTCAGCCTACCCCTAAACACCCTCAGCCTACACTAAACAGCATCAGCCTACCCCTAAACACCCTCAGCCTACACTAAACACCATCAGCCTACCCCTAAACACCCTCAGCTTAACCCTAAACACCCTATGCCTACCCCTAAACACCCTCAGTCTCTTTCTTAGCACCCTCAGCCTACCCCTAAAAACCCTCAGTCTCCCCCTTCACACCCTCAGCCTACCCCTAAACGCCCTCAGTCTCCCCCTAAACACCCTCAGCCTACCCCTTAACACCCTCAGCCTACCCTATACAGCCTCAGCCTACACCTAAACACCCTCAGCCTACCCCTAAACACCCTCAGCCTTCACATAAACACCCTCAGTCTCCCCCTGGACACCCTAAGCCTACCGCTAAACACCCTCAGCCTCCCCCTGGACACCCTCAGTCTCCCCCTAAACACCCTCAGCCTACCCCTAATCACCCTCAGCCTACCCCTAAACACCCTCAGACTCACCCTGGACACCCTCAGCCTACCACTAAACTCCATCAGTCTCCCCCTGGACACCCTCAGTCTCCCCCTAAACACCCTCAGCCTACCCCTTAACACCCTCAGCCTCCCGCTGGACACCCTCAGCCTACCCCTAAACACATTCAGCCTACCCTAAAAAACCCTCAGCCTCCCCCTAAACACCCTCAGCCTACCCCTGAACACCCTCAGCCTACCCCTAAACACCCTCAGCCTACCCCTAAACACCCTCAGCCTACCCCTAAACTCCCTCAGCCTAAACCTAAACACCCTCAGCCTAACCCTAAACACCCTCAGCCTACCCCTAAACACCCTCAGTCTCCCCCTGGACACCCTCAGTCTCCCCCTAAACACACTCAGTTTCCCCCAAACACCCTCTGTCTTCCCCTTAACACCCACAGCCTACCCCTAAACACCCTCAGCCAACCCCTTAACACCCTCAGGCTCCCCATTAACACCCTCAGCCTACCCCTAAACACAATCAGCCTACCCCTAAACACCCTCAGTCTCCTCCTGAACACACTCAGCCTACCCCTAAACACCCTCAGTCTCCCCATAAACACCCTCAGCCTAGACCTTAGCACCCTCAGTCTCCCCCTAAACACCCTCAGCCTACCCCTTAACACAATCAGCCTACCCTAAACACCATCAGCGTACCCCTTAACACCCTCAGTCTCCCCTAAACACATTCAGCCTACAACCAAACAGCCTCAGTCTCCCCCTAAACACACTCAGCCTACCCCTAACACCCTCCGCCTACCCCTCAACACCTCAGCCTACACCTAAACACCCTCAGTCTCCACCTAAAAACCCTCAGTCTCCACCTAAACACCCTCAGTCTACCCCTAAATACCCTCAGCCTACTCCTAAACACCCTCAGACTACTCCTAAACACCCTCAGTCTACACCTGAACACCCTCAGCCTACCCCTAAACACCCTCAGTCATCACCTGAACACCCTCAGTCTGCCCCTAAACACCCTCAACCTAACCCTAAAAACCCTCAGCTAACCCCTAAACACCCTCAGCCTAACCCTCAACACCGTCAGTCTCCCCCTGGTAACCCTTAGCCTACCACTAAACACGCTCAGTCTACACCTAAACACCCTCAGTCTCCCCTAAACACCCTCAGCCTACCCCTAAACACCCTCACCCTGCCCCGAAACACCCTCAGTCTCCCCCTGGACAACCTCAGCCTACCCTTAAACAACCTCAGCCTACCCCTAAACACCCTCTGTCTCCCACTAAACACACTGAGTCTCCCACTAAACACCCTTAGCCTACCGCTAAAAACCCTCAGCCTACCCCTAAAAACCCTCAGTCTCCCCCTAAACACCCTCAGCCTACACCTAAACATCCTCAGCCTACCCCTAAACACCCTCAGCCTTCACCTAAACACGCTCAGTCTCCCCCTGGACAGCCACAGCCTACACCTTAACACCCTCAGCCTACCCCTATACACCCTCAGCCTACCATTAAACACCCTCAGCCTACCCCTGGACACCCTCAGTCTCCCCCTAATCACCCTCAGCCTACCCCTAAACACCCTCAGCCTACCCCTAAACACCCTCAGTCTCCCCCTGGACACCCTCAGTCTACCCCTAAACTCCATCAGTCTCCCCCTGGAAACACTCAGTCTGCCCCTAAACACCCTCAGCCTACCGCTAACCTTTCGCAGCCTACCCCTAAACAATATCAGCCTACACCTAAACACCCTCAGACTACCCCTAAACACCCTCAGCCTACCCCGAATTACCCTCAGCCTACCCCTAAACACACTCAGCCTACCCCAAAATACCCTCAGCCTACCCCTTAACACCCTCAGCCTCCCGCTGGACACCCTCAGCCTACCCCTAAACACCTTCAGCCTACCCCTAAACACCCTCAGCCTACCCCTAAACACCCTCAGACTACCCCTAAACACATTCAGCCTGCCCATAAACACCCTCAGTCTCCCCCTAAACACCCTTAGACTACACCTAAACACCCTCAGTCTACCCCTAAACACCCTCTGTCTCCCCCTGGACACCCTCAGCCTACCCCTAAACACCCTCAGCCTACCCCTAAACACCCTCAGCCTAAACCTAAACACCCTCAGCCTACCCCTAAACACCCTCAGTCTCCCCCTAGACTCCCTCAGTCTCCCCCTAAACACCATCAGTCTCCCCCTAAACACCCTCAGTCTCCCCCTGGACACCCTCAGTCTCCCCTAAACACCCTCAGCCTACCCCAAAAAACGTCCGCCTACCCCTCAACACCTCAGCCTACACCTAAACACCCTCAGTCTCCCCCTGGACACCCTCAGTCTACCCCTAAACTCCATCAGTCTCCCCCTGGAAACACTCAGTCTGCCCCTAAACACCCTCAGCCTACCGCTAACCTTTCGCAGCCTACCCCTAAACAATATCAGCCTACACCTAAACACCCTCAGTCTACCCCTAAACACCCTCAGCCTACCCCGAATTACCGTCAGCCTACCCCTAAACACACTCAGCCTACCCCAAAATACCCTCAGCCGACCCCTTAACACCCTCAGCCTCCCGCTGGACACCCTCAGCCTACCCCTAAACACCTTCAGCCTACCCCTAAACACCCTCAGCCTACCCCTAAACACCCTCAGACTACCCCTAAACACATTCAGCCTGCCCATAAACACCCTCAGTCTCCCCCTAAACACCCTTAGACTACACCTAAACACCCACAGTCTACCCCTAAACACCCTCTGTCTCCCCCTGGACACCCTCAGCCTACCCCTAAACACACTCAGCCTAAACCTAAACACCCTCAGCCTACCCCTAAACACCCTCAGTCTCCCCCTAGACACCCTCAGTCTCCCCCTAAACACCATCAGTCTCCCCCTAAACACCCTCAGTCTCCCCCTGGACACCCTCAGTCTCCCCTAAACACCCTCAGCCTACCCCAAAAAACGTCAGCCTACCCCTCAACAACTCAGCCTACACCTAAACACCCTCAGCCTCCACCTAAACACCCACATTCTCCACCTAAACACCCTCAGTCTCCCCCTAAACACCCTCAGCCTAACCCTAAACACCCTCAGTCTCCCACTGGACAACCTCATCCTACCCCTAAACACCCTCAACCTACCCCTAAACACCCTCTGTCTCGTGCTAAACACCATCAGTCTCCCACTAAACACCCTTACCCTACCGCTAAACACCCTCAGCCTAACCCTAAAAACCCTCAGTCTCCCCCTAAACACCCTCAGCCTACACCTAAACACACTGAGCCTACCTCTAAACACCCTCACTCTACCCCTAAACATCCTCAGCCTACCCCTAAACACCCTCGGCCTTCACCTAAACACCCTCAGTCTCCCCCTGGACACCCACAGCCTACCCCTAAACACCCTCAACCTACCACTAAACACCCTCAGCCTACCCCTAAACACCCTCAGCCTACCCCTGGACACCCTTAGTCTCCCCCTAAACACCCTCAGCCTACCCCTAAACACCCTCAGCCTACCCCTAAACACCCTCAGCCTACCCCTGGACACCCTTAGTCTCCCCCTAAACACCCTCAGCCTACCCCTAAACACCCTCAGCCTACCCCTAAACACCCTCGGCCTTCACCTAAACACCCTCGGTCTCCCCCTGGACACCCACAGCCTACCCCTAAACACCCTCAACCTACCACTAAACACCCTCAGCCTACCCCTAAACACCCTCAGCCTACCGCTGGACACCCTTAGTCTCCCCCTAAACACCCTCAGCCTACCTCTAAACACCCTCAGTCTCCCCCTGGACACCCTCAGCCTTCCCTAAACTCCATCTGTCTCCCCCTGGACACCCTCAGTCTCCCCATAAACACCCTCAGCCTACCCCTAAACACCCTCAGCCTACCCCTATACACCCTCAGGCTACCACTAAACAACCTCTGCCTACCCCGGGACACCCTCAGTCGCCCCCTAATCAGCCTCAGCCTACCCATAAACACTCTCAGCCTACCCCTAAACACCCTCAGTCTCCCCCTGGAAACCCTCAGCCTACCCCTAAACTCCATCAGTCTCCCCCTGGACACACTCAGTCTCCCCCTAAACACCCTCAGCCTACCCCTAACCACCCGCAGCCTACCCCTAAACACCTTCAGCCTACCCCTAAACACATTCAGCCTACCCCTAACCACCCGCAGCCTACCCATAAACACCTTCAGCCTACACCTGAACACCCTCAGTCTACCCCTAAACACCCTCAGCCTACCCCTTAACACCCTCAGCCTACCCTATACAGCCTCAGCGTACAGCTTAACACTCTCAGTCTCCAATAAACACCCTCAGCTTACCCCTATACACCCTCAGCCTACACCTAAACACCCTCAGCCTACCCCTAAACACCCTTAGTCTCCTCCTTAACACCCTCAGCCTACAACTAAACACCCTCAGTCTCACACTTAACACCCTCAGCCTGCCCCTAAACACCCTCAGCCTACCACTAAACACCCTCAGTCTCCACCTAAACACCCTCAGCCTACCCCTGGACACCCTTAGTCTCCCCCTAAACACCCGCAGCCTACCCCTAAACACCCTCAGCCTACCCCTAAACACCCTCGGCCTTCACCTAAACACCCTCAGTCTCCCCCTGGACACCCACAGCCTACACCTAAACACCCTCAACCTACCACTAAACACTCTCAGCCTACCCCTAAACACCCTCAGCCTACCGCTGGACACCCTTAGTCTCCCCCTAAACACCCTCAGCCTACCCCTAAACACCCTCAGCCTACCTCTAAACACCCTCAGTCTCCCCCTGGACACCCTCAGCCTTCCCTAAACTCCATCTGTCTCCCCCTGGACACCCTCAGTCTCCCCATAAACACCCTCAGCCTACCCCTAAATACCCTCAGCCTACCCCTATACACCCTCAGGCTACCACTAAACAACCTCTGCCTACCCCGGGACACCCTCAGTCGCCCCCTAATCAGCCTCAGCCTACCCATAAACACTCTCAGCCTACCCCTAAACACCCTCAGTCTCCCCCTGGACACGCTCAGCCTACCCCTAAACTCCATCAGTCTCCCCCTGGACACACTCAGTCTCCTCCTAAACACCCTCAGCCTACCCCTAACCACCCGCAGCCTACCACTAAACACCTTCAGCCTACACCTAAACACCCTCAGTCTACCCCTAAACACCCTCAGCCAACCCCAAAATACCCTCAGCCTACCCCTAAACACCCTCAGACTACCCCTAAACACATTCAGCCTGCCCATAAACACCCTCAGTCTCCCCCTAAACACCCTTAGACTACACCTAAACACCCACAGTCTACCCCTAAACACCCTCTGTCTCCCCCTGGACACCCTCAGCTTACCCCTAAACACACTCAGCCTAAACCTAAACACCCTCAGCCTACCCCTAAACACCCTCAGTCTCCCCCTAGACACCCTCAGTCTCCCCCTAAACACCATCAGTCTCCCCCTAAACACCCTCAGTCTCCCCCTGGACACCCTCAGTCTCCCCTAAACACCCTCAGCCTACCCCAAAAAACGTCAGCCTACCCCTCAACAACTCAGCCTACACCTAAACACCCTCAGCCTCCACCTAAACACCCACATTCTCCACCTAAACACCCTCAGTCTCCCCCTAAACACCCTCAGCCTAACCCTAAACACCCTCAGTCTCCCACTGGACAACCTCATCCTACCCCTAAACACCCTCAACCTACCCCTAAACACCCTCTGTCTCGTGCTAAACACCATCAGTCTCCCACTAAACACCCTTACCCTACCGCTAAACACCCTCAGCCTAACCCTAAAAACCCTCAGTCTCCCCCTAAACACCCTCAGCCTACACCTAAACACACTGAGCCTACCTCTAAACACCCTCACTCTACCCCTAAACATCCTCAGCCTACCCCTAAACACCCTCGGCCTTCACCTAAACACCCTCAGTCTCCCCCTGGACACCCACAGCCTACCCCTAAACACCCTCAACCTACCACTAAACACCCTCAGCCTACCCCTAAACACCCTCAGCCTACCCCTGGACACCCTTAGTCTCCCCCTAAACACCCTCAGCCTACCCCTAAACACCCTCAGCCTACCCCTAAACACCCTCAGCCTACCCCTGGACACCCTTAGTCTCCCCCTAAACACCCTCAGCCTACCCCTAAACACCCTCAGCCTACCCCTAAACACCCTCGGCCTTCACCTAAACACCCTCGGTCTCCCCCTGGACACCCACAGCCTACCCCTAAACACCCTCAACCTACCACTAAACACCCTCAGCCTACCCCTAAACACCCTCAGCCTACCGCTGGACACCCTTAGTCTCCCCCTAAACACCCTCAGCCTACCTCTAAACACCCTCAGTCTCCCCCTGGACACCCTCAGCCTTCCCTAAACTCCATCTGTCTCCCCCTGGACACCCTCAGTCTCCCCATAAACACCCTCAGCCTACCCCTAAACACCCTCAGCCTACCCCTATACACCCTCAGGCTACCACTAAACAACCTCTGCCTACCCCGGGACACCCTCAGTCGCCCCCTAATCAGCCTCAGCCTACCCATAAACACTCTCAGCCTACCCCTAAACACCCTCAGTCTCCCCCTGGAAACCCTCAGCCTACCCCTAAACTCCATCAGTCTCCCCCTGGACACACTCAGTCTCCCCCTAAACACCCTCAGCCTACCCCTAACCACCCGCAGCCTACCCCTAAACACCTTCAGCCTACCCCTAAACACATTCAGCCTACCCCTAACCACCCGCAGCCTACCCATAAACACCTTCAGCCTACACCTGAACACCCTCAGTCTACCCCTAAACACCCTCAGCCTACCCCTTAACACCCTCAGCCTACCCTATACAGCCTCAGCGTACAGCTTAACACTCTCAGTCTCCAATAAACACCCTCAGCTTACCCCTATACACCCTCAGCCTACACCTAAATACCCTCAGCCTACCCCTAAACACCCTTAGTCTCCTCCTTAACACCCTCAGCCTACAACTAAACACCCTCAGTCTCACACTTAACACCCTCAGCCTGCCCCTAAAAACCCTTAGCCTACCACTAAACACCCTCAGTCTCCACCTAAACACCCTCAGCCTACCCCTGGACACCCTTAGTCTCCCCCTAAACACCCGCAGCCTACCCCTAAACACCCTCAGCCTACCCCTAAACACCCTCGGCCTTCACCTAAACACCCTCAGTCTCCCCCTGGACACCCACAGCCTACACCTAAACACCCTCAACCTACCACTAAACACTCTCAGCCTACCCCTAAACACCCTCAGCCTACCGCTGGACACCCTTAGTCTCCCCCTAAACACCCTCAGCCTACCCCTAAACACCCTCAGCCTACCTCTAAACACCCTCAGTCTCCCCCTGGACACCCTCAGCCTTCCCTAAACTCCATCTGTCTCCCCCTGGACACCCTCAGTCTCCCCATAAACACCCTCAGCCTACCCCTAAATACCCTCAGCCTACCCCTATACACCCTCAGGCTACCACTAAACAACCTCTGCCTACCCCGGGACACCCTCAGTCGCCCCCTAATCAGCCTCAGCCTACCCATAAACACTCTCAGCCTACCCCTAAACACCCTCAGTCTCCCCCTGGACACGCTCAGCCTACCCCTAAACTCCATCAGTCTCCCCCTGGACACACTCAGTCTCCTCCTAAACACCCTCAGCCTACCCCTAACCACCCGCAGCCTACCACTAAACACCTTCAGCCTACACCTAAACACCCTCAGTCTACCCATAAACACCCTCAGCCAACCCCAAAATACCCTCAGCCTACCCCTAAACACACTCAGCCATATCTGGACACCCTCAGCCTACGCTAAAACACCCTCAGCCTACCCCTAACCACCCTCAGTCTCCCCCTGGACAACCTCAGCCTACCCTTAAACAACCTCAGCCTACCCCTAAACACCCTCTGTCTCCCACTAAACACACTGAGTCTCCCACTAAACACCCTTAGCCTACCGCTAAAAACCCTCAGCCTACCCCTAAAAACCCTCAGTCTCCCCCTAAACAGCCTCAGCCTACACTTAAACATCCTCAGCCTACCCCTAAACACCCTCAGCCTTCACCTAAACACGCTCAGTCTCCCCCTGGACAGCCACAGCCTACCCCTAAACACCCTCAACCTACCACTAAACACCCTCAGCCTACCCCTAAACACCCTCAGCCTACCGCTGGACACCCTTAGTCTCCCTCTAAACACCCTCAGCCTACCCCTAAACACCCTCAGCCTACCTCTAAACACCCTCAGTCTCCCCCTGGACACCCTCAGCCTTCCCTAAACTCCATCTGTCTCCCCCTGGACACCCTCAGTCTCCCCATAAACACCCACAGCCTACCCCTAAACACCCTCAACCTACCACTAAACACCCTCAGCCTACCCCTAAACACCCTCAGCCTACCGCTGGACACCCTTAGTCTCCCCCTAAACACCCTCAGCCTACCCCTAAACACCCTCAGCCTACCCCTATACACCCTCAGGCTACCACTAAACAACCTCTGCCTACGCCGGGACACCCTCAGTCGCACCCTAATCAGCCTCAGCCTACCCATAAACACTCTCAGCCTACCCCTAAACACCCTCAGTCTCCCCCTGGAAACCCTCAGCCTACCCCTAAACTCCATCAGTCTCCCCCTGGACACACTCAGTCTCCCCCTAAACACCCTCAGCCTACACCTAACCCTAAACACCTTCAGCCTACCCCTATACCCCTTCAGCCTACCCCTAACCACCCGCAGCCTACCCCTAAACACCTTCAGCCTACACCTGAACACCCTCAGTCTACCCCTAAACACCCTCAGCCTACCCCAAAATACCCTCAGCCTACCCCTAAACACACGCAGCACCCCTGGACACCCTCAGCCTACGCTAAAACACCCTCAGCCTACCCCTAATCATCCTCAGTCTCCCCTAAAAACCCTCAGCCTACCCCTATACACCCTCAGCCTACAGCTAAACACCATCAGCCTACCCCTAAACACCCTCAGCTTAACCCTAAACACAGTAAGCCTACCCCTAAACACCCTCAGTCTCTTTCTTAGCACCCTCAGCCTACCCCTAAACAGCCTCAGTTCCCCCATAACACCCTCAGCCTACCCCTAAACACCCTCAGTCTCCCCCTAAACACCCTCAGCCTACCCCTTAACACCCTCAGCCTACCCTATACAGCCTCAGCGTACAGCTTAACACTTTCAGTCTCCAATAAACACCCTCAGCTTACCCCTATACACCCTCAGCCTACAACTAAACACCCTCAGCCTACCCTTAAACACCCTTAGTCTCCTACTTAACACCCTCAGCCTACCCCTAAACACCCTCAGTCTCACACTTAACACCCTCAGCCTGCCCCTAAACACCCTCAGCCTACCACTAAACACCCTCAGTCTCCCCCTGAACACCCTCAGCCTACCCCTAAACACCCTCAGTCTCCCCATAAACACCCTCAGCCTACCACTAAATACCCTCAGTCTCACACTAAATACCCTCAGCCTACCCCTTAACACACTCAGCCTACCCTAAACACACTCAGCGTACCCCTTAATACCCTCAGTCTCCACTAAACCCATTCAGCCTACAACCAAACAGCCTCAGTCTCCCCCTAAACACCCTCAGCCTACTCCTAACAACTTCCGCCTACCCCTCAACACCTCAGCCTACACCTAAACACCCTCAGTCTCCAAGTAAACACCCTCACTCTCCACCTAAACAACCTCAGTCTACCCCTAAACACCCTCAACCTACCCCAATACACCCTCAGCCTACCCCTAAACACACTCAGCCTACCTCTAAACACCCTCAGTCTCCCCCTGGAAACCCTTAGCCTACCACTAAACACCCTCAGTCTACCCCTAAACACGCTCAGTCTCCCCTGAAACACCCTCAGACTCCCCATAAACACCCTCAGACTACCCCTAAACACCCTCACCCTACCCCTAAACACCCTCAGTATCCCCCTGGACAACTTCAGCCTACCCCTAAACAACCTCAGCCTACCCCTAAACACCCTCAGCCTACCCCTAAAAACCCTCAGTCTCCACCTAAACACCCTCAGCCTACACCTAAACACACTCAGCCTACCCCTAAACACCCTCAGTCTCCCCCTAAACACCCTCAGCCTACCCCTAAACACCCTCAGCCTACCCCTTAACACCCTCAGCATTCACCTAAACACCCTCAGTCTCCCACGGACACCCACAGCCTACCCCTAAACACCCTCAACCTACCCCTATACACCCTCAGCCTACCCCTAAACAACTTCAGCCTCCCCCTGAACACCCTCAGTCTCCCCGTAAACACCCTCAGCCTACCCCTAAACACCCTCAGCCTACCCCTATACACCCTCAGCCTACCACTAAACACCCTCAGCCAACCCCTGGACACCCTCAGTCTCCTCATGGACTCACTCAGTCTCCCACTGGACAACCTCAGTCACCCCCTGGACACCCTCAGTCACCCCCTGGACACCCTCAGTCTCCCCCTAAACACCCTCAGCCTACCCCTAAACACCCTCAGCCTACCCGTAAACACCCTCAGCCTACACCTAAACACCCTCAGCCTACCCCTAAACACCCTCAGTCTCCTCCTTAACACCCTCAGCCTACCCCTATACACCCTCAGCCTACACCTAAACACCCTCAGCCTACCCCTAAACACTCTCAGTCTCCTCCTTAACACCCTCAGCCTACCCCTAAACACCCTCAGTCACCCACTTAACACCCTCAGCCTACCCCTAAACACCCTGAGCCTACCACTAAACCCCCTCAGTCACACCTTGAACACCCTCAGCCTACCCCTAAACACACAGTCTCCCCATAAACACACTCAGCGTACCCCTTAACACCCTCAGTCTCCCCTAAACCCAATCAGCCTACAACCAAACAGCCTCAGTCTCCCCTAAACACCCTCAGACTACTTCTAACATCCTCCGCCTACCCCTCAACACCTCAGCCTACACCTAAACACCCTCAGTCTACCCCTAAACAGCCTCAGTCTCCACCTAAACACCCTCAGTCTACCCCTAAACACCCTCAGCCTACCCCTAAACACCCTCTGTCTACTCCTAAACTCCCTCAGTCTGCCTCTAAACACCTTCAGCCTACCCCTAAAAACGCTCACCCTAACCATAAACACCCTCAGCCTACCCCTAAACACCCTCAGTCTCCCCCTGGAAACCCTTAGCCTACCACTAAACACCCTCAGTCTCCCCCTAAACACCCTCAGTCTCCCCCTAAACACGCTCAGCCTACCCCTAAACACTCTCAGTCTCCCCCTGGACAACCTCAGCCTACCCATAAACAACCTCAGCCTACACCTCAACACCCTCAGCCTACCCCTAAACACCCTCTGTCTCCCACTAAACACCCTTAGCCTACCGCTAAAGACCATCAGCCTACCCCTAAAAACCCTCAGTCTCCCCCTAAACACCCTCAGCCTACACCTAAACACACTCAGCCTACCCCTAAACTCCCTCACCCTACCCTAAACACACTCGGCTTACCCCTAAACACCCTCAGCCTTCCCCTAAACACCCTCAGCCTACCCCTAAACACCCTCAGTCTCCACCTGGACACCCACAGCCTACCCCTAAATAACCTCACTCTCCCCCTAAACACCCTCAGCCTACCCCTGGACACCCTCAGTCTCCCCCGAAACACCCTCAGCGTACCCCTAAACACCCTCAGCCTACCCTAAACACCCTCAGTCTCCCCCGGGACACACTTAGCCTTCCCTAAACTCCATCAGTCTCCCCCTGGACACCCTCAGTCTCCCCCTAAACACACTCAGCCTACCCCTAAACACCCTCAGTCTCTCCTAAACACGCTCAGCCTACCCCTATACACCCTCAGCCTACACCTAAACACCATCAGCCTGCCCCTAAACACATTCAGCCTACCCCTAACAGCGTCAGTCTCCCCCTGGAAACCCTCAGCCTACCCCTAAACACCCTCAGCCTACCCCTAAACACCCTCAGTCTCCCCCTAAACACCCTCAGCCTACCCCTAAACACCCTCAGCCTGCCCCAATACAGCCTCAGCATGCCCCTAAACACCCTCAGCCTACCCCTGGACACCCTCAGTCTCCCCCTTAACACCCTCAGCCTACCCCTTAACACCTTCAGCCTACCCCTTAACACCCTCAGTCTCCACCTAAACACCCTCAGTCTACCCCTAAACACCCTCAGCCTACCCCTAAACACCCTCAGTCTACACCTGAACACCCTCAGTCTGCCCTTAAACACCCTCAGCCTACCCCTTAAAACCCTCAGCCTACCCCGAAACACCCTCAGCCTACCCCTAAACACCCAAAGTCTCCCCCTGGACATACTTAGCCTACCCATAAACACCCTCAGCCTACCCCTAAACACCCTCAGTCTCCCCCTGGAAACCCTTTGCCTACCACTAAACACCCTCAGCCTACCCGTAAACAACCTCAGTCACCCCCTGGAAACCCTCAGCCTACCCCTAAACAACCTCAGCCTAAGCCTATACACCCTCAGCCTACCCCTAAACACCCTCAGCCGACCCCTAAACAACCTCAGTCTCCCCCTTAACACAATCAGCCAACCCCTAAACACCCTGTCTCCCCCTAAATACCCTCACCTACCCCTTTACACCCTCAGCCTACCCTAAACACACTCAGCCTACCCCTAAACACCCTCAGCCTACCCCTAAACACCCTCAGTCTCCCCTAAACACCCTCAGCCTACCCCTATACACCCTCAGCCTACACATAAACACCATCAGCCTGCCCCTAAATACCCTCAGCCTACCCCTAACAGCGTCAGTCTCCTCCTGGAAACCCTCAGCCTACCCCTAAACACCCTCAGCCTACCCCTAAACACCCTCAGTCTCCCCCTAAACACCCTCAGCCTACCCCTAAACTCCATCAGTCTCCCCCTGGACACACACAATCTCCCCCTAAACTCCCTCAGCCTACCCCTAACCACCCGCAGCCTACCACTAAACACCTTCAGCCTACACCTAAACACACTCAGTCTACCCCAAAACACCCTCAGCCTACCCCAAAATACCCTCAGCCTACCCCTAAACACACTCAGCCACCTCTGGACACCCTCAGCCTACGCTAAAACACCCTCAGCCTACCCCTAATCACCCTCAGTCTCCCCTAAAAACCCTCAGCCTACCCCTATACACCCTCAGCCTACACTAAACACCATCAGCCTACCCCTAAACACCCTCAGTCTCCCCCTAAACACCCTCAGCCTACCCCTAAACACCCTCAGCCTACCCTATACAGCCTCAGCCTACACCTAAACACCCTCAGCCTACCCCTAAACACCCTCAGCCTACACCTAAACACCCTCAGCCTACCCCTAAACACCCTCAGCCTACACCTAAACACCCTCAGCCTACCCCTAAACGCCCTCAGTCTCCTCCTTAACACCCTCAGTCTCCTCCTTAACACCCTCATCCTACCCCTATACACCCTCAGCCTACACCTAAACACCCTCAGCCTACTCTTAAACACCCTCAGTCTCCTCCTTAACACCCTCAGCCTACCCCTAAACACCCTCAGTCACCCACTTAACACCCTCAGCCTACCCATAAACACCCTGAGCCAACCACTAAACACCCTCAGTCACCCCTTGAACACCCTCAGCCTACCCGTAAACACACTCAGTCTCCCCATAAACACCCTCAGCGTACCCCTTAACACCCTCAGTCTCCCCTAAACCCAATCAGCCTACAACCAAACAGCCTCAGTCTCCCCCTAAACACCCTCAGACTACTTCTAACATCCTCCGCCTACTCCTCAACACCTCAGCCTACACCTAAACACCCTCAGTCTCCACCTAAACACCCTCAGTCTCCACCTAAACACCCTCAGTCTACCCCTAAACACCCTCAGCCTACCCCTAAACACCCTCTGTCTACTCCTAAACTCCCTCAGTCTGCCTCTAAACACCCTCAGCCAACCCCTAAAAACCCTCACTCTAACCCTAAACACCCGCAGCCTACCCCTAAACAACCTCAGTCTCCCCCTGGAAACCCTTAGCCTACCAGTAAACACCCTCAGTCTCCCCCTAAACACCCTCAGTCTCCCCCTAAACACGCTCAGCCTACCCCTAAACACTCTCAGTCTCCCCCTGGACAACCTCAGCCTACCCCTAAACAACGTCAGCCTACCCCTCAACACCCTCAGCCTTCCCCTAAACACCCTCTGTCTCCCACTAAACACCCTTAGCCTACCGCTAAACACCCTCAGCCTACCCCTAAAAACCCTCAGTCTCCCACTAAGCACCCTCAGCCTACACCTAAACACACTCAGCCTACCCCTAAACTCCCTCACCCTACCCTAAACACACTCGGCCTACCCCTAAATACCCTCAGCCTACCCCTAAACACCCTCAGCCTACCCCTAAACACCCTCAGTCTCCACCTGGACACCCACAGCCTACCCCTAAATAACCTCAGTCTCCCCCTAAAAACCCTCAGCCTACTCCTGGACACCCTCAGTCTCCCCCGAAACAACCTCAGCCTACCCCTAAACACCCTCAGCCTACCCTAAACACCCTCAGTCTCCCCCGGGACACACTTAGCCTTCCCTAAACTCCATCAGTCTCCCCCTGGACACCCTCAGTCTCCCCCTAAACACACTCAGCCTACGCCTAAACACCCTCAGTCTCCCCTAAACACCCTCAGCCAACCCCTATACACCCTCAGCCTACCCCTAAACACCCTCAGCCTACCCCTAACAGCGTCAGTCTCCCCCTGGAAACCCTCAGCCTACCCCTAAACACCATCAGCCTACCCCTAAACACCCTCAGTCTCCCCCTAAACACCCTCAGCCTACCCCTAAACACCCTCAGCCAGCCCCAATACACCCTCAGCATGCCCCTAAACACCCTCAGCCTACCCCTGGACACCCTCAGTCTCCCCCTTAACACCCTCAGCCTACCCCTTAACACCTTCAGCCTACCCCTAAACACCCTCAGTCTCCACCTAAACACCCTCAGTCTACCCCTAAACACCCTCAGCCTACCCCTAAACACCCTCAGTCTACACCTGAACACCCTCAGTCTGCCCCTAAACACCCTCAGCCTACCCCTAAAAACCCTCAGCCTGCCCCTAAACACCCTCAGCCTACCCCTAAACACCCAAAGTCTCCCCCTGGAAACACTTAGCCTACTCATGAACACCCTCAGCCTACCCCTAAACACCCTCAGTCTCCCCCTGGAAACCCTTTGCCTACCACTAAACACCCTCAGCCTACCCCTAAACAACCTCAGTCACCCCTTGGAAACCCTCAGCCTACCCCTAAACAACCTCAGCCTAAGCCTATACACCCTCAGCCTACCCCTAAACACCCTCAGCTGACCCCTAAACACCCTCAGTCTCCCACTTAACACCATCAGCCAACCCCTAAACACCCTCAGTCTCCCCCTAAACACCCTCACCTACCCCTTTACGCCCTCAGCCTACCCTAAACACACTCAGCCTACCCCTAAACACCCTCAGCCTACCCATAAACACCCTCTGTCTGCCCTAAACACCCTCAGTCTCCCCCTTAACACCCTCAGCCTACCCCTAAACACCCTCAGTCTCCCCATAAACACACTCAGCCTACCCCTAAACACCCTCAGTCTCCCCCTTAACACCCTCAGCCTACTCCTATATACCCTCAGCCTACCCCTAAACACCCTCAGTCTCCCCCTAAACACCCTCAGCCTACCCCTAAACCCCCTCAGCCTGCCCCAATACACCCTCAGCATGCCCCTAAACACCCTCAGCCTACCCCTGGACACCCTCAGTCTCCCCCTTAACACCCTCAGCCTAACCCTTAACACCTTCAGCCTACCCCTAAACACCCTCAGTCTCCACGTAAACACCCTCAGTCTACCCCTAAACACCCTCAGCCTACCCCTAAACACCCTCAGTCTACACCTGAACACCCTCAGTCTGCCCCTAAACACCCTCAGCCTACCCCTAAACACCCTCAGCCTACCCCTTAACACCCTCAGCCTACCCCTAAACACCCAAAGTCTACCCCTGGACATACTTAGCCTACCCATAAACACCCTCAGCCTACCCCTAAACACCCTCAGTCTCCCCCTGGAAACCCTTTGCCTACCACTAAACACCCTCAGCCTACCCCTAAACAACCTCAGTCACCCCCTGGAAACCCTCAGCCTACCCCTAAACAACCTCAGCCTACGCCTATACACCCTCAGCCTACCCCTAAACACCCTCAGCCGACCCCTAAACACCCTCAGTCTCCCCCTTAACACCATCAGCCAACCCCTAAACACCCTCAGTCTACCCTATACACCCACAGGCTACCACTAAACACCCTCAGCCTACCCCTGGACACACTCAGTCGACCCCTAATCACCCTCAGCCTACCCATAAACACTCTCAGCCTACCACTAAACACCCTCAGTCTCCTCCTGGACACCCTCAGCCTACCCCTAAACTCCCTCAGCCTACCCCTAAACACCCTCAGCCTACCCCTAAACACCCTCAGGCTACCCCTAAACACACTCAGCCACCTCTGGACACCCTCAGCCTACGCTAAAACACCCTCAGCCTACCCCTAATCACCCTCAGTCTCCCCTAAAAACCCTCAGCCTACCCCTATACACCCTCAGCCTACACTAAACACCATCAGCCTACCCCTAAACACACTCAGCTTAACCCTAAACACCCTATGCCTACCGCTAAACACCCTCAGTCTCTTTCTTAGCACCCTCAGCCTACCCCTAATCACCCTCAGTCTCCCCTAAAAGCCCTCAGCCTACCCCTAAACACCCTCAGTCTCCCCCTTCACACCCTCAGCCTACCCCTAAACACCCTCAGTCTCCTCCTTAACACCCTCAGTCTCCTCCTTAACACCCTCAGCCTACCCCATACACCCTCAGCCTACACCTAAACACCCTCAGCCTACCCCTAAACACCCTCAGTCTCCTCCTTAACACCCTCAGCCTACCCCTAAACACCCTCAGTCACCCACTTAACACCCTCAGCCTACCCCTAAACACACTCAGCCTACCCCTAAACACCCTCAGTCTCCCCATAAACACCCTCAGCGTACCCCTTAACACCCTCAGTCTCCCCTAAACCCAATCAGCCTACAACCAAACAGCCTCAGTCTCCCCCTAAACACCCTCAGACTACTTCAAACATCCTCCGCCTACACTCAACACCTCAGCCTACACCTAAACACCCTCAGTCTCCACCTAAACACCCTCAGTCTCCACCTAAACACCCTCAGTCTACCCCTAAACACCCTCAGCCTACCCCTAAACACCCTTAGTCTACTCCTAAACTCCCTCAGTCTGCCTCTTAACAACCTCAGCCTACCCCTAAAAACCCTTACCCTAACACTAAACACCCTCAGCCTACCCCTAAACAACCTCAGTCTCCCCCTGGAAACCCTTAGCCTACCACTAAACACCCTCAGTCTCCCCCTAAACACCCTCAGTCTCCCCCTAAACACCCTCAGCCTACCCCTAAACACTCTCAGTCTCCCCCTGGACACCCTCAGCCTACCCCTAAACAACCTCAGCCTAACCCTCAACACCCTCAGCCTACCCCTAAACACCCTCTGTCTCCCACTAAACACCCTTAGCCTACCGCTAAACACCCTCAGCCTACCCCTAAAAACCCTCAGTCTCCCCCTAAACACCCTCAGCCTACACCTAAACACACTCAGCCTACCCCTAAACTCCCTCACCCTACCCTAAACACACTCAGCCTACCCCTAAACACCCACAGCCTACCCCTAAACACCCTCAGCCTACCCCTAAACACCCTCAGCCTACCCCTAAACACCCTCAGTCTCCACCTGGACACCCACAGCCTACCCCTAAATAACCTCAGTCTCCCCCTAAGCACCCTCAGCCTACCCCTGGACACCCTCAGTCTCCCCCTAAACACCCTCAGCCTACCCCTAAACACCATCAGCCTACCCCTATACACCCTCAGCCTACCACTAAACACCCTCAGCCTACCCCTGGACACCCTCAGTCGCCCCCTAATCACCCTCAGCCTACCCCTAAAAACCCTCAGCCTACCACTAAACACCCTCAGTCTCCCCCTGGACATGCTCAGCCTACCCCTAAACGCCATCAGTCTCCCCCTGGAAACACTCAGTCTCCCCCTAAACACCCTCAGCCTACCCCTAACCACCCTCAGCCTACCCATAAACACCCTCAGCCTTCACCTAAACACCTTCAGCCTACACCTAAACACCCTCAGTCTACCCCTAAACACCCTCAGCCTACCCCAAAATACCCTCAGCCTACCCATAAACACACTCATCCACCCCTGGACACCCTCAGACTACACTAAAACACCCTCAGTCTCCCCTAAACACCCTCAACCTACCCCTAAACTCCCTCAGCCTACCCCTAAACACCCTCAGCCTTCACCTAAACACCCTCAGCCTACCCCTAAACACCCTCAGCCTTCACCTAAACACCCTCAGCCTACCCCTAAACACCCTCAGCCTTCACCTAAACACCCTCAGCCTACCCCTAAACAACCTCAGACTCCCACTGGACACCCTCAGCCTACCCCTAAACACCCTCAGCCTACCCCTAAACACCCTCAGCCTACCCCTAAACACCCTCTGTCTCCCCCTAAACACCCTCAGTCTCCCACTAAACACCCTTAGCCTACCGCTAAACACCCTCAGCCTACCCCTAAAAACCATCAGTCTCCACCTAAACACCCTCAGCTTACACCTAAACACACTCAGCCTACCCCTAAACACCCTCACCCTACCCCTAAACACCCTCAGTCTCCCCTAAACACACTCAGCCTACCCCTAAACACCCTCAGTCTCCCCTAAACACCCTCAGCCAACCCCTATACACCCTCAGCCTACCCCTAAACACCCTCAGCCTACCCCTAACAGCGTCAGTCTCCCCCTGGAAACCCTCAGCCTACTCCTAAACACCATCAGCCTACCCCTAAACACCCTCAGTCTCCCCCTAAACACCCTCAGCCTACCCCTAAACACCCTCAGCCTGCCCCAATACACCCTCAGCATGCCCCTAAACACCCTCAGCCTACCCCTGGACACCCTCAGTCTCCCCCTTAACACCCTCAGCCTACCCCTTAACACCTTCAGCCTACCCCTAAACACCCTCAGTCTCCACCTAAACACCCTCAGTCTACCCCTAAACACCCTCAGCCTACCCCTAAGCACCCTCAGTCTACACCTGAACACCCTCAGTCTGCCCCTAAACACCCTCAGCCTACCCCTAAAAACCCTCAGCCTGCCCCTAAACACCCTCAGCCTACCCCTAAACACCCAAAGTCTCCCCCTAAACACCCTCAGCCTACACCTGAACACCCTCACCCTACCCCTAAACACCCTCAAACTGCCCCTGGACAACCTCAGCCTGCCCCAATACACCCTCAGCATGCCCCTAAACACCCTCAGCCTACCCCTGGACACCCTCAGTCTCCCCCTTAACACCCTCAGCCTACCCCTTAACACCTTCAGCCTACCCCTAAACACCCTCAGCCTACCCCTAAACACCCTCAGTCTACACCTGAACACCCTCAGTCTGCCCCTGAACACCCTCAGCCTACCCCTAAAAACCCTCAGCCTGCCCCTAAACACCCTCAGCCTACCCCTAAACACCCAAAGTCTCCCCCTGGAAACACTTAGCCTACCCATGAACACCCTCAGCCTACCCCTAAACACCCTCAGTCTCCCCCTGGAAACCCTTTGCCTACCACTAAACACCCTCAGCCTACCCCTAAACAACCTCAGTCACCCCTTGGAAACCCTCAGCCTACCCCTAAACAACCTCAGCCTAAGCCTATACACCCTCAGCCTACCCCTAAACACCCTCAGCCGACCCCTAAACACCCTCAGTCTCCCACTTAACACCATCAGCCAACCCCTAAACACCCTCAGTCTCCCCCTAAACACCCTTACCTACCCCTTTACGCCCTCAGCCTACCCTAAACACACTCAGCCTACCCCTAAACACCCTCAGCCTACCCATAAACACCCTCTGTCTGCCCTAAACACCCTCAGTCTCCCCCTTAACACCCTCAGCCTACCCCTAAACACCCTCAGTCTCCCCATAAACACACTCAGCCTACCCCTAAACACCCTCAGTCTCCCCCTTAACACCCTCAGCCTACTCCTATATACCCTCAGCCTACCCCTAAACACCCTCAGTCTCCCCCTAAACACCCTCAGCCTACCCCTAAACCCCCTCAGCCTGCCCCAATACACCCTCAGCATGCCCCTAAACACCCTCAGCCTACCCCTGGACACCCTCAGTCTCCCCCTTAACACCATCAGCCTACCCCTTAACACCCTCAGTCTACCCCTAAACACCCTCAGCCTACCCCTAAACACCCTCAGTCTACACCTGAACACCCTCAGTCTGCCCCTAAACACCCTCAGCCTACCCCTAAACACCCTCAGCCTACCCCTTAACACCCTCAGCCTACCCCTAAACACCCAAAGTCTACCCCTGGACATACTTAGCCTACCCATAAACACCCTCAGCCTACCCCTAAACACCCTCAGTCTCCCCCTGGAAACCCTTTGCCTACCACTAAACACCCTCAGCCTACCCCTAAACAACCTCAGTCACCCCCTGGAAACCCTCAGCCTACCCCTAAACAACCTCAGCCTACGCCTATACACCCTCAGCCTACCCCTAAACACCCTCAGCCGACCCCTAAACACCCTCAGTCTCCCCCTTAACACCATCAGCCAACCCCTAAACACCCTCAGTCTACCCTATACACCCTCAGGCTACCACTAAACACCCTCAGCCTACCCCTGGACACACTCAGTCGACCCCTAATCACCCTCAGCCTACCCATAAACACTCTCAGCCTACCACTAAACACCCTCAGTCTCCTCCTGGACACCCTCAGCCTACCCCTAAACTCCCTCAGCCTACCCCTAAACACCCTCAGCCTACCCCTAAACACCCTCAGGCTACCCCTAAACACACTCAGCCACCTCTGGACACCCTCAGCCTACGCTAAAACACCCTCAGCCTACCCCTAATCACCCTCAGTCTCCCCTAAAAACCCTCAGCCTACCCCTATACACCCTCAGCCTACACTAAACACCATCAGCCTACCCCTAAACACACTCAGCTTAACCCTAAACACCCTATGCCTACCGCTAAACACCCTCAGTCTCTTTCTTAGCACCCTCAGCCTACCCCTAATCACCCTCAGTCTCCCCTAAAAGCCCTCAGCCTACCCCTAAACACCCTCAGTCTCCCCCTTCACACCCTCAGCCTACCCCTAAACACCCTCAGTCTCCTCCTTAACACCCTCAGTCTCCTCCTTAACACCCTCAGCCTACCCCATACACCCTCAGCCTACACCTAAACACCCTCAGCCTACCCCTAAACACACTCAGTCTCCTCCTTAACACCCTCAGCCTACCCCTAAACACCCTCAGTCACCCACTTAACACCCTCAGCCTACCCCTAAACACACTCAGCCTACCCCTAAACACCCTCAGTCTCCCCATAAACACCCTCAGCGTACCCCTTAACACCCTCAGTCTCCCCTAAACCCAATCAGCCTACAACCAAACAGCCTCAGTCTCCCCCTAAACACCCTCAGACTACTTCAAACATCCTCCGCCTACCCTCAACACCTCAGCCTACACCTAAACACCCTCAGTCTCCACCTAAACACCCTCAGTCTCCACCTAAACACCCTCAGTCTACCCCTAAACACCCTCAGCCTACCCCTAAACACCCTTAGTCTACTCCTAAACTCCCTCAGTCTGCCTCTTAACAACCTCAGCCTACCCCTAAAAACCCTTACCCTAACACTAAACACCCTCAGCCTACCCCTAAACAACCTCAGTCTCCCCCTGGAAACCCTTAGCCTACCACTAAACACCCTCAGTCTCCCCCTAAACACCCTCAGTCTCCCCCTAAACACCCTCAGCCTACCCCTAAACACTCTCAGTCTCCCCCTGGACACCCTCAGCCTACCCCTAAACAACCTCAGCCTAACCCTCAACACCCTCAGCCTACCCCTAAACACCCTCTGTCTCCCACTAAACACCCTTAGCCTACCGCTAAACACCCTCAGCCTACCCCTAAAAACCCTCAGTCTCCCCCTAAACACCCTCAGCCTACACCTAAACACACTCAGCCTACCCCTAAACTCCCTCACCCTACCCTAAACACACTCAGCCTACCCCTAAACACCCACAGCCTACCCCTAAACACCCTCAGCCTACCCCTAAACACCCTCAGCCTACCCCTAAACACCCTCAGTCTCCACCTGGACACCCACAGCCTACCCCTAAATAACCTCAGTCTCCCCCTAAGCACCCTCAGCCTACCCCTGGACACCCTCAGTCTCCCCCTAAACACCCTCAGCCTACCCCTAAACACCATCAGCCTACCCCTATACACCCTCAGCCTACCACTAAACACCCTCAGCCTACCCCTGGACACCCTCAGTCGCCCCCTAATCACCCTCAGCCTACCCCTAAAAACCCTCAGCCTACCACTAAACACCCTCAGTCTCCCCCTGGACATGCTCAGCCTACCCCTAAACGCCATCAGTCTCCCCCTGGAAACACTCAGTCTCCCCCTAAACACCCTCAGCCTACCCCTAACCACCCTCAGCCTACCCATAAACACCCTCAGCCTTCACCTAAACACCTTCAGCCTACACCTAAACACCCTCAGTCTACCCCTAAACACCCTCAGCCTACCCCAAAATACCCTCAGCCTACCCATAAACACACTCATCCACCCCTGGACACCCTCAGACTACACTAAAACACCCTCAGTCTCCCCTAAACACCCTCAACCTACCCCTAAACTCCCTCAGCCTACCCCTAAACACCCTCAGCCTTCACCTAAACACCCTCAGCCTACCCCTAAACACCCTCAGCCTTCACCTAAACACCCTCAGCCTACCCCTAAACACCCTCAGCCTTCACCTAAACACCCTCAGCCTACCCCTAAACAACCTCAGACTCCCACTGGACACCCTCAGCCTACCCCTAAACACCCTCAGCCTACCCCTAAACACCCTCAGCCTACCCCTAAACACCCTCTGTCTCCCCCTAAACACCCTCAGTCTCCCACTAAACACCCTTAGCCTACCGCTAAACACCCTCAGCCTACCCCTAAAAACCATCAGTCTCCACCTAAACACCCTCAGCTTACACCTAAACACACTCAGCCTACCCCTAAACACCCTCACCCTACCCCTAAACACCCTCAGTCTCCCCCTAAACACCCTCAGCCTAACCCTAAACACCCTCACTCTCCCCCTGGACAACCTCAGCCTACCACTAAACACCCTCAGTCTCCCCTAAACACACTCAGCCTACCCCTAAACACCCTCAGTCTCCCCTAAACACCCTCAGCCAACCCCTATACACCCTCAGCCTACCCCTAAACACCCTCAGCCTACCCCTAACAGCGTCAGTCTCCCCCTGGAAACCCTCAGCCTACTCCTAAACACCATCAGCCTACCCCTAAACACCCTCAGTCTCCCCCTAAACACCCTCAGCCTACCCCTAAACACCCTCAGCCTGCCCCAATACACCCTCAGCATGCCCCTAAACACCCTCAGCCTACCCCTGGACACCCTCAGTCTCCCCCTTAACACCCTCAGCCTACCCCTTAACACCTTCAGCCTACCCCTAAACACCCTCAGTCTCCACCTAAACACCCTCAGTCTACCCCTAAACACCCTCAGCCTACCCCTAAACACCCTCAGTCTACACCTGAACACCCTCAGTCTGCCCCTAAACACCCTCAGCCTACCCCTAAAAACCCTCAGCCTGCCCCTAAACACCCTCAGCCTACCCCTAAACACCCAAAGTCTCCCCCTGGAAACACTTAGCCTACCCATGAACACCCTCAGCCTACCCCTAAACACCCTCAGTCTCCCCCTGGAAACCCTTTGCCTACCACTAAACACCCTCAGCCTACCCCTAAACAACCTCAGTCACCCCTTGGAAACCCTCAGCCTACCCCTAAACAACCTCAGCCTAAGCCTATACACCCTCAGCCTACCCCTAAACACCCTCAGCCGACCCCTAAACACCCTCAGTCTCCCACTTAACACCATCAGCCAACCCCTAAACACCCTCAGTCTCCCCCTAAACACCCTCACCTACCCCTTTACGCCCTCAGCCTACCCTAAACACACTCAGCCTACCCCTAAACACCCTCAGCCTACCCATAAACACCCTCTGTCTGCACTAAACACCCTCAGTCTCCCCCTTAACACCCTCAGCCTACCCCTAAACACCCTCAGTCTCCCCATAAACACACTCAGCCTACCCCTAAACACCCTCAGTCTCCCCCTTAACACCCTCAGCCTACTCCTATATACCCTCAGCCTACCCCTAAACACCCTCAGTCTCCCCCTAAACACCCTCAGCCTACCCCTAAACCCCCTCAGCCTGCCCCAATACACCCTCAGCATGCCCCTAAACACCCTCAGCCTACCCCTGGACACCCTCAGTCTCCCCCTTAACACCATCAGCCTACCCCTTAACACCCTCAGTCTACCCCTAAACACCCTCAGCCTACCCCTAAACACCCTCAGTCTACACCTGAACACCCTCAGTCTGCCCCTAAACACCCTCAGCCTACCCCTAAACACCCTCAGCCTACCCCTTAACACCCTCAGCCTACCCCTAAACACCCAAAGTCTACCCCTGGACATACTTAGCCTACCCATAAACACCCTCAGCCTACCCCTAAACACCCTCAGTCTCCCCCTGGAAACCCTTTGCCTACCACTAAACACCCTCAGCCTACCCCTAAACAACCTCAGTCACCCCCTGGAAACCCTCAGCCTACCCCTAAACAACCTCAGCCTACGCCTATACACCCTCAGCCTACCCCTAAACACCCTCAGCCGACCCCTAAACACCCTCAGTCTCCCCCTTAACACCATCAGCCAACCCCTAAACACCCTCAGTCTACCCTATACACCCTCAGGCTACCACTAAACACCCTCAGCCTACCCCTGGACACACTCAGTCGACCCCTAATCACCCTCAGCCTACCCATAAACACTCTCAGCCTACCACTAAACACCCTCAGTCTCCTCCTGGACACCCTCAGCCTACCCCTAAACTCCCTCAGCCTACCCCTAAACACCCTCAGCCTACCCCTAAACACCCTCAGGCTACCCCTAAACACACTCAGCCACCTCTGGACACCCTCAGCCTACGCTAAAACACCCTCAGCCTACCCCTAATCACCCTCAGTCTCCCCTAAAAACCCTCAGCCTACCCCTATACACCCTCAGCCTACACTAAACACCATCAGCCTACCCCTAAACACACTCAGCTTAACCCTAAACACCCTATGCCTACCGCTAAACACCCTCAGTCTCTTTCTTAGCACCCTCAGCCTACCCCTAATCACCCTCAGTCTCCCCTAAAAGCCCTCAGCCTACCCCTAAACACCCTCAGTCTCCCCCTTCACACCCTCAGCCTACCCCTAAACACCCTCAGTCTCCTCCTTAACACCCTCAGTCTCCTCCTTAACACCCTCAGCCTACCCCATACACCCTCAGCCTACACCTAAACACCCTCAGCCTACCCCTAAACACACTCAGTCTCCTCCTTAACACCCTCAGCCTACCCCTAAACACCCTCAGTCACCCACTTAACACCCTCAGCCTACCCCTAAACACACTCAGCCTACCCCTAAACACCCTCAGTCTCCCCATAAACACCCTCAGCGTACCCCTTAACACCCTCAGTCTCCCCTAAACCCAATCAGCCTACAACCAAACAGCCTCAGTCTCCCCCTAAACACCCTCAGACTACTTCAAACATCCTCCGCCTACCCTCAACACCTCAGCCTACACCTAAACACCCTCAGTCTCCACCTAAACACCCTCAGTCTCCACCTAAACACCCTCAGTCTACCCCTAAACACCCTCAGCCTACCCCTAAACACCCTTAGTCTACTCCTAAACTCCCTCAGTCTGCCTCTTAACAACCTCAGCCTACCCCTAAAAACCCTTACCCTAACACTAAACACCCTCAGCCTACCCCTAAACAACCTCAGTCTCCCCCTGGAAACCCTTAGCCTACCACTAAACACCCTCAGTCTCCCCCTAAACACCCTCAGTCTCCCCCTAAACACCCTCAGCCTACCCCTAAACACTCTCAGTCTCCCCCTGGACACCCTCAGCCTACCCCTAAACAACCTCAGCCTAACCCTCAACACCCTCAGCCTACCCCTAAACACCCTCTGTCTCCCACTAAACACCCTTAGCCTACCGCTAAACACCCTCAGCCTACCCCTAAAAACCCTCAGTCTCCCCCTAAACACCCTCAGCCTACACCTAAACACACTCAGCCTACCCCTAAACTCCCTCACCCTACCCTAAACACACTCAGCCTACCCCTAAACACCCACAGCCTACCCCTAAACACCCTCAGCCTACCCCTAATCACACTCAGCCTACCCCTAAACACCCTCTGTCTCCCCCTAAACACCCTCAGCCTACCCCTAAACACCATCAGCCTACCCCTATACACCCTCAGCCTACCACTAAACACCCTCAGCCTACCCCTGGACACCCTCAGTCGCCCCCTAATCACCCTCAGCCTACCCCTAAAAACCCTCAGCCTACCACTAAACACCCTCAGTCTCCCCCTGGACATGCTCAGCCTACCCCTAAACGCCATCAGTCTCCCCCTGGAAACACTCAGTCTCCCCCTAAACACCCTCAGCCTACCCCTAACCACCCTCAGCCTACCCATAAACACCCTCAGCCTTCACCTAAACACCTTCAGCCTACACCTAAACACCCTCAGTCTACCCCTAAACACCCTCAGCCTACCCCAAAATACCCTCAGCCTACCCATAAACACACTCATCCACCCCTGGACACCCTCAGACTACACTAAAACACCCTCAGCCTACCCCTAATCACCCTCAGTCTCCCCCTAAACACCCTCAGTCTCCCCTAAAAACCCTCAGCCTACCCCTATACACCCTCAGCCTACACCTAAACACCATCAGCCTACACCTAAACACCCTCAGCCTACCCCTAAACAACCTCAGTCTCCCCCTGGAAACCCTCAGCCTACCCCTAAACACCCTCAGCCTACCCCTAAAAACCCTCAGCCTACCCCTAAACAACCTCAGTCTCCCCCTGGAAAACCCTCAGCCTACCCCTAAACTCCATCTGTCACCCCCTGGACACCCTTAGTATCCCCCAAAACACCCTCAGCCTACCCCTAAACACCCTCAGCCTGCCTCAATACACCCTCAGCATGCCCCTAAATACCCTCAGCCTACCCCTTAACACCGTCAGCCTACCCCTAAACACCCTCAGTCTACACCTGAACAACCTCAGTCTGCCCCTAAACACCCTCAGCCTACCCCTAAAAACCCTCAGACTACCCCTAAACACCCTCAGCCTACCCCTAAACACCCTCAGCCTACCCCTAAACACCCAAAGTCTCCCCCTGGACATACGTAGCCTAACTCTAAACTCCCTCAGCCTACCCCTAAACACCATCAGCCTACCCCTAAACACCCTTATTCTCCCCTAAACAGTCTCCCCTTGGAAACCCTTTGCCTACCACTAAATACCCTCAGTCTACCCCTAAACACGCTCAGTCTCCCCCGAAACACCCTCAGACTCCCCATAAACACCCTCAGCCTACCCCTAAACACCCTCACCCTACCCGAAACCACCCTCAGTATCCCCCTAAAAAACCTCAGCCTACCCGTAAACACCCTCAGTCTCCCCCTTAACACCATCAGCCAACCGCTAAACACCCTCATTCTCCCCCTAAACACCCTCAGTCTCCCCCTAAACACCCTCAGCCTACCCCTTAACACCCTCAGCCTACCCTAAACACACTCAGCGTACCCCTTAACACCCTCAGTCTCCCCTAAACACATTCTGCCTACAACCAAACAGCCTCAGTCTCCCCCTGAACACCCTCAGCCTACCCCTAAAAACGTCCGCCTACCCCTCAACACCTCAGCCTACACCTAAACACCCTCAGTTTTCCCTAAACACCCACAGTCTCCACCTAAACACCCTCAGTCTCCCCCTAAACACCCTCAGCATACCCCTAAACAACCTCACCCTACCCCTAAACACCCTCAGTATCCCCCTGGACAATCTCAGCCTACCCCTAAACAACCTCATCCTACCCCTAAACACCTTCAACCTTCCCCTAAACACCCTCAGCCTACCCCTAAACACCCTCAACCTACCCCTAAAAACCCTCTGTCTCCCGCTAAACACCCTCAGTCTCCCACTAAACACCCTTAGCCTACCGCTAAACACACTCAGCCTACCCCTAAAAACCCTAGTCTCCCCCTAAACACCCTCAGCCTACACCTAAACACACTCAGCCAACCCCTAAACAACCTCAGCCTACCCCTAAACACCCTCGGCCTTCACCTAAACACCCTCAGTCTCCCATTGGAAACCCACAGCCTACCCCTAAACACCCTCAACCTACCCCTAAACTCCCTCAGCCTACCCCTAAACACCCTCAGCCTTCACCTAAACACCCTCAGCCTACCCCTAAACACCCTCAGCCTTCACCTAAACACCCTCAGCCTACCCCTAAACACCCTCAGCCTTCACCTAAACAACCTCAGCCTACCCCTAAACACCCTCAGACTCCCCCTGGACACCCTCAGTCTCCGCCTAAACACCCTCAGCCTACCCCTAAACAACCTCAGACTCCCACTGGACACCCTCAGCCTACCCCTAAACACCCTCAGCCTACCCCTAAACACCCTCAGTCTCCCCCTGGACACCCTCAGCCTACCCCTAAACTCCATCTGTCTCCCCCGGACACCCTCAGGCTCCCCCTAAACACCCTCAGCCTACCCCTAAACACCCTCAGCCTACCCCTAAACACCCTCAGCCTACACCTAAACACCCTCAGCCTACACCTAAACACCCTCAGACTACCCCTATACACCCTCAGGCTACCACTAAACACCCTCAGCCTACCCCTGGACACCCTCAGTCGCCCCCTAATCACCCTCAGCCTACCCATAAACACACTCAGCCTACCCCTAATCACCCTCAACCTACCCATAAACACACTCAGCCTACCCCTAAACACCCTCAGTCTCCCCCTGGACACCCTCAGCCTACCCCTAAACTCCATCAATCTCCCCCTGGACACACTCAGTCTCCCCCTAAACACCCTCAGACTACCCCTTACCACCCGCAGCCTACCACTAAACACACTCAGCCACCTCTGGACACCCTCAGCCTACGCTAAAACACCCTCAGCCTACCCCTAATCATCCTCAGTCTCCCCTAAAAACCCTCAGCCTACCCCTATACACCCTCAGCCTACACCTAAACACCATGAGCCTACCCCTAAAGAGCCTCAGCTTAACCCTAAACACCCTCAGTCTCCCCCTAAACACCCTCAGCCTACCCCTTAACACCCTCAGCCTACCCTATACAGCCTCAGCGTACACCTTAACACTCTCAGTCTCCAATAAACACCCACAGCCTACCCCTATACACCCTCAGCCAACACCTAAACACCCAGAGTCTTCCCTTATACACCCTCAGCCTACACCTAAACACCTTCAGCCTACCCCTAAACACACTCAGTCTCCTCCTTAACACCCTCAGCCTACCCCTAAACACCCTCAGTCTCCCACTTAACACCCTCAGCCTACCCCTAAACACCCTGAGCCTACCACTAAACACGCTCAGTCTCCCCCTGAACACCCACAGCCTACCCCTAACCACCCTCAGTCTCCCCCTAAACACCCTCAGCCTACCCCTAAACACCCTCAGCCTACCGCTATACACCCTCAGGCTACCACTAAACACCCTCAGCCTACCCCTGGACACCCTCAGTCGCCCCCTTAACACCCTCAGCCTACCCCTAACCACCCTCAGTCTCCCCCTAAACACCCTCCGCCTACCCCTAAACACCCTCAGCCTACCCCTATACACCCTCAGGCTACCACTAAACACCCTCAGCCTACCCCTGGACACCCTCAGTCGCCCCCTTAACACCCTCAGCCTACCCCTAAACACCCTCAGTCTCCCCCTTAACACCCTCAGCCTACCCCTTAACACCCTCAGCCTACCCCTAACCACCCGCAGCCTACCCCTAAACACCTTCAGCCTGCACCTAAACACCCTCAGTCTACCCCTAAACACCCTCAGCCTACCCCAAAATACCCTCAGCCTACCCCTAAACACACTCAGCCACCTCTGGACACCCTCAGCCTACCCCTAAACTCCATCAGTCTCCCCCTAAACACACTCAGCCTACCCCTTAACACCCTCAGCCTACCCTATACAGCCTCAGCCTTCACATAAACACCCTCAGCCTACCCCTAATCATCCTCAGGCTCCCCTAAAAACCCTCAGCCTACCCCTATACACCCTCAGCCTACACTAAACACCATCAGCCTACCCCTAAACACCATCAGCCTACCCCTAAACACCCTCAGTCTCTTTCTTAGCTCCCTCAGCCTACCCCTTAACATCCTCAGTCTTCCCCTAAACACCCTCAGCCTACCCTTTAACACCCTCAGCCTACCCTATACAGCCTCAGCGTACACCTTAACACTCTCAGTCTCCAATAAACACACTCAGCCTACCCCTGTACACCCTCAGCCTACACCTAAACACCCTCAGCCTTCCCCTAAACACCCTTAGTCTCCTCCTTAACACCCTCAGCCTACCCCTAAACACCCTCAGTCTCCCACTTAACACCCTCAGCCTACCACTAAACACACTGAGCCTACCACTAAACACCCTCAGTCTCCCCATAAACACCCTCAGCCTACCCATAAACACCCTCAGTCTCCCCATAAACACCCTCAGCCTACCCCTAAACACCCTCAGTCTCCCACTTAACACCCTCAGCCTACCACTAAACACCCTGAGCCTACCACTAAACACCCTCAGTCTCTCCCTAACACCCTTAGCCAACCCCTAAACACCCTCAGTCTCCCCATAAACACCCTCAGCCTACCCCTAAACACCCTCAGTCTCCACCTAAACACCCTCAGTCTCCACCTAAACACCCTCAATCTACCCCTAACCACCCTCAGCCTACCCCTAAACACCCTCAGTCTACTCCTGAACACCCTCAGTCTGCCTCTAAACACCCTCAGCCTACCCCTAAAAACCCTCACCCTACCCCTAAACACCCTCAGCCTACACCTAAACACCCTCAGTCTCCCCCTGGAAACCCTTAGCCTACCACTAAACACACTCAGTCTACCCCTAAACACCCTCAGTCTCCCCTAAACACCATCAGTCTCCCCCTAAACACCCTCAGCATACACATAAACACCCTCACCCTACCCCTAAACACCCTCAGTATCCCCCTGGACAACCTCAGCCTACCCCTAAACAACCTCAGCCTACCCCTAAACACCCTCAGCCTACCCCTAAACACCCTCTGTCTCCCCCTAAACACCCTCAGTCTCCCACTAAACACCCTTAGCCTACCGCTAAACACCCTCAGCCTACCCCTAAAAACCATCAGTCTCCACCTAAACACCCTCAGCTTACACCTAAACACACTCAGCCTACCCCTAAACACCCTCACCCTACCCCTAAACACCCTCAGTCTCCCCCTAAACACCCTCAGCCTAACCCTAAACACCCTCACTCTCCCCCTGGACAACCTCAGCCTACCACTAAACACCCTCAACCTACCCCTAAACACCCTCTGTCTCCCGCTAAACACCCTCAGTCTCCCAGTAAACACCCTTAGCCTACCACTAAACACCCTCAGCCTACCCCTAAAAACCCTCGGTTTCCCCCTAAACACCCTCAGCCTACACCTAAACACACTCAGCCTACCCCTAAACATCCTCAGCCTACACCTAAACACCCTCAGTCTCTCCCTGGACACCCACAGCCTACCCCTAAACACCCTCAACCTTCCCCTAAACTCCCTCAGCCTACCCCTAAACACCCTCAGCCTACCCCTGGACACCCTTAGTCTCCCTCTGGACACCCTCAGCCTACCCCTGGACACCCTCAGTCGCCCCCTAATCACCCTCAGCCTACCCCTAAACACCCTCAGTCTCCCCCTGGACACCCTCAGCCTACCCCTAAACTCCATCAGTCTCCCCCTGGACACCCTCAGTCTCCCCCTAAACACCCTCAGCCTACCCCTAAACACACTCAGTCTCCCTCTGGACACCCTCAGCCTACTCCTAAACACCCTCAGACTCCCCCTGGACACCCTCAGCCTACCCCTAAACACCCTCAGTCTCCCCCTGGACACCCTCAGCCTACCCCTAAACACCTTCAGCCTACCCATAAACACCTTCAGCCTACACCTAAACACCCTCAGCCTGCCCCTAAAAACCCTCACCCTACCCCTAAACACCCTCAGCCTACCCCTAAACACCCTCAGTCTCCCCCTGGAAACCCTTAGCCTACCACTAAACACGCTCAGTCTACCCCTTAACACCCTCAGTCGCCCCTCAACACCCTCAGCCTACACATAAACACCCTCACCCTACCCCTAAACACTCTCAGTATCCCCCTGGACAACCTCAGCTTACCCCTAAACAACCTCAGCCTACCCCTAAACACCCTCAGCCTACCCCTAAACACCCTCTGTCTCCCCCTAAACACCCTCAGTCTCCCACTAAACACCCTTAGCCTACCGCTAAACACCCTCAGTCTACCCCTAAAAAACCTCACCCTACCCCTAAACACCCTCACCCTACCCTAAACACACTCGGCCTACCCCTAAACACCATCAGTTTTTCCCTGGACACAGACAGTCTCCCCCTAAACTCCCTCAGCCTACCCCTAACCACCCGCAGCCTACCACTAAACACCTTCAGCCTACACCTAAACACACTCAGTCTACCCCTAAACACCCTCAGCCTACCCCAAAATACCCTCAGCCTACCCCTAAACACACTCAGCCACCTCTGGACACCCTCAGCCTACGCTAAAACACCCTCAGCCTACCCCTAATCACCCTCAGTCTCCCCTAAAAACCCTCAGCCTACCCCTATACACCCTCAGCCTACACTAAACACCATCAGCCTACCCCTAAACACCCTCAGCTTAACCCTAAACACCCTATGCCTACCCCTAAACACCCTCAGTCTCTTTCTTAGCACCCTCAGCCTACCCCTAAACACCCTCAGTCTCCGCCTTCACACCCTCAGCCTACCCCTAAACACCCTCAGTCACCCACTTAACACCCTCAGCCTACACCTAAACACCCTGAGCCTACCACTAAACACCCTCAGTCACCCCTTGAACACCCTCAGCCTACCCCTAAACACCCTCAGTCTCCCCATAAACACCCTCAGCGTACCCCTTAACACCCTCAGTCTCCCCTAAACCCAATCAGCCTACAACCAAACAGCCTCAGTCTCCCCCTAAACACCCTCAGACTACTTCAAACATCCTCCGCCTACCCCTCAACACCTCAGCCTACACCTAAACACCCTCAGTCTCCACCTAAACACCCTCAGTCTCCACCTAAACACCCTCAGTCTACCCCTAAACACCCTCAGCCTACCCCTAAACACCCTTTGTCTACTCCTAAACTCCCTCAGTCTGCCTCTTAACAACCTCAGCCTACCCCTACAAACCCTCACCCTAACACTAAACACCCTCAGCCTACCCCTAAACAACCTCAGTCTCCCCCTGGAAACCCTTAGCCTACCACTAAACACCATCAGTCTCCCCCTAAACACCCTCAGTCTCCCCCTAAACACCCTCAGCCTACCCCTAAACACTCTCAGTCTCCCCCTGGACAACCTCAGCCTACCCCTAAACAACCTCAGCCTAACCCTCAACACCCTCAGCCTACCCCTAAACACCCTCTGTCTCCCACTAAACACCCTTAGCCTACCGCTAAACACCCTCAGCCTACCCCTAAAAACCCTCAGTCTCCCCCTAAACACCCTCAGCCTACACCTAAACACACTCAGCCTACCCCTAAACTCCCTCACCCTACACTAAACACACTCAGCCTACCCCTAAACACCCTCAGCCTACCCCTAAACACCCTCAGCCTACCCCTAAACACCCTCAGTCTCCACCTGGACACCCACAGCCTACCCCTAAATAACCTCAGTCTCCCCCTAAGCACCCTCAGACTACCCCTGGACACCCTCAGTCTCCCGCTAAACACCCTCAGCCTACCCCTAAACACCATCAGCCGACCCCTATACACCCTCAGCCTACCACTAAACACCCTCAGCCTACCCCTGGACACCCTCAGTCTCCCCCTAAACACCCTCAGCCTACCCCTAACCACCCTCAGCCTACCCATAAACACCCTCAGCCTTCACCTAAACACCTTCAGCCTACACCTAAACACCCTCAGTCTACCCCTAAACATCCTCAGCCTAACCCAAAATACCCTCAGCCTACCCATAAACACACTCATCCACACCTGGACACCCTCAGCCTACACTAAAACACCCTCAGCCTACACCTAATCACCCTCAGTCTCCCCCTAAACACCCTCAGTCTCCCCTAAACACCCTCAGCCTACCCCTATACACCCTCAGCCTACACCTAAACACCATCAGCCTACACCTAAACACCCTCAGCCTACCCCTAAACAACGTCAGTCTCCTCCTGGAAACCCTCAGCCTACCCCTAAACACCCTCAGCCTACCCCTAAAATCCCTCAGCCTACCCCTAAACAACCTCAGTCTCCCCCTGGAAAACCCTCAGCCTACCCCTAAACTCCATCTGTCACCCCCTGGACACCCTTAGTATCCCCCAAAACACCCTCAGCCTACCCCTAAACACCCTCAGCCTGCCTCAATACACCCTCAGCATGCCCCTAAACACCCTCAGCCTACCCCTTAACACCTTCAGCCTACCCCTAAACACCCTCAGTCTCCACCTAAACACCCTCAGTCTACCCCTAAACACCGTCAGCCTACCCCTAAACACCCTCAGTCTACACCTGAACAACCTCAGTCTGCCCCTAAACACCCTCAGCCTACCACTAAAAACCCTCAGACTACCCCTAAACACCCTCAGCCTACCCCTAAACACCCTCAGCCTACCCCTAAACACCCAAAGTCTCCCCCTGGACATACGTAGCCTAACCCTAAACTCCCTCAGCCTACCCCTAAACATCATCAGCCTACCCCTAAAAACCATTATTCTCCCCTAAACAGTCTCCCCCTGGAAACCCTTTGCCTACCACTAAAAACCCTCAGTCTACCCCTAAACACGCTCAGTCTCCCCCGAAACACCCTCAGACTCCCCATAAACACCCTCAGCCTACCCCTAAACACCCTCACCCTACCCGAAAATACCCTCAGTATCCCCCTAAAAAACCTCAGCCTACCCGTAAACACCCTCAGTCTCCCCCTTAACACCATCAGCCAACCGCTAAACACCCTCATTCTCCCCCTAAACACCCTCAGTCTCCCCCTAAACACCCTCAGCCTACCCCTTAACACCCTCAGCCTACCCTAAACACACTCAGCGTACCCCTTAACACCCTCAGTCTCCCCTAAACACATTCTGCCTACAACCAAACAGCCTCAGTCTCCCCCTAAACACCCTCAGCCTACCCCTAAAAACGTCTGCCTACCCCTCAACACCTCAGCCTACACCTAAACACCCTCAGTTTCCCCTAAACACCCACAGTCTCCACCTAAACACCCTCAGTCTCCCCCTAAACACCCTCAGCATACCCCTAAACAACCTCACCCTACCCCTAAACACCCTCAGTATCCCCCTGGACAATCTCAGCCTACCCCTAAACAACCTCATCCTAACCCTAAACACCCTCAACCTACCCCTAAACACCCTCAGCCTACCCCTAAACACCCTCAACCTACCCCTAAAAACCCTCTGTCTCCCGCTAAACACCCTCAGTCTCCCACTAAACACCCTTAGCCTACCCCTAAACACCCTCGGCCTTCACCTAAACACCCTCAGTCTCCCATTGGAAACCCACAGCCTACCCCTAAACACCCTCAACCTACCCCTAAACTCCCTCAGCCTACCCCTAAACACCCTCAGCCTTCACCTAAACACCCTCAGCCTACCCCTAAACACCCTCAGTCTTCACCTAAACACCCTCAGCCTACCCCTAAACACCCTCAGCCTTCACCTAAACAATCTCAGCCTACCCCTAAACACCCTCAGACTCCCCCTGGACACCCTCAGTCTCCGCCTAAACACCCTCAGCCTACCCCTAAACAACCTCAGACTCCCCCTGGACACCCTCAGCCTACCCCTAAACACCCTCAGCCTACCCCTAAACACCCTCAGTCTCCCCCTTGACACCCTCAGCCTACCCCTAATCTCCATCTGTCTCCCCCGGACACCCTCAGGCTCCCCCTAAACACCCTCAGCCTACCCCTAAACACCCTCAGCCTACACCTAAACACCCTCAGCCTACACCTAAACACCCTCAGACTCCCCCTATACACCCTCAGCCTACCACTAAACACCCTCATCCTTCCCCTGGACACCCTCAGTCGCCCCCTAATCACCCTCAGCCTACCCCTAAAAACCCTCAGCCTACCACTAAACACCCTCATTCTCCCCCTGGACACGCTCAGCCTACCCCTAAACGCCATCAGTCTCCCCCTGGAAACACTCAGTCTCCCCCTAAACACCCTCAGCCTACCCCTAACCACGCTCAGCCTACCCATAAACACCCTCAGCCTTCACCTAAACACCTTCAGCCTACACCTAAACACCCTCAGTCTACCCCTAAACACCCTCAGCCTACCCCAAAATACCCTCAGCCTACCCATAAACACACTCATCCACCACTGGACACCCTCAGCCTACACTAAAACACCCTCAGCCTACCCCTAATCACCCTCAGTCTCCCCCTAAACACCCTCAGTCTCCCCTAAACACCCTCAGCCTACCCCTATACACCCTCAGCCTACACCTAAACACCATCAGCCTACACCTAAACACCCTCAGCCTACCCCTAAACAACCTCAGTCTCCCCCTGGAAACCCTCAGCCTACCCCTAAGCACCCTCAGCCTACCCCTAAAAACCCTCAGCCTACCCCTAAACAACCTCAGTCTCCCCCTGGAAAACACTCAGCCTACCCCTAAACTCCATCTGTCACCCCCTGGACACCCTTAGTATCCCCCAAAACACCCTCAGCCTACCCCTAAACACCCTCAGCCTGCCTCAATACACCCTCAGCATGCCCCTAAACACCCTCCGCCTACCCCTTAACACCTTCAGCCTACCCCTAAACACCCTCAGTCTCCACCTAAACACCCTCAGTCTACCCCTAAACACCCTCAGCCTACCCCTAAACACCCTCAGTCTACACCTGAACAACCTCAGTCTGCCCCTAAACACCCTCAGCCTACCCCTAACCGCCCTCAGCCTACCCATAAACACCCTCAGCCTTCACCTAAACACCTTCAGCCTACACCTAAACACCCTCAGTCTACCCCTAAACACCCTCAGCCTACCCCAAAATACGCTCAGCCTACCCATAAACACACTCATCCACCCCTGGACACCCTCAGCCTACACTAAAACACCCTCAGCCTACCCCTAATCACCCTCAGTCTCCCCCTAAACACCCTCAGTCTCCCCTAAACACCCTCAGCCTACCCCTATACACCCTCAGCCTACCCCTATACACCCTCAGCCTACACCTAAACACCATCAGCCTACACCTAAACACCCTCAGCCTACCCCTAAACAACCTCAGTCTCCCCCTGGAAACCCTCAGCCTACCCCTAAACACCCTCAGCCTACCCCTAAAAACCCTCAGCCTACCCCTAAACAACCTCAGTCTCCCCCTGGAAAACCCTCAGCCTACCCCTAAACTCCATCTGTCACCCCCTGGACACCCTTAGTATCCCCCAAAATACCCTCAGCCTACCCCTAAACACCCTCAGCCTGCCTCAATACACCCTCAGCATGCCCCTAAACACCCTCAGCCTACCCCTTAACACCTTCAGCCTACCCCTAAACACCCTCAGTCTCCACCTAAACACCCTCAGTCTACCCCTAAACACCCTCAGCCTACCCCTAAACACCCTCAGTCTACACCTGAACAACCTCAGTCTGCCCCTAAACACCCTCAGCCTACCCCTAACCGCCCTCAGCCTACCCATAAACACCCTCAGCCTTCACCTAAACACCTTCAGCCTACACCTAAACACCCTCAGTCTACCCCTAAACACCCTCAGCCTACCCCAAAATACGCTCAGCCTACCCATAAACACACTCATCCACCCCTGGACACCCTCAGCCTACACTAAAACACCCTCAGCCTACCCCTAATCACCCTCAGTCTCCCCCTAAACACCCTCAGTCTCCCCTAAACACCCTCAGCCTACCCCTATACACCCTCAGCCTACACCTAAACACTATCAGCCTACACCTAAACACCCTCAGCCTACCCCTAAACAACCTCAGTCTCCCCCTGGAAACCCTCAGCCTACCCCTAAACACCCTCAGCCTACCCCTAAAAACCCTCAGCCTACCCCTAAACAACCTCAGTCTCCCCCTGGAAAACCCTCAGCCTACCCCTAAACTCCATCTGTCACCCCCTGGACACCCTTAGTATCCCCCAAAACACCCTCAGCCTACCCCTAAACACCCTCAGCCTGCCTCAATACACCCTCAGCATGCCCCTAAACACCCTCAGCCTACCCCTTAACACCTTCAGCCTACCCCTAAACACCCTCAGTCTCCACCTAAACACCCTCAGTCTACCCCTAAACACCCTCAGCCTACCCCTAAACACCCTCAGTCTACACCTGAACAACCTCAGTCTGCCCCTAAACACCCTCAGCCTACCCCTAACCGCCCTCAGCCTACCCATAAACACCCTCAGCCTTCACCTAAACACCTTCAGCCTACACCTAAACACCCTCAGTCTACCCCTAAACACCCTCAGCCTACCCCAAAATACGCTCAGCCTACCCATAAACACACTCATCCACCCCTGGACACCCTCAGCCTACACTAAAACACCCTCAGCCTACCCCTAATCACCCTCAGTCTCCCCCTAAACACCCTCAGTCTCCCCTAAACACCCTCAGCCTACCCCTATACACCCTCAGCCTACCCCTATACACCCTCAGCCTACACCTAAACACCATCAGCCTACACCTAAACACCCTCAGCCTACCCCTAAACAACCTCAGTCTCCCCCTGGAAACCCTCAGCCTACCCCTAAACACCCTCAGCCTACCCCTAAAAGCCCTCAGCCTACCCCTAAACAACCTCAGTCTCCCCCTGGAAAACCCTCAGCCTACC
Source organism: Isurus oxyrinchus (assembly GCA_026770705.1). Lineage (NCBI taxonomy): Eukaryota > Metazoa > Chordata > Chondrichthyes > Lamniformes > Lamnidae > Isurus > Isurus oxyrinchus. The sequence continues at coordinate 79,106 of JANJGN010000419.1, forward strand.
CCTAAACTCCATCTGTCACCCCCTGGACACCCTTAGTATCCCCCAAAATACCCTCAGCCTACCCCTAAACACCCTCAGCCTGCCTCAATACACCCTCAGCATGCCCCTAAACACCCTCAGCCTACCCCTTAACACCTTCAGCCTACCCCTAAACACCCTCAGTCTCCACCTAAACACCCTCAGTCTACCCCTAAACACCCTCAGCCTACCCCTAAACACCCTCAGTCTACACCTGAACAACCTCAGTCTGCCCCTAAACACCCTCAGCCTACCGCTAACCGCCCTCAGCCTACCCATAAACACCCTCAGCCTTCACCTAAACACCTTCAGCCTACACCTAAACACCCTCAGTCTACCCCTAAACACCCTCAGCCTACCCCAAAATACGCTCAGCCTACCCATAAACACACTCATCCACCCCTGGACACCCTCAGCCTACACTAAAACACCCTCAGCCTACCCCTAATCACCCTCAGTCTCCCCCTAAACACCCTCAGTCTCCCCTAAACACCCTCAGCCTACCCCTATACACCCTCAGCCTACACCTAAACACTATCAGCCTACACCTAAACACCCTCAGCCTACCCCTAAACAACCTCAGTCTCCCCCTGGAAACCCTCAGCCTACCCCTAAACACCCTCAGCCTACCCATAAAAACCCTCAGCCTACCCCTAAACAACCTCAGTCTCCCCCTGGAAAACCCTCAGCCTACCCCTAAACTCCATCTGTCACCCCCTGGACACCCTTAGTATCCCCCAAAACACCCTCAGCCTACCCCTAAACACCCTCAGCCTGCCTCAATACACCCTCAGCATGCCCCTAAACACCCTCAGCCTACCCCTTAACACCTTCAGCCTACCCCTAAACACCCTCAGTCTCCACCTAAACACCCTCAGTCTACCCCTAAACACCGTCAGCCTACCCATAAACACCCTCAGCCTTCACCTAAACACCTTCAGCCTACACCTAAACACCCTCAGTCTACCCCTAAACACCCTCAGCCTACCCCTAAAAACCCTCAGACTACCCCTAAACACCCTCAGCCTACCCCTAAACACTCAGCCTACCCCTAAACACCCAAAGTCTCCCCCTGGACATATGTAGCCTAACCCTAAACTCCCTCAGCCTACCCCTAAACACCATCAGCCTACCCCTAAACACCATTATTCTCCCCTAAACAGTCTCCCCCTGGAATCCCTTTGCCTACCACTAAACACCCTCAGTCTACCCCTAAACACGCTCAGTCTCCCCCGAAACACCCTCAGACTCCCCATAAACACCCTCAGCCTACCCCTAAACACCCTCACCCTACCCGAAAATACCCTCAGTATCCCCCTAAAAAACCTCAGCCTACCCGTAAACACCCTCAGTCTCCCCCTTAACACCATCAGCCAACCGCTAAACACCCTCATTCTCCCCCTAAACACCCTCAGTCTCCCCCTAAACACCCTCAGCCTACCCCTTAACACCCTCAGCCGACCCTAAACACACTCAGCGTACCCCTTAACACCCTCAGTCTCCCCTAAACACATTCTGCCTACAACCAAACAGCCTCAGTCTCCCCCTAAACACCCTCAGCCTACCCCTAAAAACGTCCGCCTACCCCTCAACACCTCAGCCTACACCTAAACACCCTCAGTCTACCCCTAAACACCCTCAGCCTACCCCAAAATACCCTCAGCCTACCCATAAACACACTCATCCACCACTGGACACCCTCAGCCTACACTAAAACACCCTCAGCCTACCCCTAATCACCCTCAGTCTCCCCCTAAACACCCTCAGTCTCCCCTAAACACCCTCAGCCCACCCCTATACACCCTCAGCCTACACCTAAACACCATCAGCCTACACCTAAACACCCTCAGCCTACCCCTAAACAACCTCAGTCTCCCCCTGGAAACCCTCAGCCTACCCCTAAACACCCTCAGCCTACCCCTAAAAACCCTCAGCCTACCCCTAAACAACCTCAGTCTCCCCCTGGAAAACCCTCAGCCTACCCCTAAACTCCATCTGTCACCCCCTGGACACCCTTAGTATCCCCCAAAACACCCTCAGCCTACCCCTAAACACCCTCAGCCTGCCTCAATACACCCTCAGCATGCCCCTAAACACCCTCAGCCTACCCCTTAACACCTTCAGCCTACCCCTAAACACCCTCAGTCTCCACCTAAACACCCTCAGTCTACCCCTAAACACCCTCAGCCTACCCCTAAACACCCTCAGTCTACACCTGAACAACCTCAGTCTGCCCCTAAACACCCTCAGCCTACCCCTAACCGCCCTCAGCCTACCCATAAACACCCTCAGCCTTCACCTAAACACCTTCAGCCTACACCTAAACACCCTCAGTCTACCCCTAAACACCCTCAGCCTACCCCAAAATACGCTCAGCCTACCCATAAACACACTCATCCACCCCTGGACACCCTCAGCCTACACTAAAACACCCTCAGCCTACCCCTAATCACCCTCAGTCTCCCCCTAAACACCCTCAGTCTCCCCTAAACACCCTCAGCCTACCCCTATACACCCTCAGCCTACCCCTATACACCCTCAGCCTACACCTAAACACCATCAGCCTACACCTAAACACCCTCAGCCTACCCCTAAACAACCTCAGTCTCCCCCTGGAAACCCTCAGCCTACCCCTAAACACCCTCAGCCTACCCCTAAAAACCCTCAGCCTACCCCTAAACAACCTCAGTCTCCCCCTGGAAAACCCCCAGCCTACCCCTAAACTCCATCTGTCACCCCCTGGACACCCTTAGTATCCCCCAAAATACCCTCAGCCTACCCCTAAACACCCTCAGCCTGCCTCAATACACCCTCAGCATGCCCCTAAACACCCTCAGCCTACCCCTTAACACCTTCAGCCTACCCCTAAACACCCTCAGTCTCCATCTAAACACCCTCAGTCTACCCCTAAACACCCTCAGCCTACCCCTAAACACCCTCAGTCTACACCTGAACAACCTCAGTCTGCCCCTAAACACCCTCAGCCTACCCCTAAACGCCCTCAGCCTACCCATAAACACCCTCAGCCTTCACCTAAACACCTTCAGCCTACACCTAAACACGCTCAGTCTACCCCTAAACACCCTCAGCCTACCCCAAAATACCCTCAGCCTACCCATAAACACACTCATCCACCCCTGGACACCCTCAGCCTACACTAAAACACCCTCAGCCTACCCCTAAACACCCTCAGTCTCCCCCTAAACACCCTCAGTCTCCCCTAAACACCCTCAGCCTACCCCTATACACCCTCAGCCTACACCTAAACACCATCAGCCTACACCTAAACACCCTCAGCCTACCCCTAAACAACCTCGGTCTCCCCCTGGAAACCCTCAGCCTACCCCTAAACACCCTCAGCCTACCCCTAAAAACCCTCAGCCTACCCCTAAACAACCTCAGTCTCCCCCTGGAAAACCCTCAGCCTACCCCTAAACTCCATCTGTCACCCCCTGGACACCCTTAGTATCCCCCAAAACACCCTCAGCCTACCCCTAAACACCCCCAGCCTGCCTCAATACACCCTCAGCCTACCCCTAAAGACCCTCAGTCTCCACCTAAGCACCCTCAGTCTACCCCTAAACACCGTCAGCCTACCCCTAAACACCCTCAGTCTACACCTGAACAACCTCAGTCTGCCCCTAAACACCCTCAGCCTACCCCTAAAAACCCTCAGACTACCCCTAAACACCCTCAGCCTACCCCTAAACACCCTCAGCCGACCCCTAAACACCCAAAGTCTCCCCCTGGACATACGTAGCCTAACCCTAAACTCCCTCAGCCTACCCCTAAACACCATCAGCCTACCCCTAAACACCATTATTCTCCCCTAAACAGTCTCCCCCTGGAAACCCTTTGCTACCACTAAACACCCTCAGTCTACCCCTAAACACGCTCAGTCTCCCCCGAAACACCCTCAGACTCCCCATAAACACCCTCAGCCTACCCCTAAACACCCTCACCCTACCCGAAAATACCCTCAGTATCCCCCTAAAAAACCCTCAGCCTACCCGTAAACACCCTCAGTCTCCCCCTTAACACCATCAGCCAACCGCTAAACACCCTCATTCTCCCCCTAAACACCCTCAGTCTCCCCCTAAACACCCTCAGCCTACCCCTTAACACGCTCAGCCTACCCTAAACACACTCAGCGTACCCCTTAACACCCTCAGTCTCCCCTAAACACATTCAGCCTACAACCAAACAGCCTCAGTCTCCCCCTAAACACCCTCAGCCTACCCCTAAAAACGTCCGCCTACCCCTCAACACCTCAGCCTACACCTAAACACCCTCAGTTTCCCCTAAACACCCACAGTCTCCACCTAAACACCCTCAGTCTCCCCCTAAACACCCTCAGCATACCCCTAAACAACCTCACCCTACCCCTAAACACCCTCAGTATCCCCCTGGACAATCTCAGCCTACCACTAAACAACCTCATCCTACCCCTAAACACCCTCAACCTACCCCTAAACACCCTCAGCCTACCCCTAAACACCCTCAACCTACCCCTAAAAACCCTCTGTCTCCCGCTAAACACCCTCAGTCTCCCACTAAACACCCTTAGCCTACCGCTAAACACACTCAGCCTACCCCTAAAAACCCTCAGTCTCCCCCTAAACACCCTCAGCCTACACCTAAACAAACTCAGCAAACCCCTAAACATCCTCAGCCTACCCCTAAACACCCTCGGCCTTCACCTAAACACCCTCAGTCTCCCATTGGAAACCCACAGCCTACCCCTAAACACCCTCAACCTACCACTAAACTCCCTCAGCCTACCCCTAAACACCCTCAGCCTTCTCCTAAACACCCTCAGCCTACCCCTAAACACCCTCAGCCTTCACCTAAACACCCTCAGCCTACCCCTAAACACCCTCAGCCTTCACCTAAACAACCTCAGCCTACCCCTAAACTCAATCTGTCACCCCCTGGACACCCTTAGTATCCCCCAAAACACCCTCAGCCTACCCCTAAACACCCTCAGCCTGCCTCAATACACCCTCAGCATGCCCCTAAACACCCTCAGCCTACCCCTTAACACCTTCAGCCTACCCCTAAACACCCTCAGTCTCCACCTAAACACCCTCAGTCTACCCCTAAACACCGTCAGCCTACCCATAAACACCCTCAGCCTTCACCTAAACACCCTCAGTCTACCCCTAAACACCCTCAGCCTACCCCTAAAAACCCTCAGACTACCCCTAAACACCCTCAGCCTACCCCTAAACACTCAGCCTACCCCTAAACACCCAAAGTCTCCCCCTGGACATATGTAGCCTAACCCTAAACTCCCTCAGCCTACCCCTAAACACCATCAGCCTACCCCTAAACACCATTATTCTCCCCTAAACAGTCTCCCCCTGGAATCCCTTTGCCTACCACTAAACACCCTCAGTCTACCCCTAAACACGCTCAGTCTCCCCCGAAACACCCTCAGACTCCCCATAAACACCCTCAGCCTACCCCTAAACACCCTCACCCTACCCGAAAATACCCTCAGTATCCCCCTAAAAAACCTCAGCCTACCCGTAAACACCCTCAGTCTCCCCCTTAACACCATCAGCCAACCGCTAAACACCCTCATTCTCCCCCTAAACACCCTCAGTCTCCCCCTAAACACCCTCAGCCTACCCCTTAACACCCTCAGCTGACCCTAAACACACTCAGCGTACCCCTTAACACCCTCAGTCTCCCCTAAACACATTCTGCCTACAACCAAACAGCCTCAGTCTCCCCCTAAACACCCTCAGCCTACCCCTAAAAACGTCCGCCTACCCCTCAACACCTCAGCCTACACCTAAACACCCTCAGTCTACCCCTAAACACCCTCAGCCTACCCCAAAATACCCTCAGCCTACCCATAAACACACTCATCCACCACTGGACACCCTCAGCCTACACTAAAACACCCTCAGCCTACCCCTAATCACCCTCAGTCTCCCCCTAAACACCCTCAGTCTCCCCTAAACACCCTCAGCCCACCCCTATACACCCTCAGCCTACACCTAAACACCATCAGCCTACACCTAAACACCCTCAGCCTACCCCTAAACAACCTCAGTCTCCCCCTGGAAACCCTCAGCCTACCCCTAAACACCCTCAGCCTACCCCTAAAAACCCTCAGCCTACCCCTAAACAACCTCAGTCTCCCCCTGGAAAACCCTCAGCCTACCCCTAAACTCCATCTGTCACCCCCTGGACACCCTTAGTATCCCCCAAAACACCCTCAGCCTACTCCTAAACACCCTCAGCCTGCCTCAATACACCCTCAGCATGCCCCTAAACACCCTCAGCCTACCCCTTAACACCTTCAGCCTACCCCTAAACACCCTCAGTCTCCACCTAAACACCCTCAGTCTACCCCTAAACACCCTCAGCCTACCCCTAAACACCCTCAGTCTACACCTGAACAACCTCAGTCTGCCCCTAAACACCCTCAGCCTACCCCTAACCGCCCTCAGCCTACCCATAAACACCCTCAGCCTTCACCTAAACACCTTCAGCCTACACCTAAACACCCTCAGTCTACCCCTAAACACCCTCAGCCTACCCCAAAATACGCTCAGCCTACCCATAAACACACTCATCCACCCCTGGACACCCTCAGCCTACACTAAAACACCCTCAGCCTACCCCTAATCACCCTCAGTCTCCCCCTAAACACCCTCAGTCTCCCCTAAACACCCTCAGCCTACCCCTATACACCCTCAGCCTACCCCTATACACCCTCAGCCTACACCTAAACACCATCAGCCTACACCTAAACACCCTCAGCCTACCCCTAAACAACCTCAGTCTCCCCCTGGAAACCCTCAGCCTACCCCTAAACACCCTCAGCCTACCCCTAAAAACCCTCAGCCTACCCCTAAACAACCTCAGTCTCCCCCTGGAAAACCCCCAGCCTACCCCTAAACTCCATCTGTCACCCCCTGGACACCCTTAGTATCCCCCAAAATACCCTCAGCCTACCCCTAAACACCCTCAGCCTGCCTCAATACACCCTCAGCATGCCCCTAAACACCCTCAGCCTACCCCTTAACACCTTCAGCCTACCCCTAAACACCCTCAGTCTCCACCTAAACACCCTCAGTCTACCCCTAAACACCCTCAGCCTACCCCTAAACACCCTCAGTCTACACCTGAACAACCTCAGTCTGCCCCTAAACACCCTCAGCCTACCCCTAAACGCCCTCAGCCTACCCATAAACACCCTCAGCCTTCACCTAAACACCTTCAGCCTACACCTAAACACGCTCAGTCTACCCCTAAACACCCTCAGCCTACCCCAAAATACCCTCAGCCTACCCATAAACACACTCATCCACCCCTGGACACCCTCAGCCTACACTAAAACACCCTCAGCCTACCCCTAAACACCCTCAGTCTCCCCCTAAACACCCTCAGTCTCCCCTAAACACCCTCAGCCTACCCCTATACACCCTCAGCCTACACCTAAACACCATCAGCCTACACCTAAACACCCTCAGCCTACCCCTAAACAACCTCGGTCTCCCCCTGGAAACCCTCAGCCTACCCCTAAACACCCTCAGCCTACCCCTAAAAACCCTCAGCCTACCCCTAAACAACCTCAGTCTCCCCCTGGAAAACCCTCAGCCTACCCCTAAACTCCATCTGTCACCCCCTGGACACCCTTAGTATCCCCCAAAACACCCTCAGCCTACCCCTAAACACCCCCAGCCTGCCTCAATACACCCTCAGCCTACCCCTAAAGACCCTCAGTCTCCACCTAAGCACCCTCAGTCTACCCCTAAACACCGTCAGCCTACCCCTAAACACCCTCAGTCTACACCTGAACAACCTCAGTCTGCCCCTAAACACCCTCAGCCTACCCCTAAAAACCCTCAGACTACCCCTAAACACCCTCAGCCTACCCCTAAACACCCTCAGCCGACCCCTAAACACCCAAAGTCTCCCCCTGGACATACGTAGCCTAACCCTAAACTCCCTCAGCCTACCCCTAAACACCATCAGCCTACCCCTAAACACCATTATTCTCCCCTAAACAGTCTCCCCCTGGAAACCCTTTGCTACCACTAAACACCCTCAGTCTACCCCTAAACACGCTCAGTCTCCCCCGAAACACCCTCAGACTCCCCATAAACACCCTCAGCCTACCCCTAAACACCCTCACCCTACCCGAAAATACCCTCAGTATCCCCCTAAAAAACCCTCAGCCTACCCGTAAACACCCTCAGTCTCCCCCTTAACACCATCAGCCAACCGCTAAACACCCTCATTCTCCCCCTAAACACCCTCAGTCTCCCCCTAAACACCCTCAGCCTACCCCTTAACACGCTCAGCCTACCCTAAACACACTCAGCGTACCCCTTAACACCCTCAGTCTCCCCTAAACACATTCAGCCTACAACCAAACAGCCTCAGTCTCCCCCTAAACACCCTCAGCCTACCCCTAAAAACGTCCGCCTACCCCTCAACACCTCAGCCTACACCTAAACACCCTCAGTTTCCCCTAAACACCCACAGTCTCCACCTAAACACCCTCAGTCTCCCCCTAAACACCCTCAGCATACCCCTAAACAACCTCACCCTACCCCTAAACACCCTCAGTATCCCCCTGGACAATCTCAGCCTACCACTAAACAACCTCATCCTACCCCTAAACACCCTCAACCTACCCCTAAACACCCTCAGCCTACCCCTAAACACCCTCAACCTACCCCTAAAAACCCTCTGTCTCCCGCTAAACACCCTCAGTCTCCCACTAAACACCCTTAGCCTACCCCTAAAAACCCTCAGTCTCCCCCTAAACACCCTCAGCCTACACCTAAACAAACTCAGCAAACCCCTAAACATCCTCAGCCTACCCCTAAACACCCTCGGCCTTCACCTAAACACCCTCAGTCTCCCATTGGAAACCCACAGCCTACCCCTAAACACCCTCAACCTACCACTAAACTCCCTCAGCCTACCCCTAAACACCCTCAGCCTTCTCCTAAACACCCTCAGCCTACCCCTAAACACCCTCAGCCTTCACCTAAACACCCTCAGCCTACCCCTAAACACCCTCAGCCTTCACCTAAACAACCTCAGCCTACCCCTAAACTCAATCTGTCACCCCCTGGACACCCTTAGTATCCCCCAAAACACCCTCAGCCTACCCCTAAACACCCTCAGCCTGCCTCAATACACCCTCAGCATGCCCCTAAACACCCTCAGCCTACCCCTTAACACCTTCAGCCTACCCCTAAACACCCTCAGTCTCCACCTAAACACCCTCAGTCTACCCCTAAACACCGTCAGCCTACCCATAAACACCCTCAGCCTTCACCTAAACACCTTCAGCCTACACCTAAACACCCTCAGTCTACCCCTAAACACCCTCAGCCTACCCCTAAAAACCCTCAGACTACCCCTAAACACCCTCAGCCTACCCCTAAACACTCAGCCTACCCCTAAACACCCAAAGTCTCCCCCTGGACATATGTAGCCTAACCCTAAACTCCCTCAGCCTACCCCTAAACACCATCAGCCTACCCCTAAACACCATTATTCTCCCCTAAACAGTCTCCCCCTGGAATCCCTTTGCCTACCACTAAACACCCTCAGTCTACCCCTAAACACGCTCAGTCTCCCCCGAAACACCCTCAGACTCCCCATAAACACCCTCAGCCTACCCCTAAACACCCTCACCCTACCCGAAAATACCCTCAGTATCCCCCTAAAAAACCTCAGCCTACCCGTAAACACCCTCAGTCTCCCCCTTAACACCATCAGCCAACCGCTAAACACCCTCATTCTCCCCCTAAACACCCTCAGTCTCCCCCTAAACACCCTCAGCCTACCCCTTAACACCCTCAGCCGACCCTAAACACACTCAGCGTACCCCTTAACACCCTCAGTCTCCCCTAAACACATTCTGCCTACAACCAAACAGCCTCAGTCTCCCCCTAAACACCCTCAGCCTACCCCTAAAAACGTCCGCCTACCCCTCAACACCTCAGCCTACACCTAAACACCCTCAGTCTACCCCTAAACACCCTCAGCCTACCCCAAAATACCCTCAGCCTACCCATAAACACACTCATCCACCACTGGACACCCTCAGCCTGCACTAAAACACCCTCAGCCTACCCCTAATCACCCTCAGTCTCCCCCTAAACACCCTCAGTCTCCCCTAAACACCCTCAGCCCACCCCTATACACCCTCAGCCTACACCTAAACACCATCAGCCTACACCTAAACACCCTCAGCCTACCCCTAAACAACCTCAGTCTCCCCCTGGAAACCCTCAGCCTACCCCTAAACACCCTCAGCCTACCCCTAAAAACCCTCAGCCTACCCCTAAACAACCTCAGTCTCCCCCTGGAAAACCCTCAGCCTACCCCTAAACTCCATCTGTCACCCCCTGGACACCCTTAGTATCCCCCAAAACACCCTCAGCCTACTCCTAAACACCCTCAGCCTGCCTCAATACACCCTCAGCATGCCCCTAAACACCCTCAGCCTACCCCTTAACACCTTCAGCCTACCCCTAAACACCCTCAGTCTCCACCTAAACACCCTCAGTCTACCCCTAAACACCCTCAGCCTACCCCTAAACACCCTCAGTCTACACCTGAACAACCTCAGTCTGCCCCTAAACACCCTCAGCCTACCCCTAACCGCCCTCAGCCTACCCATAAACACCCTCAGCCTTCACCTAAACACCTTCAGCCTACACCTAAACACCCTCAGTCTACCCCTAAACACCCTCAGCCTACCCCAAAATACGCTCAGCCTACCCATAAACACACTCATCCACCCCTGGACACCCTCAGCCTACACTAAAACACCCTCAGCCTACCCCTAATCACCCTCAGTCTCCCCCTAAACACCCTCAGTCTCCCCTAAACACCCTCAGCCTACCCCTATACACCCTCAGCCTACCCCTATACACCCTCAGCCTACACCTAAACACCATCAGCCTACACCTAAACACCCTCAGCCTACCCCTAAACAACCTCAGTCTCCCCCTGGAAACCCTCAGCCTACCCCTAAACACCCTCAGCCTACCCCTAAAAACCCTCAGCCTACCCCTAAACAACCTCAGTCTCCCCCTGGAAAACCCCCAGCCTACCCCTAAACTCCATCTGTCACCCCCTGGACACCCTTAGTATCCCCCAAAATACCCTCAGCCTACCCCTAAACACCCTCAGCCTGCCTCAATACACCCTCAGCATGCCCCTAAACACCCTCAGCCTACCCCTTAACACCTTCAGCCTACCCCTAAACACCCTCAGTCTCCACCTAAACACCCTCAGTCTACCCCTAAACACCCTCAGCCTACCCCTAAACACCCTCAGTCTACACCTGAACAACCTCAGTCTGCCCCTAAACACCCTCAGCCTACCCCTAAACGCCCTCAGCCTACCCATAAACACCCTCAGCCTTCACCTAAACACCTTCAGCCTACACCTAAACACGCTCAGTCTACCCCTAAACAACCTCAGCCTACCCCAAAATACCCTCAGCCTACCCATAAACACACTCATCCACCCCTGGACACCCTCAGCCTACACTAAAACACCCTCAGCCTACCCCTAAACACCCTCAGTCTCCCCCTAAACACCCTCAGTCTCCCCTAAACACCCTCAGCCTACCCCTATACACCCTCAGCCTACACCTAAACACCATCAGCCTACACCTAAACACCCTCAGCCTACCCCTAAACAACCTCGGTCTCCCCCTGGAAACCCTCAGCCTACCCCTAAACACCCTCAGCCTACCCCTAAAAACCCTCAGCCTACCCCTAAACAACCTCAGTCTCCCCCTGGAAAACCCTCAGCCTACCCCTAAACTCCATCTGTCACCCCCTGGACACCCTTAGTATCCCCCAAAACACCCTCAGCCTACCCCTAAACACCCCCAGCCTGCCTCAATACACCCTCAGCCTACCCCTAAAGACCCTCAGTCTCCACCTAAGCACCCTCAGTCTACCCCTAAACACCGTCAGCCTACCCCTAAACACCCTCAGTCTACACCTGAACAACCTCAGTCTGCCCCTAAACACCCTCAGCCTACCCCTAAAAACCCTCAGACTACCCCTAAACACCCTCAGCCTACCCCTAAACACCCTCAGCCGACCCCTAAACACCCAAAGTCTCCCTCTGGACATACGTAGCCTAACCCTAAACTCCCTCAGCCTACCCCTAAACACCATCAGCCTACCCCTAAACACCATTATTCTCCCCTAAACAGTCTCCCCCTGGAAACCCTTTGCTACCACTAAACACCCTCAGTCTACCCCTAAACACGCTCAGTCTCCCCCGAAACACCCTCAGACTCCCCATAAACACCCTCAGCCTACCCCTAAACACCCTCACCCTACCCGAAAATACCCTCAGTATCCCCCTAAAAAACCCTCAGCCTACCCGTAAACACCCTCAGTCTCCCCCTTAACACCATCAGCCAACCGCTAAACACCCTCATTCTCCCCCTAAACACCCTCAGTCTCCCCCTAAACACCCTCAGCCTACCCCTTAACACGCTCAGCCTACCCTAAACACACTCAGCGTACCCCTTAACACCCTCAGTCTCCCCTAAACACATTCAGCCTACAACCAAACAGCCTCAGTCTCCCCCTAAACACCCTCAGCCTACCCCTAAAAACGTCCGCCTACCCCTCAACACCTCAGCCTACACCTAAACACCCTCAGTTTCCCCTAAACACCCACAGTCTCCACCTAAACACCCTCAGTCTCCCCCTAAACACCCTCAGCATACCCCTAAACAACCTCACCCTACCCCTAAACACCCTCAGTATCCCCCTGGACAATCTCAGCCTACCACTAAACAACCTCATCCTACCCCTAAACACCCTCAACCTACCCCTAAACACCCTCAGCCTACCCCTAAACACCCTCAACCTACCCCTAAAAACCCTCTGTCTCCCGCTAAACACCCTCAGTCTCCCACTAAACACCCTTAGCCTACCGCTAAACACACTCAGCCTACCCCTAAAAACCCTCAGTCTCCCCCTAAACACCCTCAGCCTACACCTAAACAAACTCAGCAAACCCCTAAACATCCTCAGCCTACCCCTAAACACCCTCGGCCTTCACCTAAACACCCTCAGTCTCCCATTGGAAACCCACAGCCTACCCCTAAACACCCTCAACCTACCACTAAACTCCCTCAGCCTACCCCTAAACACCCTCAGCCTTCTCCTAAACACCCTCAGCCTACCCCTAAACACCCTCAGCCTTCACCTAAACACCCTCAGCCTTCACCTAAACAACCTCAGCCTACCCCTAAACACCCTCAGACTCCCCCTGGACACCCTCAGTCTCCGCCTAAACACCCTCAGCCTACCCCTAAACAACCTCAGACTCCCCCTGGACACCCTCAGCCTACCCCTAAACACCCTCAGCCTACCCCTAAACACCCTCAGTCTCCCCCTTGACACCCTCAGCCTACCCCTAAACTCCATCTGTCTCCCCCGGACACCCTCAGGCTCCCACTAAACACCCTCAGCCCACCCCTAAACACCCTCAGCCTACACCTAAACACCCTCAGCCTACACCTAAACACCCTCAGACTACCCCTATACACCCTCAGCCTACCACTAAACACCCTCAGCCTACCCCTGGACACCCTCAGTCGCCCCCTAATCACCCTCAGCCTACCCCTAAAAACCCTCAGCCTACCACTAAACACCCTCATTCTCCCCCTGGACACGCTCAGCCTACCCCTAAACGCCATCAGTCTCCCGCTGGAAACACTCAGTCTCCCCCTAAACACCCTCAGCCTACCCCTAACCACCCTCAGCCTACCCATAAACACCCTCAGCCTTCACCTAAACACCTTCAGCCTACACCTAAACACCCTCAGTCTACCCCTAAACACCCTCAGCCTACCCCAAAATACACTCAGCCTACCCATAAACACACTCAACCACCCCTGGACACCCTCAGCCTACACTAAAACACCCTCAGCCTACCCCTAATCACCCTCAGTCTCCCCCTAAACACCCTCAGTCTCCCCTAAACACCCTCAGCCTACCCCTATAAACCCTCAGCCTACACCTAAACACCATCAGCCTACACCTAAACACCCTCAGCCTACCCCTAAACAACCTCAGTCTCCCCCTGGAAACCCTCAGCCTACCCCTAAACACCCTCAGCCTACCCCTAAAAACCCTCAGCCTACCCCTAAACAACCTCAGTCTACACCTGAACAACCTCAGTCTGCCCCTAAACACCCTCAGCCTACCCCTAAAAACCCTCAGACTACCCCTAAACACCCTCAGCCTACCCCTAAACACCCTCAGCCTACCCCTAAACACCCAAAGTCTCCCCCTGGACATACGTAGCCTAACCCTAAACTCCCTCAGCCTACCCCTAAACACCATCAGCCTACCCCTAAACACCATTATTCTCCCCTAAACAGTCTCCCCCTGGAAACCCTTTGCCTACCACTAAACACCCTCAGTCTACCCCTAAACACGCTCAGTCTCCCCCGAAACACCCTCAGACTCCCCATAAACACCCTCAGCCTACCCCTAAACACCCTCACCCTACCCGAAAATACCCTCAGTATCCCCCTAATAAACCTCAGCCTACCCGTAAACACCCTCATTCTCCCCCTAAACACCCTCAGTCTCCCCCTAAACACCCTCAGCCTACCCCTTAACACCCTCAGCCTACCCTAAACACACTCAGCGTACCCCTTAACACCCTCAGTCTCCCCTAAACACATTCTGCCTACAACCAAACAGCCTCAGTCTCCCCCTAAACACCCTCAGCCTACCCCGAAAAACGTCCGCCTACCCCTCAACACCTCAGCCTACACCTAAACACCCTCAGTTTCCCCTAAACACCCACAGTCTCCACCTAAACACCCTCAGTCTCCCCCTAAACACCCTCAGCCTACCCCTAAACACCCTCACCCTACCCCTAAACACGCTCAGTCTCCACCTGGACAATCTCAGCCTACCCCTAAACAACCTCATCCTACCCCTAAACACCCTCAACCTACCCCTAAACACCCTCAGCCTACCCCTAAACACCCTCAACCTACCCCTAAAAACCCTCTGTCTCCCCCTAAACACCCTCAGCCTACACCTAAACACACTCAGCCTACACCTAAACACCCTCAGTCTCCCATTGGAAACCCACAGCCTACCCCTAAACACCCTCAACCTACCCCTAAACTCCCTCAGCCTACCCCTAAACACCCTCAGCCTTCACCTAAACACCCTCAGCCTAACCCTAAACACCCTCAGCCTTCACCTAAACACCCTCAGCCTACCCCTAAACACCCTCAGCCTTCACCTAAACAACCTCAGCCTACCCCTAAACACCCTCAGACCCCCCCTGGACACCCTCAGTCTCCGCCTAAACACCCTCAGCCTACCCTTAAACAACCTCAGACTCCCCCTGGACACCCTCAGCCTACCCCTAAACACCCTCAGCCTACCCCTAAACACCCTCAGTCTCCCCCTGGACACCCTCAGCCAACCCCTAAACTCCATCTGTCTCCCCCGGACACCCTCAGGCTCCCCCTAAACACCCTCAGCCTACCCCTAAACACCCTCAGCCTACCCCTAAACACCCTCAGCCTACACCTAAACACCCTCAGCCTGCACCTAAACACCCTCAGACTACCCCTATACACCCTCAGGCTACCACAAAACACCCTCAGCCTACCCCTGGACACCCTCAGTCGCCCCCTAATCACCCTCAGCCTACCCATAAACACACTCAGCCTACCCCTAATCACCCTCAGCCTACCCATAAACACACTCAGCCTACCCCTAAACACCCTCAGTCTCCCCCTGGACACCCTCAGCCTACCCCTAAACTCCATCAGTCTCCCCCTGGACACAATCAGTCTCCCCCTAAACACCCTCAGCCTACCCCTTACCACCCGCAGCCTACCACTAAACACACTCAGCCACCTCTGGACACCCTCAGCCTACGCTAAAACACCCTCAGCCTACCCCTAATCATCCTCAGTCTCCCCTAAAAACCCTCAGCCTACCCCTATACACCCTCAGCCTACACCTAAACACCATCAGTCTCCCCCTAAACACCCTCAGCCTACCCCTTAACACCCTCAGCCTACCCTAAACACACTCAGCGTACCCCTTAACACCCTCCATCTCCCCTAAACACATTCAGCCTACAACCAAACAGACTCAGTCTCCCCCTAAACACCCTCAGCCTACCCCTAAAAACGTCCGCCTACCCCTGAACACCTCAGCCTACACCTAAACACCCTCAGTTTCCCCTAAACACCCACAGTCTCCACCTAAACACCCTCAGTCTCCCCCTAAACACCCTCAGCATACCCCTAAACAACCTCACCCTACCCCTAAACACCCTCAGTATCCCCCTGGACAATCTCAGCCTACCCCTAAACAACCTCATCCTACCCCTAAACACCCTCAACTTACCCCTAAACACCCTCAGCCTACCCCTAAACACCCTCAACCTACCCCTAAAAACCCTCTGTCTCCCGCTAAACACCCTCAGTCTCCCACTAAACACCCTTAGCCTACCGCTAAACACACTCAGCCTACCCCTAAAAACCCTCAGTCTCCCCCTAAACACCCTCAGCCTACACCTAAACACACTCAGCCAACCCCTAAACATCCTCAGCCTACCCCTAAACACCCTCGGCCTTCACCTAAACACCCTCAGTCTCCCATTGGAAACCCACAGCCTACCCCTAAACACCCTCAACCTACCCCTAAACTCCCTCAGCCTACCCCTAAACACCCTCAGCCTTCACCTAAACACCCTCAGCCTACCCCTAAACACCCTCAGCCTTCACCTAAACACCCTCAGCCTACCCCTAAACACCCTCAGCCTTCACCTAAACAACCTCAGCCTACCCCTAAACACCCTCAGACTCCCCCTGGACACCCTCAGTCTCCGCCTAAACACCCTCAGCCGACCCCTAAACAACCTCAGACTCCCCCTGGACACCCTCAGCCTACCCCTAAACACCCTCAGCCTACCCCTAAACACCCTCAGTCTCCCCCTGGACACCCTCAGCCTACCCCTAAACTCCTTCTGTCTCCCCATGACACCCTCAGGCTACCACTAAACACCCTCAGCCTACCCCTAAACAGCCTCAGCCTACCCCTAAACACCCTCAGCCTACACCTAAACACCCTCAGCCTACACCTAAACACCCTCAGACTACCCCTATACACCCTCAGGCTACCACTAAACACCCTCAGCCTACCCCTGGACACCCTCAGTCGCCCCCTAATCACCCTCAGCCTACCCATAAACACACTCAGCCTACCCCTAATCATCCTCAGTCTCCCCTAAAAACCCTCAGCCTACCCCTATACACGCTCAGCCTACACCTAAACACCATCAGCCTACCCCTAAACACCCTCAGCTTAACCCTAAACACCCTCAGCCTACCCCTAAACACCCTCAGTCTCCCCCTCAACACCCTCAGCCTACCCCTAAACACCCTCAGTCTCCCCCTTAACACCCTCAGCCTACCCCTAAACACCCTCAGTCTCCCCCTAAACACCCTCAGCCTACCCCTTAACACCCTCAGCCTACCCTATACAGCCTCAGCGTACACCTTAACACTCTCAGTCTCCAATAAACACCCACAGCCTACCCCTATACACCCTCAGCCAACACCTAAACACCCACAGCCTACCCCTATACACCCTCAGGCTACCACTAAACACCCTCAGCCTACCCCTGGACACCCTCAGTTGCCCCCTTAACACCCTCAGCCTACCCCTAACCACCCTCAGTCTCCCCCTAAACACCCTCAGCCTACCCCTAAACACCCTCAGCCTACCCCTATACACCCTCAGCCTACCCCTAAACACACTCAGCCACCTCTGGACACCCTCAGCCTACGCTAAAACACCCTCAGCCTACCCCTAATCATCCTCAGTCTCCCCTAAAAACCCTCAGCCTACCCCTATACACCCTCAGCCTACACCTAAACACCATCAGCCTACCCCTAAACACCCTCAGTCTCCCCCTTAACACCCCCAGCCTTCCCCTAAACACCCTCAGTCTCCCCCTAAACACCCTCAGCCTACCCTTTAACACCCTCAGCCTACCCTATACAGCCTCAGCGCACACCTTAACACTCTCAGTCTCCAATAAACACCCTCAGCCTACCCCTATACACCCTCAGCCTACACCTAAACACCCTCAGCCTACCCCTAAACACCCTCAGTCTCCTCCTTAACACCCTCAGCCTCGCCCTAAACACCCTCAGTCTCCCACTTAACACCCTCAGCCTACCACTAAACACCCTGAGCCTACCACTAAACACCCTCAGTCTCCCCCTAACACCCTTAGCCAACCCCTAAACACCCTCAGTCTCCCCATAAACACCCTCAGCATACACATAAACACCCTCACCCTACCCCTAAACACCCTCAGTATCCCCCTGGACAACCTCAGCCTACCCCTAAACAACCTCAGCCTACCCCTAAACACCCTCAGCCTACCCCTAAACACCCTCTGTCTCCCCCTAAACACCCTCAGTCTCCCACTAAACACCCTTAGCCTACCGCTAAACACCCTCAGCCTACCCCTAAAAACCATCAGTCTCCACCTAAACACCCTCAGCTTACACCTAAACACACTCAGCCTACCCCTAAACACCCTCACCCTACCCCTAAACACCCTCAGTCTCCCCCTAAACACCCTCAGCCTAACCCTAAACACCCTCACTCTCCCCCTGGACAACCTCAGCCTACCACTAAACACCCTCAACCTACCCCTAAACACCCTCTGTCTCCCGCTAAACACCCTCAGTCTCCCACTAAACACCCTTAGCCTACCCCTAAAAACCCTCAGTTTCCCCCTAAACACCCTCGGCCTACACCTAAACACACTCAGCCTACCCCTAAACATCCTCAGCCTACACCTAAACACCCTCAGTCTCTCCCTGGACACCCACAGCCTACCCCTAAACACCCTCAACCTTCCCCTAAACTCCCTCAGCCTACCCCTAAACACCCTCAGCCTACCCCTGGACACCCTTAGTCTCCCTCTGGACACCCTCAGCCTACCCCTGGACACCCTCAGTCTCCCCCTAAACACCCTCAGCCTACCCCTAAACTCCATCAGTCTCCCCCTGGACACCCTCAGTCTCCCCCTAAACACCCTCAGCCTACCCCTAAACACACTCAGTCTCCCTCTGGACACCCTCAGCCTACCCCTAAACACCCTCAGCCTACCCCTATACACCCTCAGGCTACCACTAAACACCCTCAGCCTACCCCTGGACACCCTCAGTCTCCCCCTAAACACCCTCAGCCTACCCCTAAACTCCATCAGTCTCCCCCTGGACACCCTCAGTCTCCCCCTAAACACCCTCAGCCTACCCCTAAACACACTCAGTCTCCCTCTGGACACCCTCAGCCTACCCCTAAACACCCTCAGCCTACCCCTATACACCCTCAGGCTACCACTAAACACCCTCAGCCTACCCCTGGACACCCTCAGTCTCCCCCTAAACACCCTCAGCCTACCCCTAAACACCCTCAGCCTACCCCTATACACCCTCAGGCTACCACTAAACACCCTCAGCCTACCCCTGGACACCCTCAGTCGCCCCCTTAACACCCTCAGCCTACCCCTAAACACCCTCAGTCTCCCCCTAAACACCCTCAGCCTACCCCTAAACACCCTCAGTCTCCCCCTTAACACCCTCAGCCTACCCCTAACCACCCGCAGTCTACCCCTAAACACCTTCAGCCTACACCTAAACACCCTCAGCCTATCCCAAAATACCCTCAGCCTACCCCTAAACACACTCAGCCACCTCTGGACACCCTCAGCCTACGCTAAAACACCCTCAGCCTACCCCTAAACACCCTCAGCCTACCCCTATACACCCTCAGCCTACACCTAAACACCATCAGCCTACCCCTAAACACTCTCAGCCTACCCCTAAACACCCTCAGTCTCCCCCTGGAAACCCTTAGCCTACCACGAAACACGCTCAGTCTACCCCTTAACACCCTCAGTCTCCCCTAAACACCCTCAGCCTACACATAAACACCCTCACCCTACCCCTAAACACCCTCAGTATCCCCCTGGACAACCTCAGCTTACCCATAAACAACCTCAGCCTACCCCTAAACACCCTCAGCCTACCCCTAAACACCCTCTGTTTCCCCCTAAACACCCTCAGTCTCCTACTAAACACCCTTAGCCTACCGCTAAACACCCTCAGCCTACCCCTAAACACCCTCAGCCTACACCTAAACACCCTCAGTCTACCCCTAAAAACCCTCAGTCTCCACCTAAACACTCTCAGCTTACACCTAAACACACTCAGCCTACCCCTAAACACCCTCACCCTACCCCGAAACACCCTCAGTCTCCCCTAAACACCCTCAGCCTAACCCTAAACACCCTCAGCCTACCCCTAAACAACCTCAGTCTCCCCCTGGAAACCCTCAGCCTACCCCTAAACAACCTCAGTCTCCCCCTGGAAACCCACAGCCTACCCCTAATCAAACTCAGCCTACGCCTATACACCCTCAGCCTACCCCTCAACACCCTCAGTCTCCCCCTAAACACCCTCAGCCTACCCCTAAACACACTCAGCCTACCCTAAACACACTCAGCGTACCCCTTAACACCCTCCGTCTCCCCTAAACACATTCAGCCTACAACCAAAGAGCCTCAGTCTCCCCCTAAACACCCTCAGCCTACCCCTAAACACCCTCACCCTACCCCTAAACACCCTCAGCCTACCCCTAAACACCCTCACCCTACCCCTAAACACACTCAGCCTACCCCTAAACACCCTCGGCCTTCACCTCAACACCCTCAGTCTCTCCCTGGACACCCACAGCCTACCCCTAAACACCCTCAACCTTCCCCTAAACTCCCTCAGCCTACCCCTAAACACCCTCATCCTACCCCTAAACACCCTCAGCCTACCCCTGGACACCCTTAGTCTCCCCCTAAACACCCTCAGCCTACCCCTGGACACCCTCAGTCGCCCCCTAATCACCCTCAGCCTACCCCTAAACGCCCTCAGTCTCCCCCTGGACACCCTCAGCCTACCCCTAAACTCCATCAGTCTCCCCCTGGACACCCTCAGTCTCCCCCTAAACACACTCAGCCTACCCCTAAACACCCTCAGTCTCCCTCTGGACACCCTCAGCCTACCCCTAAACACCCTCAGACTCCCCCTGGACACCCTCAGCCTACCCCTAAATTCCATCAGTCTCCCCCTGGACACACTCAGTCTCCCACCAAACACCCTCAGCCGACCCCTAACCACCCGCATCCTACCCCTAAACACCCTCAGCCTACACCTAAACACCCTCAGTCTACCCCTAAACACCCTCAGCCTACCCCTAAACACCTTCAGCCTACACCTAAACACCCTCAGCTTAACCCTAAACACCCTCAGTCTCCCCCTAAACACCCTCAGTCTCTTTCTTAGCACCCTCAGCCTACCCCTAAACACCCTCAGTCTCCCACTTAACACCCTCAGCCTACCCCTATACACACTCAGCCTACACCTAAACACCCTCAGCCTACCCCTATACACCCTCAGCCTACACCTAAACACCCTCAGCCTACCACTAAACACCCTCAGTCTCCCCCTGAACACCCTCAGCCTTCCCCTAACCACACTCAGTCTCCCCCTAAAAACCCTCAGCCTACCCCTAAACACCCTCAGCCTACCCCTATACACCCTCAGGCTACCACTAAACACCATCAGCCTACCCCTGGACACCCTCAGTCGCCCCCTGATCACCCTCAGCCTACCCATAAACACACTCAGCCTACCCCTAAACACCCTCAGTCTCCCCCTGGACACCCTCAGCCTACCCCTAAACTCCATCAGTCTCCCCCTGGACACACTCAGTCTCCCCCTAAACACCCTCAGCCTACCCCTAACCACCCGCAGCCTACCCCTAAACACCTTCAGCCTACACCTAAACACCCTCAGTCTACCCCTAAACACCCGCAGCCTACCCCAAAATACCCTCAGCCTACCCCTAAACACACTCAGCCACCTCTGGACACCCTCAGCCTACACTAAAACACTCTCAGCCTACCCCTAATCATCCTCAGTCTCCCCTAAAAACCCTCAGCCTACCCCTATACACCCTCAGCCTACACCTAAACACCATCAGCCTTCCCCTGGACACCCTCAGTCTCCCCCTAAACACCCGCAGCCTACCCCTTAACACCCTCAGCCTACCCTAAACACATTCAGCGTACCCCTTAACACCCTCAGTCTCCCCTAAACACATTCAGCCTACAACCAAACAGCCTCAGTCTCCCCCTAAACACCCTCAGCCTACTCCTAAAAACGTCCGCCTAGCCCTCAACACCTCAGCCTACACCTAAACACCCTCAGTCTCCACCTAAACACCCTCAGTCTCCAACTAAACACCCTCAGTTTCCCCGTAAACACCCTCAGCCTAACCCTAAACACCCTCAGTCTCCCCCTAAACACACACAGCCTACCCCTAAACACCCTCAGTCTCCCACTAAACACCCTCAGCCTACCCCTTAACACCCTCAGCCTACCCTAAACACACTCAGCGTACCCCTTAACACCCTCAGTCTCCCCTAAACCCATTCAGCCTACAACCAAACAGCCTCTGTCTCCCCCTAAACACCCTCAGCCTACTCCTAACACCCTCAGCCTACCCCTAAAAACGTCCGCCTACCCCTCAACACCTCAGGCTACCCCTCAACACCTCAGCCTACACCTAAACACCCTCAGTCTCCACCTAAGCACCCACAGTCTCCACCCAGACACCCTCAGTCTCCCCCTAAACACCCTCAGCCTACCCCTAAACACCCTCACTCTTCCCCTGGACAACCTCAGCCTACCCCTAAACAAGCTCATCCTACCCCTAAACACCCTCTGTCTCCCGCTAAACAACCTCAGTCTCCCACTAAACACCCTTAGCCTACCGCTAAACACCCTCAGTTTCCCACTAAACACACTCAGCCTATCCCTAAACACCTTCACCCTACCCCTAAACACACTCAGCCTACCCCTAAACACCCTCAGTCTCTCCCTGGACACCCTCAGTCTACCCCTAAACACCCTCAACCTTCCCCTAAACTCCCCCAGCTTACCCCTAAAAACCCTCAGCCTACCCCTAAACACCCTCAGCCTACCCCTGGACACCCTTAGTCTCCCCCTAAACACCCTCAGCCTACCCCTGGACACCCTCAGTCGCCCCCTAATCACCCTCAGCCTACCCCTTAACACACTCAGTCTCCCCCTGGACGCCCTCAGCCTACCCCTAAACTCCATCAGTCTCCACCTGGACACCCTCAGTCTCCCCCTAAACACACTCAGCCTACCCCTAAACACCCTCAGTCTCCCTCTGGACACCATCAGCCTACCCCTAAACTCCATCAGTCTCCCCCTGGACACACTCAGTCTCCCACCAAACACCCTCAGCCGACCCCTAACCACCCGCAGCCTACCCCTAAACACCCTCAGTCTCCCCCTAAACACACTCAGTCTACCCCTAAACACCTTCAGTCTCCACCTAAACACGTTCAGTCTCCACCTAAACACCCTCAGCCTACACATAAACACCCTCAGCCTACCCCTAAACACCCTCAGTATCCCCCTGGACAACCTCAGCCTACCCCTAAAAAACCTCAGCCTACCCCTAAGCACCCTCAGCCTACCCCTGAACACCCTCTGTCTCCCCCTAAACATCCTCAGTCTCCCACTAAACACCCTTAGCCTACCGCTAAACACCCTCAGCCTACCCTAAAAACCCTCAGTCTCCACCTAAACACCCTCAGCCTACACCTAAATACACTCAGCCTAACCCTAAACACCCTCACCCTACCCCTAAACACCCTCAGTCTCCCCCTAAACACACTCAGCCTACCCCTAAACACACTCAGCCACCCCTGGACACCCTCAGCCTACCCCTAAACACCCTCAGCCTACCCCTAAAAACCCTCAGTCTCCACCTAAACACCCTCAGCCTACACCTAAACACCCGCAGCCTACCCCTAACCACCCGCAGCCTACCCTTAAACACCCTCAGCCTAAACCTAAACACACTCAGGCTACCCCTAAACACCCTCAGCCTACCCCAAAATACCCTCAGCCTACCCCTAAACACACTCAGCCACCCCTGGACACCCTCAGCCTACGCTAAAACACCCTCAGCCTGCCCCTAATCATCCTCAGTCTCCCCTAAAAACCCTCAGCCTACCCCTATACACCCTCAGCCTACACCTAAACACCATCAGCCTACCCCTAAACACCCTCAGTCTCCCCCTTAACACCCTCAGCCTACCCCGAAACACCCTCAGTCTTCCCCTAAACACCCTCAGCCTACCCCTTAACACCCTCAGCCTACCCTTTACAGCCTCAGCGTACACCTTAACACTCTCAGTCTCCAATAAACACCCTCAGCCTACCCCTATACATCCTCAGCCTACACCTAAACACCCTCAGCCTACCCCTAAACACCCTCAGTCTCCTCCTTAACACCCTCAGCCTACCACTAAACACCCTCAGTCTCCCACTTAACACCCTCAGCCTACCCCTAAACACCCTCAGCCGACCCCTAAACACCCTCAGCCGACCCCTAAACACCCTCAGTCTCCCCCTAAACACCCTCAGCCTACCCCTTAACACCCTCAGTCTCCCCTAAACACATTCAGCCTACAACCAAACAGCCTCAGTCTCCACCTAAACACCCACAGTCTCCAACTAAACACCCTCAGTCTCCCCCTAAACACCCTCAGCCTACCCCTAAATACCCTCAGCCTACCCCTAAAAACGTCTGCCTACCCCTCAACACCTCAGCCTACACCTAAACACCCTCAGTCTCCACCTAAACACCCACAGTCTCCACCTAAACACCCTCAGCCTACCCCTATACACCCTCAGCCTACCCCTAAACACCCTCAATCTCCCCCTGGACAACCTCAGCCTACCCCAAAACACCCTCAACCTACCCCTACATACACTCAGTCTACCCCTAAACATCCTCAGCCTACCCCAAAGTACCCTCAGCCTACCCCTAAACACCCTCGGCCTTCACCTAAACACCCTCAGTCTCCCCCTGGACACCCACAGCCTACCCCTAAACACCCGCAACCTACCCCTAAACTCCCTCAGCCTACCCCTAAACACCCTCAGCCTACCCCTGGACACCCTTAGTCTCCCCCTAAACACCCTCAGCCTACCCCTAAACACCCTCAGCCTACCCCTATACACACTCAGGCTACCACTGAACACCCTCAGCCTACCCCTGGACACCCTCAGTCTCCCCCTGGACACCCTCAGCCTACCCCTAAACTCCATCAGTCTCCCCCTGGACACAGTCAGTCTCCCCCTAAACACCCTCAGCCTACCCCTGAACACCCTCAGCCTACCCCTAAACACCCTCAGCCTAAACCTAAACACCCTCAGTCTCCCCCTAAACACCCTCAGCCTACCCCTAACCACCCGCAGCCTACCCCTAAACACCCTCAGCCTAAACCTAAACACCCTCAGTCTACCCCTAAACACCCTCAGTCTACCCCTAAAAACGCTCAGCCTACCCCTATACACCCTCAGCCTACACCTAAACACCCGCAGCCTACCCCTAACCACCCGCAGCCTACCCTTAAACAGCCTCACCCTAAACCTAAACACCCTCAGTCTACCCCTAAACACCCTCAGCCTACCCCAAAATACCCTCAGCCTACCCCTAAACACACTCAGCCACCCCTGGACACCCTCAGCCTACGCTAAAACACCCTCAGCCTGCCCCTAATCATCCTCAGTCTCCCCTAAAAACCCTCAGCCTACCCCTATACACCCTCAGCCTACTCCTAAACACCATCAGCCTACCCCTAAACACCCTCAGTCTCCCCCTTAACACCCTCAGCCTACCCCGAAACACCCTCAGTCTTCCCCTAAACACCCTCAGCCAACCCCTTAACACCCTCAGCCTACCCTTTACAGCCTCAGCGTACACCTTAACACTCTCAGTCTCCAATAAACACCCTCAGCCTACCCCTATACATCCTCAGCCTACACCTAAACACCCTCAGCCTACCCCTAAACACCCTCAGTCTCCTCCTTAACACCCTCAGCCTACCCCTAAACACCCTCAGTCTCCCACTTAACACCCTCAGCCTACCCCTAAACACCCTCAGCCGACCCCTAAACACCCTCAGCCGACCCCTAAACACCCTCAGTCTCCCCCTAAACACCCTCAGCCTACCCCTTAACACCCTCAGTCTCCCCTAAACACATTCAGCCTACAACCAAACAGCCTCAGTCTCCACCTAAACACCCACAGTCTCCACCTAAACACCCTCAGTCTCCCCCTAAACACCCTCCGCCTACCCCTAAACACCCTCAGCCTACCCCTAAAAACGTCTGCCTACCCCTCAACACCTCAGCCTACACCTAAACACCCTCAGTCTCCACCTAAACACCCACAGTCTCCACCTAAACACACTCAGTCTACCCCTAAACACCCTCAGTCTCCCCCTAAACACCCTCAGCCTACCCCTAAACACCCTCACCCTACTCCTAAACACCCTCAATCTCCCCCTGGACAACCTCAGCCTACCCCAAAACACCCTCAACCTACCCCTACACACACTCAGTCTACCCCTAAACATCCTCAGCCTACCCCAACGTACCCTCAGCCTACCCCTAAACACCCTCGGCCTTCACCTAAACACCCTCAGTCTCCCCCTGGACACCCACAGCCTACCCCTAAACACCCGCAACCTACCCCTAAACTCCCTCAGCCTCCCCCTAAACACCCTCAACCTACCCTTAAACTCCCTCAGCCTACCCCTAAACACCCTCAGCCTACCCCTGGACACCCTTAGTCTCCCCCTAAACACCCTCAGCCTACCCATAACCACCCGCAGCCTACACCTAAACACCCTCAGCCTAAACCTAAACACCCTCAGTCTACCCCTAAAAACGCTCAGCCTACCCCTACACACCCTCAGCCTACACCTAAACACCCTCAGCCTACCCCTAACCACCCGCAGCCTACCCTTAAACACCCTCAGCCTAAACATAAACACCCTCAGTCTACCCCTAAACACCCTCAGCCTACCCCAAAATACCCTCAGCCTACCCCTAAACACACTCAGCCACCCCTGGACACCCTCAGCCTACCCTTAATCATCCTCAGTCTCCCCTAAAAACCCTCAGCCTACCCCTATACACCCTCAGCCTACACCTAAACACCATCAGCCTACCCCTAAACACCCTCAGTCTCCCCCTTAACTCCCTCAGCCTACCCCGAAACACCCTCAGTCTTCCCCTAAACACCCTCAGCCAACCCCTTAACACCCTCAGCCTACCCCTAAACACCCTCAGCCTACCCCTAAACACCCTCTGCCTACCCCTAAACACCCTCAGCCTACCCATAAACACCCTCTGTCTGCCCTAAACACCCTCAGTCTCCCCCTAAACACCCTCAGCCTACCCCTTAACACCCTCAGGCTACCCTATACAGCCTCAGCGTACACCTTAACACTCTCAGTCTCCAATAAACACCCTCAGCCTACCCCTATACACCCTCAGCCTACACCTAAACACCCTCAGCCTACCCCTAAACACCCTCAGTCTCCTCCTTAACACCCTCAGCCTACCCCTAAACACCCTCAGTCTCGCACTTAACACCGTCAGCCTACCCATAAACACCCTGAGCCTACCACTAAACACCCTCAGTCTCCCCCTGAACACCTTCAGCCTACCCCTAAACACCCTCAGTCTCCCCATAAACACCCTCAGCCTACCACTAAATGCCCTCAGTCTCACACTAAATACCCTCAGCCTACCCCTTAACACCCTCAGCCTACCCTAAACACACTCAGCGTACCCCTTAACACCCCCAGTCTCCCCTGAACCCATTCAGCCTACAACCAAACAGCCTCAGTCTCTCCCTAAACACCCTCAGCCTACTCCTAACAACCTCCGCCTACCCCTCAACACCTCAGCCTACACCTAAACACCCTCAGTCTCCACCTAAACACCCTCAGTCTCCACCTAAACACCCTCAGCCTACCCCTAAACACCCTCAGCCTGCCCCTAAACACCCTCAGTCTACTCCTGAACACCCTCAGTCTGCCTCTAAACACCCTCAGCCTATCCCTAAAAACACTCACATTACCCCTAAACACTCTCAGCCTACCCCTAAACACCCTCAGTCTCCCCCTGGAAACCCTTAGTCTACCACTAAACACGCTCAGTCTACCCCTAAACACCCTCAGTCTCCCCCTAAACACCCTCAGTCTCCCCCTAAACACCCTCAGCCTACACCTGAACACCCTCACCCTACCCCTAAACACCCTCAAACTGCCCCTGGACAACCTCAGCCTACCCCAAAACAACCTCAGCCTACCCTTAAACACCCTCAGTCTCCCACGAATCACCCTTAGCCTACCGCTAAACACCCTCAGCCTACCCATAAACACCCTCAGCCTACCCCTAAACACCCTCAGTCTCCCCCTAAACACCCTCAGCCTCCCCCTAAACACCCTCAGCCTACCCCTAAACACCCTCAGCCTACCCCTGAACACCCTCAGTCTCCCCCTGGACACACTCAGCCTACCCCTAAACTCCATCAGTCTCCCCCTGGACACACACAGTCTCCCCCTAAACACCCTCAGCCTACCCCTAAACACCCTCAGCCTACCCATAAACACCCTCTGTCTGCCCAAAACACCCTCAGTCTCCCCCTTAACACCCTCAGTCTCCCCTAAACACCCTCAGCCTACCCCTATACACCCTCAGCCTACACCTAAACACCATCAGCCTACCCCTAAACACCCTCAGTCTCCCCCTAAACACCCCAAGTCTCCCCCTAAACACCCTCAGACTACCCCTAAACACCCTCAGCCTACCCCTAAACAACCTCAGTCTCCCCCTGGGAACCCTCAGCCTACCCCTAAACTCCATCTGTCACCCCCTGGACACCCTCACTCTCCCCCTAAACACCCTCAGCTTGCCCCTAAACACCCTCAGCCTACCCCTGGACACCCTCAGTCTCCCCCTAAACACCCTCAGCCTGCCCCTTAACACCCTCAGCCTACACCTAAACACCCTCAGTCTCCACTGCAACACCCTCAGTCTACCCCTAAACACCCTCAGCCTACCCCTAAACACCCTCAGTCTACACCTGAACACCCTCAGTCTGCCCCTAAACACCCTCAGCCTACCCCTAAAAACCCTCAGCCTACCCCTAAACACCCTCAGCCTACCCCTAAACACCCAAAGTCTCCCCCTGGACATAGTAAGCCTACCCCTAAACACCCTCAGCCTACCCCTAAACACCCTCAGTCTCCCCCTGGAAACCCTTAGCCTACCACTAAATACCCTTAGTCTACCCCTAAACACGCTCAGTCTCCCCCGAAACACCCTCAGCCTCCCCATAAACACCCTCAGCCTACCCCTAAACACCCTCACCCTTCCCCTAAACACCCTCTGTCTCCCCCTAAACACCCTCAGTCTCCCACTAAACACCCTTAGCCTACCGCTAAACACCCTCAGCCTACCCCTAAAAACCCTCAGTCTCCACCTAAACACCCTCAGCCTACCGCTAAATACCCTCAGCCTACCCCTAAACACCCTCAGTCTCCACCTAAGCACCCTCAGCCTACCCCTAAAAACTCTCAGTCTCCACCTAAACACCCTCAGCCTACACCTAAACACACTCAGCCTACCCCTAAACACCCTCACCCTACCCCTAAACACCCTCAGCCTTCCCTAAACTCCCTCAGCCTACCCCTTAACACCCTCAGCCTTCACCTAAACACCCTCAGTCTCCCACGGACACCCACAGCCTACCCCTAAACACCCTCAACCTACCCCATACACCCTCAGCCTACCCCTAAACACCCTCAGCCTACCCCTAACCACCTTCAGCCTACCCCTAAACACCCTCAGCCTACCCCTAAACAACCTCAGCCTACCCCTAAACACCCTCAGTCTCCCCCTGGGCACCCTCAGCCTACCCCTAAACTCCATCAGTCTCCCCCTGGACACCCTCAGTCTCCCCCTAAACACCCTCAGCCTACCCCTAAACACCCTCAGCCAACCCCTAAACTCCCTCAGTCTCCCCATGAACACCCTCAGTCTCCCCATGGACGCCCTCAATCTCCCCATGGACACCCTCAGTCTCCCCATGGACACCCTCAGTCTCCCCATGGACACCCTCAATCTCCCCATGGACACCCTCAGTTTCCCCATGGACACCCTCAGTCTCCCCATGGACACCCTCAGTCTCCCCATGGACACCCTCAGTCTCCCCCTGGACACACTCAGTCTCCCCCGGACACACTCAGTCACCCCCGGACAATTTCAGTCTCCCCCTAGGACACCCTCACTCTCCGCCTGGACTCACTCAGTCTCCTCCTGGACACACTCTGTCTCCTCCTGGACACACGCAGTCTCCCCTGGACACCCTCAGTCTCCCCCTGGAGACCCTCAGTCTAAACCCAGATACCCTCAGTCTCCCACGGACACCCTCAGTCTCCCCCTGGACACCCTCAGTCTCCCATGGACACCCTCAGTCTCCCCCTGGACACCCTCAGTCTCCCACGGACACCCTCAGTCTCCCCCTGGACACCCTCAGTCTCCCACGGACATCCTCAGGCTCCCCCTGGACAACATCAGACTCAACATAGGCACTCTCACTCTCTCCTCGGACACCCTCAGTATCTCCTGGACACCCTCAGTCTCCCCCTCGCCTCCCTCACTCTCTCCTCGGACACCCTCAGTCTCTCTCGGACACCCTCAGTCTCCCCCGGACACCCTCTGTCTCTCCCTGGGACACATTCAGTCTCCCCCTGGACAACGTCAGACTCACCCTAGACACCTTCAGTCTATCCTCGGACACGCTCAGTCTCTCCCGGACACCCTCAGTCTCTCCCGGACACCCTCAGTCTCTCTCGGACACCCTCAGTCTCCCCCGGACACCCTCTGTCTCTCCCTGGGACACATTCAGTCAGACTCACCCTAGACACCTTCAGTCTATCCTCGGAGACCCTCAGTCTCTCCCGGACACCCTCAGTCTCCCCCTGGAGACCCTCAGTCTAAACCCGGATACCCTCAGTCTCACACGGACACCCTCTGGCTCCCCCTGGACAACCTCTGTCTCCCCCTGGGACACATTCAGTCTCCCCCTGGACAACGTCAGACTCACCTTAGACTCCCCCAGTCTCTCCTCGGACACCCTCAGTCTCTCCCGGACACCCTCAGTCTAAACCCGGACATCCTCAGTCTAAACCCGGACACCCTCAGTCTCCCACTGGAGACCCTCAGTCTTCCCCAGGACACCCTCAGTCTCAACGCGGACACCCTCAGTCTCCCTTCAGACAGACTCAGTCTACCCCGGACACCTTCCGTCTCCCCTCCGGACACCCTCAGTCGCCCCCTGGAAACCCTCAATCTAGCCCTCGGACACCCCCAGTAAGACCCGAAAACCCTCAGTCACCTCCGGACACGCTATGTCTCCCCCTGGAATCCCTCAGTCTCCACTTGGACACACGCAGTAACCCGCGGACACCCTCAGTCTCCCCCGCACACCCTCAGTCTTCCTCCTGCCTCCCTCAGTTTACTCCCCACCCCCCACACGCCCTCAATCGTTCCCCTGGATACCCTCAGTCCCCCACTTGGACACCCTCAGTCTCTTCCTGGACACCCTCAGTCTCACCCCGGACACCCTCAGTCTTCTATCGGACACCCTCAGTCTCCCACCGGACACCCTCTGTCTCACCGCGGACACCCTCAGTCTCCACTTGGACACACGCAGTAACCTGCGGACACCCTCAGTCTCCCCTGGACACCCTCAGTCTTCCTCCTGCACTCCCTCAGTCTACTCCCCACCCCCCCACACACCCTCAGTCGTTCCCCTGGACACCCTCAGTCTCCCACTTGGACACCATCACTCTTTTCCTGGACACCCTCAGTCACAGCCCGGACACCCTCAGTCTCCCACCGGACACCCTCTGTCTCACCTCGGACACCCTCAGTCTCCCCATGGACACCCTCAGTCACCACCGGACATGCTATGTCTCTCCCTGGAATCCCTCAGTCTCCACTTGGACACACGCAGTAACCCCCGGACACCCTCAGTCTCCCCCGGACACCCTCAGTCTCCCCCTGGACACCCTCAGTCTCAACCCAGACACGCTCAGTCTCCCATTGGATAAAATCAGTCACATCCCGGACTCTCTCAGTCTCCCCCTCAGACAAGCTCAGTCTCTCCCGGTCACCCTCAGTCTCCCCCTTGGACACCCTCAGTCTCCCCCTTGGACACCCTCAGTCTCCCCCTCGGACACCCTCAGTCTCCACCTCGTACACCCTCAGTCTCCCCCGGACACCCTCATTCTCCCATCGGACACACTCAGTCTCCCATCGGACACCCTCATTCTCCCATCGGACACACTCAGTCTTCCTCTAGTCACCGTCAGACTCACCCGGGACACACTCAGTCTCCCCTCAGACAGCCTCATTCTCCCCCGGACACAGTCACTCTCCCACTGCAACAACATCTGTCTCTTCCCGGACACCCTAATTCTCCCATACGGACACCCACAGTATCCCCTTCAGACACCCTCAGTCTCCCCCTCGGACACCCTCAGACTCCCCCTCGGACACACTCAATCTCCCCAGGAGCCAACCTCAGTCTCCCCTTCGGACACCCTCAGCCACCCCCTGGACACACTCAGCCTCCCCCTCGGAAACCCTCAGTCTCCCCCTGGACACACTCAGCCTCCCACTGGAAACTCTCAGCCACCCCCTGAACACCCTCAGTCTCCCCCTGGACACCCTCAGTCTCCCCTTGGACACCCTCAGCCTCCCACTGGACATCCTCAGCCACCCCCTGAACACCCTCAGTCTCCCTCTGGAGACCCTCAGTCTCCCCGAAACAGCCTCAGTCTCCACCTCAGGCACACTTAGTCTCCGCCTGGACACACTCAGTCTGCACTCGGACACCATCAGTCTCATCCCAGACACCCTCAGTCTCCCCCGGACACCCTCAGTCTCCCCAGGACACTCTCACTCTCCCTTCGGACACCCTCAGTCTCCCTCTGGAACCCTCAGTCTCTACCTGAACATCCTCATTCTCACACCGGACACACACAGGCTCCCCTCAGAAACACTCAGTCTCCCTCTGGAACCCTCAGTCTCTACCTGAACACCCTCATTCTCACCCCGGACACTCCCAGGCTCCCCTCGGACACACTCAGTCACCCCCTCGGACACACTCAGTCTCACCCTCGGACAACCTCTGTCACTTCACGGATATCCTAAGTCTCCCCTTCGGACACCCTCAGTCTCCCCTAGACACACACAGCCTCCCCCTCGGAAACCCTCCGTCTCCCCTAGACACACTCAGCCTCCCCCGCGGAAACCCACAATCTCCCCCTGGACACACTCAGCCTCCCCCTGGACACCCACACCCACCCCCTGGACACACTCAGCCTCCCACTGGACACCCTCAGTCTCCCCCTGAACACCCTCAGTCTCCCCCTGAACACCCTCAGTCTCCCCCTGGACACCCACAGTTTCGCCCCAGACACCCTCAGTCACCCTGGACACCCTCAATCTCCCCCTCGGACACCCTCAGTCTCCCCAGGACACTCTCCCTCTCCCCTCGGACACACTCAGTCTCCCTCTGAAACCCTCAGTCTCTACGTGAACACCCTCATTCTCACACCAGTCACTCTCAGGCTCTCCTCAGACAGACTCCTTCTCTCCTGGACGCACTCAGTCTTCCCCTCGGACAACCTCTGTCTCTACCCGGACACCCTCATTCTCACCCCGGACACCCTCAGTCTCCCCCTGGACACCCTCAGTCTCCCCCTGGACACCCTCAGTCTCACCCTGGACACCCTCATTCTCCCCCTGGACACCCACAGTCTCACCCTGAACACCCTCAGTCTCCCCCACGGAGACCCTCAGTCTCCCCCTGGACACCCTCAGTCTCTTCATGGACACCTTGTCTCCCCATGGACACACACAGTCTCCCACTGGACACCCTCAGTCTCCCCCTGGACACCCTGTCTCCCCATGGACACACACAGTCTCCCACTGGACACCCTCAGCCACCCCCTGAACACCCTCAGTCTCCCCCTGAACACCCTCAGTCTCCCCCTGAACACCCTCAGTCTCCCCCTGAACACCCTCAGTCTCCCCCTGGACACCCTCAGTCTCCCCATGGACACACTCAGTCCCCACCGGACAAACTTAGTCTCCCCCTCGGACACCCTCACTCTCCGCCTGGACTCACTCAGTCTCAATCTGGACAACCACAGTCTCTTCCGGACGCCCTCAGTCTCCTCCTGGACACACGCAGTCTCCCCTGGACATCCTCAGTCTCCCCCTGGAGACCCTCAGTCTCCCCTGGACACCCTCAGTCTCCCCCTGGAGACCCTCAGTCTAAACCCGGATACCCTCAGTCTCCCACGGACACCCTCAGGCTCCCCCTGGACACCCTCTGTCTCTCCCAGGGACACACTCAATCTCCCCATGGACAACGTCATTTTCAATCTAGACTCCCTCACTCTCTCCTCGGACACCCTCAGTCTCTCCAGGACACCCTCAGTCTCCTCCGGACACCCTCAGTCTCCCCCCTGGGACACATTCAGACTCCCCCTGGACAACGTCAGACTCACCCTAGACACCCTCAGTCTCTCCTCGGACACGCTCAGTCTCTCCGCGGACACCCTCAGTCTCCCCCTGGACACCCTCAGTCTCCCCCTGGACACCCTCAGTCTCACCCTGGACACCCTCATTCTCCCCCTGGACACCCACAGTCTCACCCTGAACACCCTCAGTCTCCCCCTGGACACCCTCAGTCTCTTCATGGACACCTTGTCTCCCCATGGACACACACAGTCTCCCACTGGACACCCTCAGTCTCCCCCTGGACACCCTGTCTCCCCATGGACACACACAGTCTCCCACTGGACACCCTCAGCCACCCCCTGAACACCCTCAGTCTCCCCCTGAACACCCTCAGTCTCCCCCTGAACACCCTCAGTCTCCCCCTGGACACCCTCAGTCTTCCCATGGACACACTCAGTCCCCACCGGACAAACTTAGTCTCCCCCTCGGACACCCTCACTCTCCGCCTGGACTCACTCAGTCTCAATCTGGACAACCACAGTCTCCCCCGGACGCCCTCAGTCTCCTCCTGGACACACACAGTCTCCCCTGGACATCCTCAGTCTCCCCCTGGAGACCCTCAGTCTCCCCTGGACACCCTCAGTCTCCCCCTGGAGACCCTCAGTCTAAACCCGGATACCCTCAGTCTCCCACGGACACCCTCAGGCTCCCCCTGGACACCCTCTGTCTCTCCCTGGGACACACTCAATCTCCCCATGGACAACGTCATTTTCAATCTAGATTCCCTCACTCTCTCCTCGGACACCCTCAGTCTCTCCAGGACACCCTCAGTCTCCTCCGGACACCCTCAGTCTCCCCCCTGGGACACATTCAGACTCCCCCTGGACAACGTCAGACTCACCCTAGACACCCTCAGTCTCTCCTCGGACACGCTCAGTCTCTCCGCGGACACCCTCAGTCTCCCCCTGGACACTCTCAGTCTCCCCATGGACAGCCTCAGTCTAAACCCGGACACCCTCAGTCTCCCCCTGGACACCCTCATTCTAACCCCGGACACCCTCAGTCTCCCCCTGGACACCCTCATTCTCCCCCTGGACACCCTCAGTCTCACCCTGAACACCCTCAGTCTCCCCCTGGACACCCTCAGTCTCACCCCGGACACCCTCAGTCTCCCACTGGACATCCTCAGTCTCACCCCGGACACCCTCAGTCTCCCCCTGGACACCCTCAGTCTCCCCCTGGACACCCTCAGTCTCATCCTGGACACCCTCATTCTCCCCCTGGATACCCTCAGTCTCAACCTGAACACCCTCAGTCTCCCCCCGGACACCCTCAGTCTCCCCCACGGAGACCCTCAGTCTCCCCCTGGACACCCTCAGTCTCCCCATGGACACCCTCAGTCTCCCCATGGACACACTCAGTCCCACCCGGACAAACTTAGTCTCCCCATCAGACACATTCACTCTCCGCCTGGACTCACTCAGTCTCCCTCTGGACAACCACGGTCTCCCCCGGACGCCCTCAGTCTTCTCCTGGACACATGCAATCTCCCCTGGTCACCCTCAGTCTCCCCCTGGAGACTCTAAGTCTAAACCCGGATACCCTCAGTCTCCCACGGACACCCTCAGGCTCCCCCTGGACACCCTCTGTCTCTCCCTGGGACACACTCAATCTCCCCATGGACAACGTCAGACTCAATCTAGACTCCCTCAATCTCTCCTCGGACACCCTCAGTCTCCTCCGGACACCCTCAGTCTCCCCCCGGGACACATTCAGACTCCCCCTGGACAACGTCAGACTCACCCTAGACACCCTCAGTCTCTCCTCAGACACGCTCAGTCTCTCCGCGGACACCCTCAGTCTCCCCCTGGACACCCTCAGTCTCCCCATGGACAGCCTCAGTCTAAACCCGGACACCCGCAGTCTCCCCCTGGACACCCTCATTCTCACCCCGGACACCCTCAGTCTCCCCCTGGACACCCTCATTCTCACCCCGGACACCCTCAGTCTCCCCCTGGACAACATCAGTCCCACCCCGGACACCGTCAGGCTCCCCTCGGAAATCCTCAGTCTGCCCAGGACACCCTCAGTCACTCCAGACACCCTCAGTTTCTGCTCGGACACCCTAAGTCTCCCTCTGGAGACCCTCAGTCTCCCCGAAACAGCCTCAGTCTCCACCTCAGGCACCCTTAGTCTCCGCATGGACACACTCAGTCTGCACTCGGACACCATCAGTCTCATCACAGACACCCTCAGTCTCTCCCGGACACCCTCAGTCTCCCCAGGACACTCTCACCCACCCTTCGGACACCATCAGTCTCCCTCTGGAACCCTCAGTCTCTACCTGAACACCCTCATTCTCACACCGGACACTCCCAGGCTCCCCTCGGACACACTCAGTCACCCCCTCAGACACACTCAGTCACCCCCTCGGACACACTCAGTCTCACCCTCGGACAACCTCTGTCACTTCACGGACATCCTACGTCTCCCCTTCGGACACCCTCAGTCTCCCCCTGGACATACTCAGCCTCCCACTGGACACCCTCAGTCTCCTCTAGACACACTCAGCCTCCCCCTCGGAAACCCTCAGTCTCCCCTAGACACACTCAGCCTCCCCCGCGGAAACCCACAATCTCCCCCTGGACACACCCAGTCTCCCACTGGACACCCTCACCCACCCCCTGGACATACTCAGCCTCCCACTGGACACCCTCAGTCTCCCCCTGAACACACTCAGTCTCCCCCTGGACACCCACAGTTTCACCCCAGACTCCCTCAGTCACCCTGGGCACCCTCAATCTCCCCCCGGACACCCTCAGTCTCCCCAAGACACTCTCTCTCTCCCCTCGGACACACTCAGTCTCCCTCTGAAACCCTCAGTCTCTACGTGAACACCCTCATTCTCACATCAGACACACTCAGGCTCTCCTCAGGCAGACTCCTTCTCCCCTGGACGCACTCAGTCTTCCCCTCGGACAACATCTGTCTCTACCCGGACACCCTCATTCTCACCCCGGACACCCTCAGTCTCCCCCTGGACACCCTCAGTCTCCCCCTGGACACCCACAGTTTCACCCCAGACTCCCTCAGTCACCCTGGGCACCCTCAATCTCCCCCCGGACACCCGCAGTCTCCCCAGGACACTCTCCCTCTCCCCTCGGACACACTCAGTCTCCCTCTGAAACCCTCAGTCTCTACGTGAACACCCTCATTCTCACACCAGACACTCTCAGGCTCTCCTCAGACAGACTCCTTCTCCCCTGGACGCACTCAGTCTTCCCCTCGGACAACATCTGTCTCTACCCGGACACCCTCATTCTCACCCCGGACACCCTCAGTCTCCCCCTGGACACCCTCAGTCTCACCCTGGACACCCTCATTCTCACCCCGGACACCCTCATTCTCACCCCGGACACCCTCAGTCTCCCCCTGGACACCCTCATTCTCACCCCGGACACCCTCAGTCTCCCCCTGGACACCCTCAGTCTCATCCTGGACACCCTCATTCTCCCCCTGGACACCCTCAGTCTCACCCTGAACACCCTCAGTCTCCCCCTGGACACACTCAGTCTCCCCCTGGACACCCTCAGTCTCACCCTGGACACCCTCAGTCTCACCCTGGACACCCTCAGTCTCACCCCGGACACCCTCAGTCTCCCCCACGGAGACCCTCTGTCTCCCCCTGGACACCCTGAGTCTCCCCATGGACACACTCAGTCCCCCCCGGACAAACTTAGTCTCCCCCTCGGACACACTCACTCTCCGCCTGGACTCACTCAGTCTCAATCTGGACAACCACAGTCTCCCCCGGACGCCCTCAGTCTCCTCCTGGATACACACAGTCTCCCCTGGACACCCTCAGTCTCCCCCTGGAGACTCTAAGTCTAAACCCGGATACTCTCAGTCTCCCCCTGGAGACTCTAAGTCTAAACCCGGATACCCTCAGTCTCCCACGGACACCGTCAGGCTCCCCCTGGACACCCTCCGTCTCCCCCCACGGAGACCCTCAGTCTCCCCCTGGACACCCTCAGTCTCCCCATGGACACACTCAGTCCCCCCCGGACAAACTTAGTCTCCCCCTCGGACACCCTCACTCTCCGCCTGGACTCACTCAGTCTCCCTCAAGACAACCACAGTCTCCCCCTGGAGACCCTCAGTCTCCCCCTGGACACCCACAGTTTCACCCCAGACACCCTCAGTCACCCTGGACACCCTCAATCTCCCCTCGGACACCCTCAGTCTCCCCAGGACACTCTCCCTCTCCCCTCGGACACACTCAGTCTCCCTCTGAAACCCTCAGTCTCTACGTGAACACTCTCATTCTCACACCAGTCACTCTCAGGCTCTCCTCAGACAGAATCCTTCTCCCCCGGACACACTCAGTCTTCCCCTCGGACAACTTCTGTCTCTACCCGGACACCCTCATTCTCACCCCGGACACCCTCAGTCTCCCCCTGGACACCCTCATTCTCACCCCGGACACCCTCAGTCTCCCCTTGGACATCCTCAGTCTCATCCTGGACACCCACATTCTCCCCCTGGACTCCCTCAGTCTCACCCTGAACACCCTCAGTCTCCCCCTGGACACCCTCAGTCTCACCCCGGACACCCTCAGTCTCCCCCTGGACACCCTCATTCTCACCCCGGACACCCTCAGTCTCCCCCTGGACACCCTCAGTCTCACCCTGGACACACTCAGTCTCACCCTGGACACCCTCACTCTCACCCTGGACACCCTCAGTCTCCACCTTGACACCCTCAGTTTCTCCTCGGACACCATCAGTCTCCACTGGACACCCTCAGTCTCCCGCTTGGACACACTCAGTCTCCCCTTCTGACAACCTAAGACTCTCCTGGACACCCTCAGTCTCCCCTCGGACACACCCAATCTCCCCCTCGACAACTTCAGTCTCCAACTGGACACCCATAGTCTCTCCTGGACACCCTCAGTCTCCCCTCGGACACCCTCAGTCTCCCCATGGAGACCCTCAGTCTCCCACTGGACATCCTCAGTCTCCCCTGGACACCCTCAGTCTCCCCCAGACTCCCTCACTCTCCCCCTCGGACACCCTCAGTCTCCCCCTGGACACCCTCAGTCTCCCCCTGGAGTCACTCAGTCTACCCCCGGACACCCTTAGCCTCCTCCCGGACACCCTCAGTCTCAACCTGGACACTCTCAGTCTCAACCTGGACGCACTCAGTCTCCCCTCGGGCACCGTCAGTCTCCCCCCAGGACACTCTCAGTCTCCCCCTGGACACATCAGTCTCCACTTGGCCACCCTCAGCCTCCCTCTTGGACACCCTCCAACTCCCCTCCGGAGACACTCAGTCTCCCCCTGGCCACCCTCAATCATTCCCTAGTCACCCTCAGTCTCCACTTGCTTAAACTCAGTCTCCCTGTTGGACACATCAGTCTCCACTTGTCCCCTCAGTCTCCCCCTGGACAACATCAGTCTCTGCCTGGACACCCTCAGTCTCCCCCTGGACACCCTCAGTCTCCCCCCGGACACCCTCAGTCTCCCCCTGGACACCCTCAGTCTACCCCCGGACACCCTTAGCCTCCCCCCGGACACCCTCAGTCTCAACCCGGACACCCTCAGTCTCAACCTGAACGCACTCAGTCTCCCCTCGGGCACGGTCAGTCTCCCCCCAGGTCACCCTCAGTCTCCCCTCGGGCACCGTCAGTCTCCCCCCCAGGACACCCTCAGTCTCCCCTCGGGCACCGTCACTCTCCCCCCAGGACACTCTCAGTCTCCCCCTGGACACATGAGTCTCCACTTGGCCACCCTCAGCCTCCCTCTTGGACACCCTCCAACTCCCCTCCGGAGACACTCAGTCTCACGCCGGACACCCTCAATCATTCCCTAGTCACCCTCAGTCTCCACTTGCTTACACTCAGTCTCCCCCTGGACACATCAGTCTCCATTTGGATACCCTCAGTCTCCACTCGGACACCCTCAGTCTCCCCTCGGACACCCCCAGTCTCTTCATGGACACCCTCAGTCTCCCCCAGATACCATCAGTCTCCCCATGGACACCCTCAGTCTCCCCCTGGACACCCTGACTCTCCCCCTGGACTCACTCAGTCTCTCCCTGGACACCCTCAGCCTCCCCCAGGACACCCTCAGTCTCCCCTGGACACCCTCAGTCTAACACCAGACAAACTCAGTCTCCCCTCGGACACCCTCAGTCTCCTTATGGAGACCCTCAGTCACCCCCAGATACCCTCAGTCTCCCCCTGGACACCCTCAGTCTCCCCTGGACACCCTCAGTCTCCTTATGGAGACCCTCAGTCTCCCCCAGATACCCTCAGTATCCCCATGGACACCCTCAGTCTCCGCATGGGACACACTCAGTCACCCCCTGCACACCCTCAGTCTCCCCTTTGGAACACTCAATCTCCTCCGCGGACATCCTCTGTCTGCCTCTTGAGAATTTCATTCACCCATTGGACACCCTGAGACTCCCCAAGGCACCCTCAGTCTCCCCTTAGGACACCCTCATTCTCCCCCTCAGACACCCTCAGTCTCCACCGGACACACTCAGTCTCAACCTCGGACACCCTCAATCGCCCCCTCGGACAACCTCAGTCTCCCCCTCAGGGGAAACTGGACGCTATCTGTCTAACCCCGGAAACCCTCAGTCTCCATCTTGACACCCTCAGTTTCTCCTCGGACACCGTCAGTCTCCCCCGGACACCCTCAGTCTCCCGCTTGGACATGCTCAGTCTCCCCTTCAGACACCCTAAGACTCCCCCGGACACCCTCAGTCTCCCCTCGGACACACCCAGTCTCCCCCTGGACAACTTCAGTCTCCCACTGGACACCCTTTGTCTCTTCTGGACACCCTCAGTCTCCCCTCGGACACCCTCAGTCTCCCCCGGACACCCTCAGTCTCCCGCTTGGACACGCTCAGTCTCCCCTTCAGACACCCAAAGACTCCCCTGGACACCCTCAGTCTCCCCTCGGACACACCCAGTCTCCCCCTGGACAACTTCAGTCTCCCACTGGAAACCCTTAGTCTCTCCTGGACACCCTCAGTCTCCCCCTGGACACACACAGTCTCCCACTGGACACCCTCACCCACCCCCTGAACACCCTCAGTCTCCCCCTGGACACCCACAGTTTCACCCCAGACACCCTCAGTCACCCTGGAAACCCTCAATCTCCCCCCCGGACACCCTCAGTCTCTCCAGGACACTCTCCCTCTCCCCTCGGACACACCCAGTCTGACTCTGAAACCCTCAGTCTCTACGTGAACACCCTCATTCTCACACCAGACACTCTCAGGCTCTCCTCAGACAGACTCCTTCTCCCCCGGACACACTCAGTCTTCCCCTCGGACAACATCTGTCTCTACCCGGACACCCTCATTCTCACCCCGGACACCCTCAGTCTCCCCCTGGACACCCTCATTCTCACCCCGGACACCTTCAGTCTCACCCTGGACACCCTCAGTCTCCCCCTGGACACCCTCAGTCTCATCCTGGGCACCCTCATTCTCCCCCTGGACACCCTCAGTCTCACCCTGAACACCCTCAGTCTCCCCCTGGACACCCTCAGTCTCACCCTGAACACCCTCAGTCTCCCCCTGGACACCCTCAGTCTCACCCCGGACACCCTCAGTCTCCCCCTGGACACCCGCAGTCTCCCCATTGACACACTCAGTCCCCCCCGGACAAACTTAGTCTCCCCCTCGGACACCCTCACTCTCCGCCTGGACTCACTCAGACTCCCTCTGGACAACCACAGTCTCCCCCGGACACCCTCAGTCTCCTCCTGGACACACGCAGTCTCCCCTGGACACCCTCATTCTCCCCCTGGACACCCTCAGTCTAAACCCGGATACCCTCAGTCTCCCACGGACACCGTCAGGCTCCCCCTGGACACCCTCTGTCTCTCCCTGGGACTCACTCAATCTCCCCCCGGGACACATTCAGACACCCCCTGGACAACGTCAGACTCACCCTAGACACCCTCAGTCTCTCCTCGGACACGCTCAGTCTCTCCGCGGACACCTTCAGTCTACCCCTGGACACCCTCAGTCTCCCCATGGACAGCCTCAGTCTAAACCCAGACACCCTCAGTCTCCCCCTGGACACCCTTATTCTCACCCCGGACACCCTCAGTCTCCCCCTCGGAGACCCTCAGTCACCCCCTGGACACACTCAGTCTCCCACTGGACACCCTCAGTCTCCCCCTGGACACCCTCAGTCTCCCCCTCGGACACCCTCACTCTCCGCCTGGACTCACTCAGTCTCCCACTGGAAAACCACAGTTGCCCCCGGACGCCCTCAGTCTCCCCTGGACACCCTCAGTCTCCCCCTGGAGACCCTCAGTCTAAACCCGGATACCCTCAGTCTCCTATGGACACCCTCAGGCTCCTGCTGGACACCCTCTGTCTCTCCCTGGGACACCCTCAGTCTCCCCTTGACAGCCTCAGCGTCCCCGCAGACAGCCTCAATCTCCACTGGACACCCTCTATCTCCACCTGGACACCTTCAGTCTCCCCCTGGACACCATCAGTCTCCCCCTGGACACCCTCAGTCTCCCCATGGACACATTCATTCTCCCCCAGACACCCTGAGTCTCCCCATGTACACCCTCAGTCTCCCCCTGGACAACCTGAGTCTCCCCCTGGAAACCCTCAGCCTCCCCATGGACACCCTCAGTCTCCCCCTGGACACCCTCAGTCTCCCCCTGGAAACCCTCAGCCTCCCCATGGACACCCTCAGTCTCCCCCAGACACCCTCACTCTCCCCCTGGACACCTTCAGTCTCACCCTGCACACCCTCAGTCTCCCCCTCGGACACCCTCAGCCTCCCCCTGGACACACTCAGTCTCCCCCAGACACCCTCACTCTCCCCCTGGACACCTTCACTCTCCCCCTGGACACCCTCAGTCTCCCCCTGGACACCCTCAGTCTCCCCCTGGACACCCTCAGTCTCCCATTGGATAAAATCAGTCACATCCCGGACTCTCTCAGTCTCCCCCTCAGACAAGCTCAGTCTCTCCCGGTCACCCTCAGTCTCCCCCTTGGACACCCTCAGTCTCACCCCGCACACCCTCAGTCTCACCCAGCACACCCTCAGTCTCCCCCTCGGACACCCTCAGTCTCCCCCGGACACCCTCATTCTCCCATCGGACACCCTCATTCTCCCATCGGACACACTCAGTCTTCCTCTAGTCAGCGTCAGACTCACCCGGGACACACTCAGTCTCCCCTCAGACAGCCTCATTCTCCCCCGGACACAGTCACTCTCCCACTGCAACAACCTCTGTCTCTTCCCGGACACCCTAATTCTCCCCTACGGACACACACAGTATCCCCTTCGGACACCCTCAGTCTCCCCCTCGGACAGCCTCAGACTCCCCCTCAGACACCCTCAGACTCCCCCTCGGACACCCTCAGTCTCCCCTTCGGACACCCTCAGTCTCCCCCTCGGATACCCTCAGTCTCCCCCTCGGACACCCTCAGACTCCCCCTCAGACACCCTCAGTCTCACCCTCAGACACCCTCAGACTCCCCTCGGACACCCTCAGTCTCCCCCTCGGACACCCTCAGACTCCCCCTCAGACACCCTCAGGCTCACCCTCAGACACCCTCAGACTCCCCTCGGACACACTCAGCCTCCCCCTCGGAAACCCTCAGTCTCCCCTAGACACACTCAGCCTCCCCCTCGGAAACCCTCAGCCTCCCACTGGACACCCTCAGCCACCCCCTGAACACCCTCAGTCTCCCCCTGGACATCCTCAGTCTCCCCCTGGACATCCTCAGTCACCCTGGACACCCTCAATCTCCCCCTCGGACACCCTCAGTCTCCCTCTGAAACCCTCAGTCTCTACGTGAACACCCTCATTCTCACACCAGTCACTCTCAGGCTCTCCTCAGACAGACTCCTTCTCCCCTGGACACACTCAGTCTTCCCATCGGACAACATCTGTCTCTACCCGGACACCCTCATTCTCATCCCGGACACCCTCAGTCTCCCCCTGGACACCCTCAGTCTCACCCTGGACACCCACAGTTTCACCCCAGACTCCCTCAGTCTCACCCTGGACACCCTCAGTCTCCCCCTGGACACCCTCAGTCTCCCTCTGGAACCCTCAGTCTCTACCTGAACACCCTC
Organism: Isurus oxyrinchus; assembly: GCA_026770705.1. Lineage (NCBI taxonomy): Eukaryota > Metazoa > Chordata > Chondrichthyes > Lamniformes > Lamnidae > Isurus > Isurus oxyrinchus. The sequence goes on from JANJGN010000419.1 coordinate 123,850, forward strand.
ATTCTCACCCCGGACACTCCCAGGCTCCCCTCGGACACACTCAGTCACCCCCTCGGACACACTCAGTCTCACCCTCGGACAACCTCTGTCACTTCACGGACATCCTAAGTCTCCCCTTCGGACACCCTCAGTCTCCCCCTGGACATACTCAGCCTCCCACTGGACACCCTCAGTCTCCCCTAGACACACTCAGCCTCCCCATCGGAAACCCTCAGTCTCCCCTAGACACACTCAGCCTCTCCCGCGGAAACCCACAATCTACCCCTGGACACACACAGTCTCCCACTGGACACCCTCACCCACCCCCTGAACTCCCTCAGTCTCCCCCTGGACACCCTCAGTCTCCCCCTGGACACCCTCAGTCTCCCCCTGAACACCCTCAGTCTCCCCCTGGACACCCACAGTTTCACCCCAGACACCCTCAGTCACCCTGGACACCCTCAATCTCCCCCTCGGACACCCTCAGTCTCCACAGGACACTCTCCCTCTCCCCTCGGACACACTCAGTCTCCCTCTGAAACCCTCAGTCTCTACGTGAACACCCTCATTCTCACACCAGTCACTCTCAGGCTCTCCTCAGACAGACTCCTTCTCCCCCGGACACACTCAGTCTTCCCCTCGGACAACTTCTGTCTCTACCCGGACACCCTCATTCTCACCCCGGACACCCTCAGTCTCCCCCTGGACACCCTCAGTCTCATCCTGGACACCCTCATTCTCACCCCGGACACCCTCAGTCTCCCCCTGGACACCCTCAGTCTCCCCCTGGACACCCTCAGTCTCACCCTGGACACCCCCAGTCTCCCCCACGGACACCCTCAGTCTCCCCCTGGACACCCTCAGTCTCCCCATGGACACACTCAGTCCCCCCCGGACGAACTTAGTCTCCCCCTCGGACACCCTCACTCTCCGCCTGGACTCACTCAGTCTCCCTCTGGACAACCACAGTCTCCCCCGGATGCCCTCAGTGTCCTCCTGGACACACGCAGTCTCCCCTGGACACCCTCAGTCTCCCCCTGGAAACCCTGTCTAAACCCGGATACCCTCAGTCTCCCACGGACACCCTCAGGCTCCCCCTGGACACCCTCTGTCTCTCCCTGGGACACACTCAATCTCCCCATGGACAACGTCAGACTCAACCTAGACTCCCTCACTCCCTCCTCGGACACCCTCAGTCTCTCCTCGGACACCCTCAATCTCCCCCGGACACCCTCTGTCTCTCCCTGGGACACACTCAATCTCCCCATGGACAACGTTAGACTCAACCTAGACTCTCTCACTCTCTCCTCGGACACCTTCAGTCTCTTCCGGACACCCTCAGTCTCCCACGGACACCCTCAGTCTCTCCCGGACACCCTCAGTCTCCCCCGGACACCCTCAGTCTCCCCCCTGGGACACATTCAGACTACCCCTGGACAACGTCAGACTCACCCTAGACACCCTCAGTCTCCCCATGGACAACCTCAGTCTCACCCCGGACACCCTCAATCTCCCCTGGAGCCAAACTCAGTCTCATCCTGGACACCCACATTCTCCCCCTCAGACACCCTCAGTCTCCCCCGGACACACTCAGTCTCAACCTCGGACACCCTCAATCGCCCCCTCGGACACCCTCAGTCTCCCCCTAGACGATCTCTGTCCAACCCCGGAAACCCTCAGTCTCCATCTTAACACCCTCAGTTTCTCCGCGGACATTCTCAGTCTCCCCCGGACACCATCTGTATCCCCCTGGACACACGCAGTCTACCCTGGACACCCTCAGTCTCCCCCTGGACACCCTCAGTCTCACCCTGGACACCCTCAGTCTCCCCCTGGACACCCTCAGTCTCAACCCAGACACCCTCAGTCTCCCACTGGAGACCCTTAGTCTTCCCCAGGACACCCTCAGTCTCCCTTCGGACAGACTCAGTCTCCCCCGGACACCTTCCTATCCCCTCTGGACACCCTCAGTCTCCCCCGGACACCCTCAGTCTTCCCCAGGACACCCTCAGTCTAAACCCGGACACCCTCAGTCTCCCCCGGACACCCTCAGTCTCTCCCTGGACACCCTCAGTCTCCCCCCTGGACAACTTCAGTCTAAGCCCGGACACCCTCAGTCTCCCACTGGAGACCCTCAGTCTTCCCCAGGACACCCTCAGTCTCAACCCGGACACCCTCAGTCTCCCTTCGGACAGACTCAGTCTCCTCCGGACACCTTCCGTCTCCCCTCCGGACACCCTCAGTCGCCCCCTGGAAACCCTCAATCTCTCCCTCGGACACCCCCAGTAAGCCCCGATAAACCTCAGTCACCACCGGACACGCTATGTCTCTCCCTGGAATCCCTTAGTATCCGCTCGGACACATGCATTAACCCGCGGACACCCTTAGTCTCCCCTGGACACCCTCAGCCTTTCCTTGAACACCCACAGTCACTCCCTCGGACATATCAGTCTCCACTTGACCACCCTCAGCCTCCTTTTGGACACCTTCCATCTCCCCTCCGGAGACACTCAGTCTCTCCCTGGACACCCTCAGTCTCCCTGATGGACACCCTCAGTCTCCACTTGGACACCCTCAGTCTCCCCCCTGGACACCCTCAGACTCCCCCCTGGATACCCTCAGTCTCCCCCTGGATACCCTCAGTCTCCCCCTGGACACCCTCAGTCTCCCCCTGGACAACCTCAGTCTTCACCCGGACACCCTCAGTCTCCCCCATGGACACCCACAGTCTCCACCCTGGTCCCCTCAGTCTCCGCCTCGGACACCCTCAGTCTCACCCTCAGACACCCTCAACTCCCCCGGGCACACTCAGACTCATCCTTGGACACCTTCAATCGCCCCCCGGACACCCTCAATCACCCCCCGACACCCTCAGTCTCCCCAGGACACCCTCAGTCTCCACTTGGACACCTTCAGTCTCCCCGGACACTCTCACTCTCCCCTCGGACAACCTCAGTCTCCCTCTGGAACCCTTAGTCTCTACGTGAACACCCTCATTCTCACACCAGACGCTCTCAGTCTCTCCTCAGACAGACTCCTTCTCCCCCGGACACACACAGTCTTCCTCTCGGACAACCTCTGTCTCTACCCGGACATCCTCATTCTCACCCCGGACACCCTCAGTCTCACCCTGGACACCCTCAGTCTCCCCCGGACACCCTCATTCTCACCCCGGACACCCTCAGTCTCCCCCGGACACCCTCAGTCTCCCCCGGACACCCTCATTCTCACCCCGGACACCCTCAGTCTCCCCCGGACACCCTCATTCTCACCCCGGACACCCTCAGTCTCACCCTGGACACCCTCAGTCTCCCCCGGACACCCTCAGTCTCACCCTGGACACCCACATTCTCCCCCTGGAACCCTCAGTCTCTACCTGAACACCATGATTCTCACACCAGACACCCTCAGTCTCACCCTGGACACCCTCACTCTCACACTGGACACCCTCAGTCTCACCCTGGACACATTCAGTCTCACCCTGGTCACCCTCAGTTTCACCCTGGACACCCTCAGTCTCACCCTGGACACCCTCAGCCTCCCCCTGGACACCCTCAGTCTCACCCTGGACACCTTCAGTCTCCCCTCCGGACACCCTCAGTCTCTCGTCCGGACACCCTCAGTCTCCCCCTGGACACCCTCAGTCTCCCCCTGGACACCCTCAGTCTCCCCCTGGACACCCTCAGTCTCCCCCTCGGAAAACCTCAGTCTCCCCCTGGACACCCTCAGACTCCCCCCGGACACCCTCAGTCTCCACCCGGTCTTCACTCAGACACCGTCAGTCTCCCCCTTGACACCCTCAGTCTCCCCCTCGGACACCCTCAATCTCATACTGGACACCCTCAGTCTCCCCTCCGGACACCCTCAGTCTTCCCCCTGGACTCCCTCAGTGGCCCCACCCCCCAGCCACCCTCAGTCTCACCCTGGCCACCCTCAGACTCCCCCCGGACACCCTTAGCCTCCCCCAGGGACACACTTAGTCTTTCCCTGGACACACTCAGTCTCCCCAGAACACCATCAGTCTCCCCATGGAGACACTCAGCCTAACATAGGACACCCCCTAGCTCCGCTGGGACACTCTCAGTCTCCCCCGGACACCCTCAGTCTCCCCCTGGACACCCTCAGTCTAACCCCGGACAACCTCAGTCTCCCCTCGGACACCCTCAGTCTCCTCATGGATAAACCTCATTCTCCTCCAGATACCATCAGTCTCCCCATGGACACCCTCAGTCTCCCCCTGGACACCCTCAGTCAGCCCATGGACACCCTCAGTCTCCCCATGGACACCCTCAGTCTCCCGCTGGACACCCTCAGTCTCCCCATGGACACCCTCAGTCTGCCCTCGGACACCCTCAGTCTCCCCCTGGACACCCTCAGACAGCCCATGGACACCCTCAGTCTCCCCATGGACACCCTCAGTCTCCCGCTGGACACCCTCAGTCTCCCCATGGACACACTCAGTCTCCCCCGGACACACTCAGTCTCCCCATGGACACCCTCAGTCTCCCCATGGACACCCTCAGTCTCCCCATGGACACCCTTAGTCTGACCGTCAGACACCCCCAGTCTCCATCGGACAGCCTCAGTCTCCCCCGGACACCCTCAATCTCCCCCTCGGATATTGGAGTGTCAGAAATTGAGGGTGTGCAGCACTATGGCAGTTTCAGTAAATGAGGGTGTGCTGCGCTATTGGAGTGTCAGTAATTGAGTGTGTGCTGCAGTATTGGAGTGTCAGTAATTGAGGGTGTGCTGCACTATTGGAGTGTCAGTAATTGAGGGTGTGCTGCACTAATGGAGTGTCAGTATTGAGGGTGTGCTGCACTACTGGAGTGTCAGTAATTGAGGGTGTGCTGCACTATTGGAGTGTCAGTAATTGATGGTGTGCTGCACTATTGGAGTGTCAGTAATTGATGGTGTGCTGCACTATTGGAGTGTCAGTAATTGAGGGTGTGCTGCACTATTGGAGTGTCAGTAATTGAGGGTGTGCTGCACTATTGTAGTGTCAGTAATTGAGGGTGTGCTGCATTATTGGAGTGTCAGTAATTGAGGGTGTGCTGCACTATTGGAGTGTCGGTAATTGAGGGTGTGCTACAATATTGGAGTGTCAGTAATTGAGGGTGTGCTGCACGATTGGAGTGTCAGTAATAGAGGTTGTGCTGCACTACTGGAGTATCAGGAATTGAGGGTGTGCTGTACTATAGGAGTGTCAGTAATTGAGGGGGTGCTGCACTATAGGAGTGTCAGTAATTGAGGGTGTGCTGCACTATTAGAGTGTCAGTAATTGAGGGTGTGCTGCACTATTGGAGTGTCAGTAATTGAGGGTGTGCTGCCCTATTGGAGTGTCAGTAATTGAGGTTGTGCTGCACTATTGGAGTGTCAGTAATTGAGGTTGTGCTGCCCTATTGGAGTATCAGTATTTCACGGTGTGCAGCACTATTGTAGTGTCTGTAATTGATGGTGTGCTGCACTACTGGAGTGTCAGTAATTGAGGGAGTGCTGCACTATTGGAGTGTCAGTAATTGAGGGTGTGCTGCACTATTGGAGTGTCAGTAATTGAGGGTGTGCTGCACTATTGGAGTGTCAGTAATTGAGGGTGTGCTGCACTATTGGAGTGTCAGTAATTGAGGGTGTGCTGCACTATTGGAGTGTCAGTAATTGAGGGTGTGCTGCACTATTGGAGTGTCATTAATTGAGGGTGTGCTGCACTATTGCAGTTTCAGTAAATGAGGGTGTGCTGCGCTATTGGAGTGTCACTAACTGAGTGTGTGCTGCGCTATTGGAGTGTCAGTAATTGAGGGTGTGCTGCACTATTGGAGTGTCAGTATTTGAGTGTGTGCTGCACTATTGTAGTGTCAGTAATTGAGCGTTTGCTGCACTATTGGTGTGTCAGCAATTGAAGGTGTGCTGCACTATTGGAGCGTCAGTAATTGAGGATGAACTGCACTATTGGAGTGTCAGGATTTGAGGGTGTGCTGCACTATTGAAGTGTCAGTATTTGAGGGTGTGCTGCACTAATGAAGTGTCAGTTATTGAGGGTGTGCTGCAATATTGGAGTGACATTCAATGAGGTTGTGCCGCAATGTTGGAGTGTCAGTATTTGAGGGTGTGCTGCACTATTGGAGTGTCAGTATTTGAGGGTGGGATGAACGATTCGAGTGTCAGAAATTGAGCATGTGCTGCACAATTGGAGAGTCAGTAATTTAGTGTGGGCTGCACTATTGGAGTGTTAGTAATTGAGGGTGTGCTGCACTATTGGAGTGTCAGTAATTGAGTGTGTGCTGCACTTTTGGAGAGTCAGTAATTGAGGGTGTGCTGCACTACTGGAGTGTCAGTAATTGTGGGTGTGCTGCACTATTGGAGTGTCTGTAATTGAGGGTGTGCTGCACTATTGGAGTGTCAGTAATTGAGGGTGTGCTGCACTTTTGGAGAGTCAGTAATTGAGGGTGTGCAGCACTACTGGAGTGTCAGTAATTGAGGGTGTGCTGCACTATTGGAGTATTAGTAATTGAGTGTGTGCTGCACTATTGGAGTGTCAGTAATTGAGTGTGTGCTGCACTATTGGAGTGTCATTAATTGAGGGTGTGCTGCACTATTGGAGTGTCAGTAAATGAGGGTTTGCTGCACTATTGGAGTGTCAGTAATTGAGGGTGTGCTGCACTATTGGAGTGTCAGTAATTGAGGGTGTGCTGCAATATTGGAGTGTCAGTAATTGAGGGTGTGCTGCACTATTGGAGTGTCAGTAATTGAGGGTGTGCTGCACTATTGGAGTGTCAGTAATTGAGGGTGTGCTGCAATATTGGAGTGTCAGTAATTGAGGGTGTGCTGCAATATTGGAGTGTCAGTAATTGAGGGTGTGCTGCACTATTGGAGTGTCAGTAATTGAGGGTGTGCTGCACTATTGGAGTGTCAGTAATTGAGGGTGTGCTGCACTATTGGAGTGTCATTAATTGAGGGTGTGCTGCAATATTGGAGTGTCAGTAATTGAGTGTGTGCTGCACTATTGGAGTGTCAGTAATTGAGGGTGTGCTGCAATATTGGAGTGTCAGTAATTGAGGGCGTGCTGCACTATTGGAGTGGCAGTAATTGAGGGTGTGCTGCACTATTGGAGTGTCAGTAATTGAGGGTGTGCTGCACTATTGGAGTGTCAGTAATTGAGGGTGTGCTGCGCTATTGGAGTGTCAGTAATTGAGGGTGTGCTGCACTATTGGACTGTCAGTAATTGAGGGTCTTCTGCACTATTGGAGTGACAGTAAATGAGGGTGTGCTGCACCATTGGAGTGTCAGTAATTGAGGGTGTCCTGCACAATTGGAGTGTCAGTAATTGAGTGTGTGCAGCTCTATTGCAGTGTCAGTAATTGAGTGTGTGCTGCACTACTGGAGTGTCAGTAATTGAGTGTGTGATGCACTATTGGAGTTTCAGTGAGTGAGGGTTTGCTGCGCTATTGGAGTTTCAGTAATTGAGGTTGTGCTGCACTATTGCTGCGTCAGTAATTGAGGGAGTGCTGCACTATTGGAGCGTCATTAATTGAGGGTGTTCTGCACTATTGGAGTTTCAGTAAATGAGGGTGTGCTGCGCTATTGGAGTGTCAGTTATTGAGTGTGTGATGCGCTATTGGAGTGTCAGTAATTGAGGGTGTGCTGCACTATTGGAGTGTCTGTAATTGAGGGTGTGCTGCACTATTGGTGTGTCAGTAATTGAGGGTGTGCTGCACTATTGGAGTGTCAGTAATTGATGGTGTGCTGCACTATTGGAGTGTCAGTAATTGAGGGTGTGCTGCACTATTGGAGTGTCAGTAATTGAGGGTGTGCTGCACTATTGGAGTGTCAGTAATTGAGGGTGTGCTGTACTATTGGAGTGTCAGTAATTGAGGGTGTGCTGCACTATTGGAGTGTCAGTAATTGAGGGTGTGCTGCTCTATTGGAGTGTCAGTAATTGAGGGTGTATTGAACAATTGGAGTGTCAGTAATTGAGGGTCTGCTGCACTATTGGAGGGTCAGTAATTGAGGGTCTGCTGCACTATTGGAGTGTGAGTAATTGAGTGTGTATTGAACAATTGGAGTGTCAGAAATTGAGGGTGTGCTGCTCTATTGGAGTGTCAGTAATTGAGTGTGTGCTGCACTATTGGAGTGTCAGTAATTGAGGGTGAATTGAACAATTGGAGTGTCAGTAATTGAGAGAGTGCTGCACTATTGGAGTGTCAGTAATTGAGGGTGTGCTGCACTATTGGAGTGTCAGTAATTGAGGGTGTATTGAACAATTGGAGTGTCAGTAATTGAGGGTCTGCTGCACTATTGGAGGGTCAGTAATTGAGGGTGTGCTGCACTATTGGAGTGTCAGTAATTGAGTGTGTATTGAACAATTGGAGTGTCAGAAATTGAGGGTGTGCTGCTCTATTGGAGTGTCAGTAATTGAGTGTGTGCTGCACTATTGGAGTGTCAGTAATTGAGGGTGAATTGAACAATTGGAGTGTCAGTAATTGAGAGTGTGCTGCACTATTGGAGTGTCAGTATTTGAGGGTGTGCTGCACTATTGGAGTGTCAGTAATTGAGGGTGTGCTGCACTATTGGAGTGTCAGTAATTGAGGGTGTGCTGCACTATTGGAGTGTCAGTAATTGAGGGTGTATTCAACAATTGGTGTGTCAGTAATTGAGGGTGTCCTGCACAATTGGAGTGTCAGTAATTGAGGGTGTGCTGCACTATTGGAGTGTCATGAATTGAGGTTGAGCAGCACTATTGGACTGTCAGTAATTGAGGGTGTGCTGAACTATTGGAGTGTCAGTAATTGAGTGTGTGCTGCACTATTGGAGTGTCAGTAATTGAGGGTGTGCCGCACTATTGGAGTGTCAGTAATTGAGGGTGTGCTGCACTATTGGAGTGTCAGTATTGAGGGTGTGCTGCACTACTGGAGTGTCAGTAATTGATGGTGTGCTGCACTATTGGAGTGTCAGTAATTGATGGTGTGCTGCACTATTGGAGTGTCAGTAATTGAGGGTGTGCTGCACTATTGGAGTGTCAGTAATTGAGGGTGTGCTGCACTATTTGAGTGTCAGTAATTGAAGGTGTGCTGCTCTATTGGAGTGTCAATAATTGAGCGTGTGCTGCACTAATGGAGAGTCAGTAATTGAGGGTGTGCTGCACTATTGGAGTGTCAGTAATTGAGGGTCTGCTGCACTATTGGAGTGTCATTAATTGAGGGTGTGCTGCACTATTGGAGTTTCAGTAAATGAGGGTGTGCTGCGCTATTGGATTGTCAGTAATTGAGGGTGTGCTGCACAATTGGAGTGTCAGTAATTGAGGGTGTGCTGCACTATTGGAGTGTCAATAATTGAGGGTGTGCTGCACTATTGGAGTGTCAGTAATTGAGGGTGTGCTGCACTATTGGAGTGTCACTAATTGATGGTGTGTTGCACTATTGGAGTGTCAGTAATTGAGGGTGTGCTGCAGTATTGGAGTGTCAGTAATTGAGGGTGTGCTGCACTATTGGAGTGTCAGTAATTGAGGGTGTGCTGCACTATTGGAATGTCAGTAATTGAGGGTGTGCTGCACTATTGGAGTGTCAGTAATTGAGGGTTTGCTGCACTATTGGAGTGTCAGTAATTGAGGGTGAGCTGCACTATTGGAGTGTCAGTAATTGAGGGTGTGCTGTACTATTGGAGTGTCAGTAATTGAGTGTGTGCTGCACTATTGGAGTGTCAGTAATTGAGGGTGTGCTGCAATATTGTAGTATCAGTAATTGAGTGTGTGCTGCACTATTGGAGTGACAGTAATTGAGGGTGTGCTGCACTATTGGAGTGTCAGTAATTGAGGGTGTGCTGCACTATTGGAGTGTCAGTAATTGAGGGAGTGCTGCACTATTGGAGTGTCAGTAATTGAGGGTGTGCTGCACTATTGAAGTGTCAGTAATTGAGTGTGTGCTGCACTATTGGAGTGTCAGTAATTGAGGGTGTGCTGCACTATTGGAGTGTCAGTAATTGAGGGTGTGCTGCACTATTGGAGTGTCAGTAATTGAGTGTGTATTGAACAATTGGAGTGTCTAATTGAGAGTGTGCTGCACTATTGGAGTGTCAGTAATTGAGGGTGTGCTGCACTATTGGAGTGTCAGTAATTGAGCGTGTGCTGCACTATTGGAGTGTCAGTAATTGAGTGTGTATTGAACAATTAGAGTGTCAGTAATTGAGGGTGTCCTGCACTATTGGAGTGTCAGTAATTGAGGGTGTGCTGCACTATTGGAGTGTCAGTAATTGAGGGTGTGCTGCACTTTTGGAGTGTCAGTAATTGAGGGTGTGCTGCACTATTTGACTGAAAGTAATTGAGGGTGTGCTGCACTATTCGAGTGTCAGTAATTGAGGGTGTGCTGCACTATTTGACTGAAAGTAATTGAGGGTGTGCTGCACTATTCGAGTGTCAGCAATTGAGGGTGAGATGCAGTATTGGAGTGTCAGTAATTGAGGGCGTGCTGCACTATTAGATTGTCAGTACTTGAGGGTGTGCTGCACTATTGGAGTGTCAGTAATTGAGTGTGTGCTGCACTATTGGAGTTTCAGTAAGTGAGGGTTTGCTGCGCTATTGGAGTTTCAGTAATTGAGGTTGTGCTGCACTATTGATGTGTCAGAAATTGAGGGTGTGCTGCACTATTGGAGTGTCAGTAATTGAGGGTGTGCTGCACTATTGGAGCGTCATTAATTGAGGGTGTGCTACACTATTGGAGTTTCAGTAAATGAGGGTGTGCTGCGCTATTGGAGTGTCAGTTATTGACTATGTGCTGCACTATTGGAGTGTCAGTATTTGTGGGTGTGCTGCACCATTGGAGTGTCAGTAATTGAGGGTGTGCTGCACTATTGGATTGTCAGTAATTGAGGGTGTGCTGCACTATTGGAGTGTCTGTAATTGATGGTGTGCTGCACTATTGGAGAGTCAGTAATTGAGGGTGAATTGAACAATTGGAGTGTCAGTAATTGAGAGTGTGCTGCACTATTGGAGTGTCAGTATTTGAGGGTTTGCTGCACTATTGGAGTGTCAGTAATTGAGGGTGTGCTGCACTATTGGAGTGTCAGTAATTGAGGGTATATTGAACAATTGGAGTGTCAGTAATTGAGGGTGTGCTGCACTATTGGAGTGTCAGTAATTGAGGGTGTGCTGCACTATTGGAGTGTCAGTAATTGAGGGTGTGCTGCACTATTGGAGTGTCAGTAATTGAGGGTGTGCAGCACTATTGGAGTGTCAGTAATTGAATGTGTGCTGCACTATTGGAGTGTCAGTAATTGAGGGAGTGCTGCACTATTGGAGTGTCAGTAATTGAGGGTGTGCTGCACTATTGGAGTGTCAGTATTGAGGGTGTGCTGCACTACTGGAGTGTCAGTAATTGAGGGTGTGCAGCACTATTGGAGTGTCAGTAATTGAGGGTGTGCTGCACTATTGGAGTGTCAGTAATTGATGGTGTGCGGCACTATTGGAGTGTCAGTAATTGAGGGTGGGCTGCAGTGTTGGAGTTTCAGTAAATGAGGGTGTGCTGCACTATTGGAGTGTCAGTAATTGATGGTGTGCTGCACTATTGGAGTGTCAGTAATTGATGGTGTGCTGCACTATTGGAGTGTCAGTAATTGAGTGTGTGCTGCACTATTAGAGTGTCAGTAATTGAGGGTGTGCTGCACTATTGGAGTGTCAGTAATTGAGGGTGTGCTGCACTATTGGAGTGTCAGTAATTGATGGTGTGCTGCACTATTGGAGTGTCAGTAATTGAGTGTGTGCTGCACTATTGGAGTGTCAGTAATTGAGTGTGTGCTGCACTATTAGAGTGTCAGTAATTGAGGGTGTGCTGCACTATTGGAGTGTCAGTAATTGAGTGTGTGCTGCACTATTAGAGTGTCAGTAATTGAGGGTGTGCTGCACTATTGGAGTGTCAGTAATTGAGGGTGTGCTGCACGATTGGAGTGTCAGTAATTGATGGTGTGCTGCACTATTGGAGTGTCAGTAATTGAGTGTGTGCTGCACTATTAGAGTGTCAGTAATTGAGGGTGTGCTGCACTATTGGAGTGTCAGTAATTGAGGGTGTGCTGCACTATTGGAGTGTCAGTAATTGAGGGTGTGCTGCACTATTGGAGTGTCAGTAATTGATGGTGTGCTGCACTATTGGAGTGTCAGTAATTGAGGGTGTGCTGCACTATTGAAGTGTCAGTAATTGAGTGTGTGCTGCACTAATGGAGTGTCAGTAATTGAGGGTGTGCTGCACTATTGGAGTGTCAGTAATTGAGGGTGTGCTGCACTATTGGATTGTCAGTAATTGAGGGTGTGCTGCACTATTGGAGTGTCTGTAATTGAGGGTGTGCTGCACTATTGGATTGTCAGTAATTGAGGGTGTGCTGCACTATTGGAGTGTCAGTAATTGAGGGTGAATTGAACAATTGGAGTGTCAGTAATTGAGAGTGTGCTGCACTATTGGAGTGTCAGTAATTGAGGGTGTGCTGCACTATTCGAGTGTCAGTAATTGAGGGTGTGCTGCACTATTGGAGTGTCAGTAATTGAGGGTGTATTGAACAATTGGAGTGTCAGTAATTGAATGTGTGCTGCACTATTGGAGTGTCAGTAATTGAGGGTGTGCTGCACTATTGGAGTGTCAGTAATTGAGTGTGTGCTGCACTATTAGAGTGTCAGTAATTGAGGGTGTGCTGCACTATTGGAGTGTCAGTAATTGAGGGTGTGCTGCACTATTGGAGTGTCAGTAATTGAGTGTGTGCTGCACTATTAGAGTGTCAGTAATTGAGGGTGTGCTGCACTATTGGAGTGTCAGTAATTGAGGGTGTGCTGCACTATTGGAGTGTCAGTAATTGAGTGTGTGCTGCACTATTAGAGTGTCAGTAATTGAGGGTGTGCTGCACTATTGGAGTGTCAGTAATTGAGGGTGTGCTGCACTATTGGAGTGTCAGTAATTGAGGGTGTACTGCACTATTGGAGTGTCAGTAATTGAGGGTGTGCTGCACTATTGAAGTGTCAGTAATTGAGTGTGTGCTGCACTATTGGAGTGTCAGTAATTGAGGGTGTGCTGCACTATTGGAGTGTCAGTAATTGAGGGTGTGCTGCACTATTGGATTGTCAGTAATTGAGGGTGTGCTGCACTATTGGAGTGTCAGTAATTGAGGGTGTGCTGCACTATTGAAGTGTCAGTAATTGAGTGTGTGCTGCACTATTGGAGTGTCAGTAATTGAGGGTGTGCTGCACTATTGGAGTGTCAGTAATTGAGGGTGTGCTGCACTATTGGATTGTCAGTAATTGAGGGTGTGCTGCACTATTGGAGTGTCTGTAATTGAGGGTGTGCTGCACTATTGGATTGTCAGTAATTGAGGGTGTGCTGCACTATTGGAGTGTCTGTAATTGAGGGTGTGCTGCACTATTGGAGCCTCAGTAATTGAGGGTGAATTGAACAATTGGAGTGTCAGTAATTGAGAGTGTGCTGCACTATTGGAGTGTCAGTATTTGAGGGTGTGCTGCACTATTGGAGTGTCAGTAATTGAGGGTTTGCTGCACTATTGGAGTGTCAGTAATTGAGGGTGTGCTGCACTATTGGAGTGTCAGTAACTGAGGGTGTATTGAACAATTGGAGTGTCAGTAATTGAGGGTGTGCTGCACTATTGGAGTGTCAGTAATTGAGGGTGTGCTGCACTATTGGAGTGTCAGTTATTGAGGGTCTTCTGCACTATTGGAGTGTCAGTAATTGAGGGTGTGCTGCACTATTGGAGTGTCAGTAATTGAGGGTGTGCTGCACTATTGGAGTGTCAGTAATTGATGGTGTGCTGCACTATTGGAGTGTCAGTAATTGAGGGTGTGCTGCATTATTGGAGTGTCAGTAATTGAGGGTGTGCTGCACTATTGGAGTGTCAGTAATGGAGGGTGTGCTGCACTATTGGAGTGTCAGTAATTGAGGGTGTGCTGCACTATTGTAGTGTCAGTAATTGAGGGTCTTCTGCACTATTGGAGTGTCATTAATTGAGGGTGTGCTGCACTGTTGGAGTTTCAGTAAATGAGGGTGTGCTGCACTATTGGAGTGTCAGTAATTGAGTGTGTGCTGCACTATTGGAGTGTCAGTAATTGAGTGTGTGCTGCACTAATGGAGTGTCAGTAATTGAGGGTGTGCTGCACTATTGGAGTCTCAGTAATTGATGGTGTGCTGCACTATTGGAGTGTCAGTAATTGATGGTGTGCTGCACTATTGGAGTGTCAGTAATTGAGGGTGTGCTGCACTATTGGAGTGTCAGTAATTGAGGGTGTGCTGCACTATTGGAGTGTCAGTAATTGAGGGTGTGCTGCACTATTGAAGTGTCAGTAATTGAGTGTGTGCTGCACTATTGGAGTGTCAGTAATTGAGGGTGTGCTGCACTATTGGAGTTTCAGTAATTGAGGGTGTGCTGCACTATTGGAGTGTCAGTAATTGAGTGTGTATTGAACAATTGGAGTGTCAATAATTGAGTGTGTATTGAACAATTAGAGTGTCAGTAATTGAGGGTGTCCTGCACTATTGGAGTGTCAGTAATTGAGGGTGTGCTGCACTATTGGAGTGTCAGTAATTGAGGGTGTGCTGCACTTTTGGAGTGTCAGTAATTGAGGGTGTGCTGCAGTATTTGACTGAAAGTAATTGAGGGTGTGCTGCACTATTCGAGTGTCAGTAATTGAGGGTGTGCTGCACTATTTGACTGAAAGTAATTGACGGTGTGCTGCACTATTCGAGTGTCAGTAATTGAGGGTGTGCTGCACTATTCGAGTGTCAGTAATTGAGGGTGAGATGCAGTATTGGAGTGTCAGTAATTGAGGGCGTGCTGCAATATTAGATTGTCAGTAATTGCGGGTGTGCTGCACTATTGGAGTGTCAGTAATTGAGTGTGTGCTGCAATATTGGAGTTTCAGTAAGTGAGGGTTTGCTGCGCTATTGGAGTTTCAGTAATTGAGGATGTGCTGCACTATTGCTGTGTCAGTAATTGAGGGTGTGCTGCACTATTGGAGTGTCAGTAATTGAGGGTGTGCTGCACTATTGGAGCGTCATTAATTGAGGGTGTGCTACACTATTGGAGTTTCAGTAAATGAGGGTGTGCTGCACTACTGGAGTGTCAGTTATTGACTGTGTGCTGCACTATTGGAGTGTCAGTATTTGTGGGTGTGCTGCACCATTGGAGTGTCAGTAATTGAGGGTGTGCTGCACTGTTGGATTTTCAGAAATTAAGGGTGTGCTGCACTATTGGAGTGTCTGTAATTGAGGGTGTGCTGCACTATTGGAGTGTCAGTAATTGAGGGTGAATTGAACAATTGGAGTGTCAGTAATTGAGAGTGTGCTGCACTATTGGAGTGTCAGTATTTGAGGGTGTGCTGCACTATTGGAGTGTCAGTAATTGAGGGTTTGCTGCACTATTGGAGTGTCAGTAATTGAGGGTGTGCTGCACTATTGGAGTGTCAGTAATTGAGGGTGTGCTGCACTATTGGAGTGTCAGTAATTGAGGGTGTGCTGCACTATTGGAGTGTCAGTAATTGAGGGTGTGCTGCACTATTGGAGTGTCAGTAATTGAGGGTGTGCTGCACTATTCGAGTGTCAGTAATTGATGGTGTGCTGCACTATTGGAGTGTCAGTAATTGATGGTGTGCTGCACTATTGGAGTGTCAATAATTGAGCGTGTGCTGCACTATTGGAGTGTCAGTAATTGAGGGTGTGCTGCACTATTGGAGTTTCAGTAATTGAGGGTGTGCTGCACTATTGGAGTGTCAGTAATTGAGGGTGTTCTGCACTATTGGAGTGTCATTAATTGAGGGTGTGCTGCACTATTGGAGATTCAGTAAATGAGGGTGTGCTGCGCTATTGGATTGTCTGTAATTGAGGGTGTGCTGCACTATTGGAGTGTCAATAATTGAGGGTGTGCTGCACTATTGGAGTGTCAGTAATTGAGGGTGTGCTGCACTATTGGAGTGTCAGTAATTGAGGGTGTGCTGCACTATTGGAGTGTCAATAATTGAGGGTGTGTTGCACTATTGGAGTGTCAGTAATTGAGGGTGTGTTGCACTATTGGAGTGTCAGTAATTGAGGGTGTGCTGCAATATTGGAATTTCAGTAGTTGAGGGTGTGCTGCACTATTGGAGTGTCAGTAATTGAGGGTGTGCTGCACTATTGGAGTGTCAGTAATTGAGTGTGTGCTGCACTATTGGAGTGTCAGTAATTGAGGGTGTGATGCACTATTGGAATTTCCGTAATTGAGGGTGTGCTGCACTATTGGAGTGTCAGTAATTGACGGTGTGCTGCACCATTGGAGTGTCAGTAATTGAGGATGTCCTGCACAATTGGAGTGTCAGTAATTGAGGGTGTGCTGCTCTATTGGAGTGTCAGTAATTGAGGGTGTGTTGCACTACAGGAGTGTCAGTAATTGAGGGTGTGCTGCACTATTGGAGGGTCAGTTATTGAGGGTGTGCTGCTCTATTGGAGTGTCAGTAATTGAGGGTGTGCTGCACTATTGGAGTGTCAGTAATTGAGGGTGTGCTGCACTATTGGAGTGTCAGTAATTGAGGGTGTGCTGCTCTATTGGAGTGTCAGTAATTGAGGGTGTGCTGCACTATTGGAGTGTCAGTAATTGAGGGTTTGCTGCACTATTGGAGTGTCAGTAATTGAGGGTGTGCTGCACTATTGGAGTGTCAGTAATTGAGGGTGTGCTGCACTATTGGAGTGTCAGTAATTGAGGGTGTGCTGCACTATTGGAGTGTCAGTAATTGAGGGTGTGCTGCACTATTGGAGTGTCAGTAATTGAGGGTGTGCTGCACTATTCGAGTGTCAGTAATTGATGGTGTGCTGCACTATTGGAGTGTCAGTAATTGATGGTGTGCTGCACTATTGGAGTGTCAATAATTGAGCGTGTGCTGCACTATTGGAGTGTCAGTAATTGAGGGTGTGCTGCGCTATTGGAGTTTCAGTAATTGAGGGTGTGCTGCGCTATTGGAGTGTCAGTAATTGAGGGTGTTCTGCACTATTGGAGTGTCATTAATTGAGGGTGTGCTGCACTATTGGAGATTCAGTAAATGAGGGTGTGCTGCGCTATTGGATTGTCTGTAATTGAGGGTGTGCTGCACTATTGGAGTGTCAATAATTGACGGTGTGCTGCGCTATTGGAGTGTCAGTAATTGAGGGTGTGCTGCACTATTGGAGTGTCAGTAATTGAGGCTGTGCTGCACTATTGGAGTGTCAATAATTGAGGGTGTGTTGCACTATTGGAGTGTCAGTAATTGAGGGTGTGTTGCACTATTGGAGTGTCAGTGATTGAGGGTGTGCTGCAATATTGGAATTTCAGTAGTTGAGGGTGTGCTGCACTATTGGAGTGTCAGTAATTGAGGGTGTGCTGCACTATTGGAGTGTCAGTAATTGAGTGTGTGCTGCACTATTGGAGTGTCAGTAATTGAGGGTGTGATGCACTATTGGAATTTCCGTAATTGAGGGTGTGCTGCACTATTGGAGTGTCAGTAATTGAGGGTGTGCTGCACCATTGGAGTGTCAGTAATTGAGGATGTCCTGCACAATTGGAGTGTCAGTAATTGAGGGTGTGCTGCTCTATTGGAGTGTCAGTAATTGAGGGTGTGTTGCACTACAGGAGTGTCAGTAATTGAGGGTGTGCTGCACTATTGGAGGGTCAGTTATTGAGGCAGTGCTGCTCTATTGGAGTGTCAGTAATTGAGGGTGTGCTGCACTATTGGAGTGTCAGTAATTGAGGATGTGCTGCACTATTGGAGGGTCAGTAATTGAGGCAGTGCTGCACTATTGGAGTGTCAGTAATTGAGGGTGTGCTAGTCTATTGGAGTGTCAGTAATTGAGGGTGTGCTGCACTATTGGAGTGTCAGTAATTGAGGGTGTGCTGCTCTATTGGAGGGTCAGTAATTAACTTTGTGCTGCACTATTGGAGTGTCAGTAATTGAGGGTGTGCTGCACTATTGGAGTGTAAGTAATTGAGTGTGTGCTGCACTATTGGAGGGTCAGTAATTGATGCAGTGCTGCACTATTGGAGTGTCAGTAATTGACGGTGTGCTGCACCATTGGAGTGTCAGTAATTGAGGATGTCCTGCACAATTGGAGTGTCAGTAATTGAGGGTGTGCTGCTCTATTGGAGTGTCAGTAATTGAGGGTGTGTTGCACTACAGGAGTGTCAGTAATTGAGGGTGTGCTGCACTATTGGAGGGTCAGTTATTGAGGGTGTGCTGCTCTATTGGAGTGTCAGTAATTGAGGGTGTGCTGCACTATTGGAGTGTCAGTAATTGAGGGTGTGCTGCACTATTGGAGTGTCAGTAATTGAGGGTGTGCTGCTCTATTGGAGTGTCAGTAATTGAGGGTGTGCTGCACTATTGGAGTGTCAGTAATTGAGGGTTTGCTGCACTATTGGAGTGTCAGTAATTGAGGGTGTGCTGCACTATTGGAGTGTCAGTAATTGAGGGTGTGCTGCACTATTGGAGTGTCAGTAATTGAGGGTGTGCTGCACTATTGGAGTGTCAGTAATTGAGGGTGTGCTGCACTATTGGAGTGTCAGTAATTGAGGGTGTGCTGCACTATTCGAGTGACAGTAATTGATGGTGTGCTGCACTATTGGAGTGTCAGTAATTGATGGTGTGCTGCACTATTGGAGTGTCAATAATTGAGCGTGTGCTGCACTATTGGAGTGTCAGTAATTGAGGGTGTGCTGCGCTATTGGAGTTTCAGTAATTGAGGGTGTGCTGCGCTATTGGAGTGTCAGTAATTGAGGGTGTTCTGCACTATTGGAGTGTCATTAATTGAGGGTGTGCTGCACTATTGGAGATTCAGTAAATGAGGGTGTGCTGCGCTATTGGATTGTCTGTAATTGAGGGTGTGCTGCACTATTGGAGTGTCAATAATTGACGGTGTGCTGCGCTATTGGAGTGTCAGTAATTGAGGGTGTGCTGCACTATTGGAGTGTCAGTAATTGAGGCTGTGCTGCACTATTGGAGTGTCAATAATTGAGGGTGTGTTGCACTATTGGAGTGTCAGTAATTGAGGGTGTGTTGCACTATTGGAGTGTCAGTAATTGAGGGTGTGCTGCAATATTGGAATTTCAGTAGTTGAGGGTGTGCTGCACTATTGGAGTGTCAGTAATTGAGGGTGTGCTGCACTATTGGAGTGTCAGTAATTGAGTGTGTGCTGCACTATTGGAGTGTCAGTAATTGAGGGTGTGATGCACTATTGGAATTTCCGTAATTGAGGGTGTGCTGCACTATTGGAGTGTCAGTAATTGAGGGTGTGCTGCACCATTGGAGTGTCAGTAATTGAGGATGTCCTGCACAATTGGAGTGTCAGTAATTGAGGGTGTGCTGCTCTATTGGAGTGTCAGTAATTGAGGGTGTGTTGCACTACAGGAGTGTCAGTAATTGAGGGTGTGCTGCACTATTGGAGGGTCAGTTATTGAGGCAGTGCTGCTCTATTGGAGTGTCAGTAATTGAGGGTGTGCTGCACTATTGGAGTGTCAGTAATTGAGGATGTGCTGCACTATTGGAGGGTCAGTAATTGAGGCAGTGCTGCACTATTGGAGTGTCAGTAATTGAGGGTGTGCTAGTCTATTGGAGTGTCAGTAATTGAGGGTGTGCTGCACTATTGGAGTGTCAGTAATTGAGGGTGTGCTGCTCTATTGGAGGGTCAGTAATTAACTTTGTGCTGCACTATTGGAGTGTCAGTAATTGAGGGTGTGCTGCACTATTGGAGTGTAAGTAATTGAGTGTGTGCTGCACTATTGGAGGGTCAGTAATTGATGCAGTGCTGCACTATTGGAGTGTCAGTAATTGACGGTGTGCTGCACTATTGGAGTGTCAGTAATTGAGGGTGTGCTGCACTATTGGAGTGTCAGTAATTGATGGTGTGCTGCACTATTGGAGTGTCAGTAATTGAGGGTGTGCTGCACTATTGGAGTGTCAGTAATTGAGGGTGTGCTGCACTATTGGAGTGTCTGTAATTGAGGGTGTGCTGCACTATTGAAGTGTCAGTAATTGAGTGTGTGCTGCACTATTGGAGTGTCAGTAATTGAGGGTGTGCTGCACTATTGGAGTGTCAGTAATTGAGGGTGTGCTGCACTATTGGAGTTTCAGTAATTGAGGGTGTGCTGCACTATTGGAGTGTCAGTAATTGAGTGTGTATTGAACAATTGGAGTGTCAATAATTGAGTGTGTATTGAACAATTAGAGTGTCAGTAATTGAGGGTGTCCTGCACTATTGGAGTGTCAGTAATTGAGGTTGTGCTGCACTATTGGAGTGTCAGTAATTGAGGGTGTGCTGCACTTTTGGAGTGTCAGTAATTGAGGGTGTGCTGCACTATTTGACTGAAAGTAATTGAGGGTGTGCTGCACTATTCGAGTGTCAGTAATTGAGGGTGTGCTGCACTATTTGACTGAAAGTAATTGACGGTGTGCTGCACTATTCGAGTGTCAGTAATTGAGGGTGTGCTGCACTATTCGAGTGTCAGTAATTGAGGGTGAGATGCAGTATTGGAGTGTCAGTAATTGAGGGCGTGCTGCACTATTAGATTGTCAGTAATTGCGGGTGTGCTGCACTATTGGAGTGTCAGTAATTGAGTGTGTGCTGCACTATTGGAGTTTCAGTAAGTGAGGGTTTGCTGCGCTATTGGAGTTTCAGTAATTGAGGTTGTGCTGCACTATTGCTGTGTCAGTAATTGAGGGTGTGCTGCACTATTGGAGTGTCAGTAATTGAGGGTGTGCTGCACTATTGGAGCGTCATTAATTGAGGGTGTGCTACACTATTGGAGTTTCAGTAAATGAGGGTGTGCTGCACTATTGGAGTGTCAGTTATTGACTGTGTGCTGCACTATTGGAGTGTCAGTATTTGTGGGTGTGCTGCACCATTGGAGTGTCAGTAATTGAGGGTGTGCTGCACTGTTGGATTTTCAGAAATTGAGGGTGTGCTGCACTATTGGAGTGTCTGTAATTGAGGGTGTGCTGCACTATTGGATTGTCAGTAATTGAGGGTGTGCTGCACTATTGGAGTGTCAGTAATTGAGAGTGTGCTGCACTATTGGAGTGTCAGTATTTGAGGGTGTGCTGCACTATTGGAGTGTCAGTAATTGAGGGTTTGCTGCACTATTGGAGTGTCAGTAATTGAGGGTGTGCTGCACTATTGGAGTGTCAGTAATTGAGGGTGTGCTGCACTATTGGAGTGTCAGTAATTGAGGGTGTGCTGCACTATTGGAGTGTCAGTAATTGAGGGTGTTCTGCACTATTGGAGTGTCAGTAATTGAGGGTGTGCTGCACTATTCGAGTGTCAGTAATTGATGGTGTGCTGCACTATTGGAGTGTCAGTAATTGATGGTGTGCTGCACTATTGGAGTGTCAATAATTGAGCGTGTGCTGCACTATTGGAGTGTCAGTAATTGAGGGTGTGCTGCACTATTGGAGTTTCAGTAATTGAGGGTGTGCTGCGCTATTGGAGTGTCAGTAATTGAGGGTGTTCTGCACTATTGGAGTGTCATTAATTGAGGGTGTGCTGCACTATTGGAGATTCAGTAAATGAGGGTGTGCTGCGCTATTGGATTGTCAGTAATTGAGGGTGTGCTGCACTATTGGAGTGTCAATAATTGAGGGTGTGCTGCACTATTGGAGTGTCAGTAATTGAGGGTGTGCTGCACTATTGGAGTGTCAGTAATTGAGGGTGTGCTTAACTATTGGAGTGTCAGTAATTGAGGGTGTGCTGCACCATTGGAGTGTCAGTAATTGAGGGTGTCCTGCACAATTGGAGTGTCAGTAATTGAGGGTGTGCGGCTCTATTGGAGTGTCAGTAATTGAGGGTGTGTTGCACTACAGGAGTGTCAGTAATTGAGGGTGTGCTGCACTATTGGAGGGTCAGTTATTGAGGCAGTGCTGCTCTATTGGAGTGTCAGTAATTGAGGGTGTGCTGCACTATTGGAGTGTCAGTAATTGAGGATGTGCTGCACTATTGGAGGGTCAGTAATTGAGGCAGTGCTGCACTATTGGAGTGTCAGTAATTGAGGGTGTGCTAGTCTATTGGAGTGTCAGTAATTGAGGGTGTGCTAGTCTATTGGAGTGTCAGTAATTGAGGGTGTGCTGCACTATTGGAGTGTCAGTAATTGAGGGTGAGCTGCTCTATTGGAGTGTCAGTAATTAACTTTGTGCTGCACTATTGGAGTGTCAGTAATTGTGGGTGTGCTGCTCTATTGGAGTGTCAGTAATTGAGGGTGTGCTGCACTATTGGAATGTCAGTAATTGAGTGTGTGTTGCACTATTGGAGTGTCAGTAATTGAGGGTGAGCTGCACTATTGGAGTGTCAGTAATTGAGGGTGTGCTGCTCTATTGGAGTGTCAGTAATTGAGGGTGTGCTGCACTATTGGAGTGTCAGTAATTGAGGGTGAGCTGCTCTATTGGAGTGTCAGTAATTAACTTTGTGCTGCACTATTGGAGTGTCAGTAATTGAGGGTGTGCTGCACTATTGGAGTGTCAGTAATTGAGGGTGTGCTGCACTATTGGAGAGTCAGTAATTGAGGGTGTGCTGCACTATTGGTGTGTCAGTAATTAACTTTGTGCTGCACTATTGGAGTGTCAGTAATTGAGGGTGTGCTGCACTATTGGAGTGTCAGTAATTGAGAGTGTGCTGCACTATTGGAGAGTCAGTAATTGAGGGTGCGCTGCACTATTTGTTTGTCAGTAATTGAGGGTGTGCTGCACCATTGGAGTGTCAGTAAGTGAGGGTTTGCTGCACTATTGGTGTGTCAGTAATTGTGGGTGTGCTGCACTATTGGCGTGTCAGTAATTGAGTTTGTGCTGCACCATTGGAGTTTCAGTAATTGAGGGTGTCCTGCACAATTGGAGTGTGAGTAATTGAGGGTGTGCTGCTCTATTGGAGTGTCAGTAATTGAGTGTGTATTGAACAATTAGAGTGTCAGTAATTGAGGGTGTCCTGCACTATTGGAGTGTCAGTAATTGAGGGTGTGCTGCACTATTGGAGTGTCAGTAATTGAGAGTGTGCTGCACTATTCGAGTGTCAGTAATTGAGGGTGTGCTGCACTATTTGACTGAAAGTAATTGAGGGCGTGCTGCACTATTAGATTGTCAGTAATTGAGGGTGTGCTGCACTATTGGAGTGTCAGTAATTGAGTGTGTGCTGCACTATTGGAGTTTCAGTGAGTGAGGGTTTGCTGCGCTATTGGAGTTTCAGTAATTGAGGGTGTGCTGCACTATTGGAGTGTCAGTAATTGATGGTGTGCTGCACTATTGGAGTGTCAGTAATTGAGTGTGTATTGAACAATTAGAGTGTCAGTAATTGAGGGTGTCTTGCACTATTGGAGTGTCAGTAATTGAGGGTGTGCTGCACTATTGGAGTGTCAGTAATTGAGGGTGTGCTGCACTATTCGAGTGTCAGTAATTGAGGGTGTGCTGCACTATTTGACTGAAAGTAATTGAGGGCGTGCTGCACTATTAGATTGTCAGTAATTGAGGGCGTGCTGCACTATTGGAGTGTCAGTAATTGAGTGTGTGCTGCACTATTGGAGTTTCAGTGAGTGAGGGTTTGCTGCGCTATTGGAGTTTCAGTAATTGAGGTTGTGCTGCACTATTGCTGTGTCAGTAATTGAGGGAGTGCTGCACTATTGGAGTTTCAGTAAATGAGGGTGTGCTGCGCTATTGGAGTGTCAGTTATTCAGTGTGTGATGCGCTATTGGAGTGTCAGTAATTGAGGGTGTGCTGCACTATTGGAGTGTCTGTAATTGAGGGTGTGCTGCACTATTGGAGTGTCAGTAATTGAGTGTGTGCTGCACTATTGGAGTGTCAGTAATTGATGGTGTGCTGCACTATTGGAGTGTCAGTAATTGAGGGTGAACTGCTCTATTGGAGTGTCAGTAATTAACTTTGTGCTGCACTATTGGAGTGTCAGTAATTGAGGGTGTGCTGCACTATTGGAGTGTCAGTAATTGTGGGTGTGCTGCTCTATTGGAGTGTCAGTAATTGAGGGTGTGCTGCACTATTGGAGTGTCAGTGATTGAGGGTGTGCTGCACTATTGGAGTGTCAGTAATTGAGGGTGTGCTGCACTATTGGATTGTCAGTATTTGAGGGTGTGCTGCACTATTGGAGAGTCAGTAATTGAGGGTGTGGTGCACTATTGGAGAGTCAGTAATTGAGGGTGTGCTGCACTATTGGAGTGTCAGTAATTGATGGTGTGCTGCACTATTGGAGTGTCAGTAAATGAGGGTGTGCTGCACTATTGAATTGTCAGTAATTGAGTGTGTGCTGCACTATTGGTGTGACAGTAATTGAGGGTGTGCTGCACTATTGGAGTGTCAGTAATTGAGGGTGTGCTGCACTATTGGGGTGTCAGTAATTGAGGGTGTGCTGCACTATTGGAGTGTCAGTAATTGAGTGTGTATTGAACAATTGGAGTGTCAGTAATTGAGAGTGTGCTGCACTATTGGAGTGTCAGTAATTGAGGGTGTGCTGCACTATTGGAGTGTCAGTAATTGCGTGTGTGCTGCACTATTTGACTGAAAGTAATTGAGGGTGTGCTGCACTATTCGAGTGTCAGTAATTGAGGGTTTGCTGCACTATTTGACTGAAAGTAATTGAGGGTGTGCTGCACTATTCGAGTGTCAGTAATTGAGGGTGAGATGCAGTATTGGAGTGTCAGTAATTGAGGGCGTGCTGCACTATTAGATTGTCAGTATTTGAGGGTGTGCTGCACTATTGGAGTGTCAGTAATTGAGGGTGTGCTGCACTATTGGAGCGTCATTAATTGAGGGTGTGCTACACTATTGGAGTTTCAGTAAATGAGGGTGTGCTGCGCTATTGGAGTGTCAGTTATTGAGTATGTGTTGCGCTATTGGAGTGTCAGTAATTGAGGGTGTGCTGCACTATTGGAGTGTCAGTAATTGAGGGTGTGCTGCACTATTGGAGTGTCAGTAATTGCGTGTGTGCTGCACTATTTGACTGAAAGTAATTGAGGGTGTGCTGCACTATTCGAGTGTCAGTAATTGAGGGTTTGCTGCACTATATGACTGAAAGTAATTGAGGGTGTGCTGCACTATTCGAGTGTCAGTAATTGAGGGTGAGATGCAGTATTGGAGTGTCAGTAATTGAGGGCGTGCTGCACTATTAGATTGTCAGTATTTGAGGGTGTGCTGCACTATTGGAGTGTCAGTAATTGAGGGTGTGCTGCACTATTGGAGCGTCATTAATTGAGGGTGTGCTACACTATTGGAGTTTCAGTAAATGAGGGTGTGCTGCGCTATTGGAGTGTCAGTTATTGAGTGTGTGTTGCGCTATTGGAGTGTCAGTAATTGAGGGTGTGCTGCACTATTGGATTGTCAGTAATTGAGGGTGTGCTGCACTATTGGAGTGTCTGTAATTGAGGGTGTGCTGCACTATTGGAGTGTCAGTAATTGATGGTGTGCTGCACTATTGGAGTGTCAGTAATTGAGGGTGTCCTGCACTATTGGAGTGTCAGTAATTGAGGATGTGCTGCACTATTGGAGTGTCAGTAATTGAGGGTGTGCTGCTCTATTGGAGTGTCAGTAATTGAGGGTGTATTGAACAATTGGAGTGTCAGTAATTGAGGGTCTGCTGCACTATTGGAGTGTCAGTAATTGAGTGTGTGCTGCACTATTGGAGTGTCAGTAATTGAGGGTGTGCTGCACTATTCGAGTGTCAGTAATTGAGGGTGTGCTGCACTATTGGAGTGTCAGTAATTGAGGGTGTGCTGCTCTATTGGAGTGTCAGTAATTGAGTGTGTGCTGCACTATTGGAGTGTCAGTAATTGAGGGTGTGCTGCACTATTGGAGTGTCAGTAATTGAGTGTGTGCTGCACTATTGGAGTGTCAGTAATTGAGGGTGTGCTGCACTATTGGAGTGTCAGTAATTGAGGGTGAATTGAACAATTGGAGTGTCAGTAATTGAGAGTGTGCTGCACTATTGGAGTGTCAGTATTTGAGGGTGTGCTGCACTATTGGAGTGTCAGTAATTGAGGGTGTGCGGCACTATTGGAGTGTCAGTAATTGAGGGTGTGCTGCACTATTGGAGTGTCAGTAATTGAGGGTGTGGTGCACTATTGGAGTGTCAGTAATTGAGGGTGTGGTGCACTATTGGAGTGTCAGTAATTGAGGGTGTGCTGCACTATTGGAGTGTCAGTAATTGAGGGTGAATTGAACAATTGGAGTGTCAGTAATTGAGAGTGTGCTGCACTATTGGAGTGTCAGTATTTCAGGGTGAATTGAACAATTGGAGTGTCAGTAATTGAGAGTGTGCTGCACTATTGGAGTGTCAGTAATTGAGTGTGTGCTGCACTATTGGAGTGTCAGTAATTGAGGGTGTGGTGCACTATTGGAGTGTCAGTAATTGAAGGTGTGCTGCACTATTGGAGTCTCAGTAATTGAGGGTGTGCTGCACTATTGGACTGTCAGTAATTGAGGTTGTGCTGCGCTATTGGAGTGTCAGTAATTGAGGGTCTTCTGCACTATTGGAGTGTCAGTAATTGAGGGTGTGCTGCACTATTGCAGTTTCAGTAAATGAGGTTGTGCTGCACTATTGGAGCGTCAGTAATTGAGTGTGTGCTGCACTATTGGAGTGTCATTAATTGAGGGTGAGCTGCACTATTGGAGTGTCAGTAATTCAGGGTGTGCTGCACTAATGGAGTGTCAGTAATTGAGGGTGTGCTGCACTATTGGAGTATCAGTATTTGAGGGTGTGCTGCACTATTGGAGTGTCAGTAATTGAGGGTGTGCTGCACTATTGGAGTGTCAGTAATTGAGGGTGTGCTGCACTATTGGAGTGTCAGTAATTGAGGGTGTGCTGAACTATTGGAAAGTCAGTATTGAGGGTGTGCTGCACTACTGGAGTGTCAGTAATTGAGGGTGTGCTGCACTATTGGAGTGTCAGTAATTGATGGTGTGCTGCACTATTGGAGTGTCAGTAATTGATGGTGTGCTGCACTATTGCAGTGTCAGTAATTGAGGGTGTGCTGCACTATTGGAGTGTCAGTAATTGAGGGTGTGCTGCACTATTGGAGTGTCAGTAATTGAGGGTCTTCTGCACTATTGGAGTGTCATTAATTGAGGGTGTGCTGCACTATTGGAGTGTCAGTAATTGAGTGTGTGCTGCACTATTGGAGTGTCAGTAATTGAGGGTGTGCTGCACTATTGGAGTGTCAATAATTGAGGGTGTGCTGCAGTATTGGAGTGTCAGTAATTGAGGGTGTGCTGCACTATTGCAGTGTCAGTAATTGATGGTGTGCTGCACTATTGGAGTGTCAGTAATTGAGGGTGTGCTGCACCATTGGAGTGTCAGTAATTGAGGGTGTGCTGCACTATTGGAGTGTCAGTAATTGAGGGTGTGATTCACTATTGGAATTTCAGTAATTGAGGGTGTGCTGCACTATTGGAGTGTCAGTAATTGAGGGTGTATTGAACAATTGGAGTGTCAGTAATTGAGGGTGTGCTGCACCATTGGAGTGTCAGTAATTGAGGGTGTGCTACTCTATTGGAGTGTCAGTAATTGAGTGTGTGCTGCACTACTGGAGTGTCAGTAATTGAGGGTGTGCTGCACTACTGGAGTGTCAGTAATTGAGGGTGTGCTGCACTATTGGACTGTCAGTAATTGAGTGTGTGCTGCACTATTGGAGGGACAGTAATTGACGGTGTGCTGCACTATTGGAGTGTCAGTAATTGAGGGTGTGCTGCTCTATTGGAGTGTCAGTAATTGAGGGTGTGCTGCACTATTGGAGTGTCAGTAATTGAGGGTGTGCTGCACTATTGGAGTGTCAGTAATTGACGGTGTGCTGCACTATTGGAGTGTCAGTAATTGAGGGTGTGCTGCTCTATTGGAGTGTCAGTAATTGAGGGTGTGCTGCACTATTGGAGTGTCAGTAATTGAGGGTGTGCTGCACTATTGGAGTGTCAGTAATTGAGGGTGTGCTGCACAATTGGAGTGTCAGTAATTGACGGTGTTCTGCACTATTGGAGTGTCAGTAATTGAGGGTGTGCTGCACTATTGGAGTGTCAGTAATTGAGGGTCCGCTGCTCTATTAGAGTGTCAGTAATTAACTTTGTGCTGCACTATTGGAGTGTCAGTAATTGAGGGTTTGCTGCACTATTGGAGTGTCAGTAATTGAGGGTGTGCTGCACTATTGGAGTGTCAGTAATTGAGGGTGTGCTGCACTATTGGAGTGTCAGTAGTTGAGGGTGTGCTGATCTATTGGAGTGTCTGTAATTGAGGGTGTGCTGCACTATTGGAGTGTCAGTAGTTGAGGGTGTGCTGCTCTATTGGAGTGTCTGTAATTGAGGGTGTGCTGCGCTATTGGAGTGCCAGTAATTGTGGGTGTGCTGCGCTATTGGAGTGTCAGTAATTGAGGGTGTGCTGCACTATTGGAGTGTCAGTATTTGAAGGTGTGCTGCACTATTGGAGTGCCAGTAATTGAGTGTGTGCTGCACTATTGGAGTGTCAGTAATTGAGCGTGTGATGCACTATTGGAGTGTCAGTAATTGACTGTGTGCTGCACTGTTGGAGTGTCAGTAATTGAGTGTGTGCTGCACTATTGGAGTGTCAGTAATTGAGGGTGTGCTGCACTATTGGAGTGTCAGTAATTGAGTGTGTGCTGCACTACTGGAGTGTCAGTATTTGAGGGTGTGCTGCACTATTGGAGCGTCAGTAATTGAGGGTGTGCTGCACTATTGGACTGTCAGGAATTGAGTGTGTGCTGCAAAATTGGATTCTCCGCAATTGAGCGTGTGCTGTACTATTGGAGTGTCAGTAATTGAGGGTGTGCTGCACTATTGGAGTGTCAGTAATTGAGTGTGTGATGCACTTGTGTAGTGTCAGAAATTGAGTGTGTTCTGCACCATTGGAGTGTCAGTATTTGAGGTTGTGCTGCAATATTGAAGTTTCAGTAATTGAGGGTGTGCTGCGCTATTGGAGTGTCAGTAATTGAGGGTGTGCTGCACTATTGGAGTGTCAGTAATTGAGGGTGTGCTGTACTATTGATGTTTCAGTAATTGAGGGTGTGCTGCGCTATTGGAGTGTCAGTAATTGAGGGTGTGCTGCACTATTGGTGTGGCAGTAATTGAGGGTGTGCTGCACTATTGAAGTTTCAGTAATTGAGGGCGTGCTGCACTATTGGGGTGTCAGTAACTGAGGGTGTGCTGCACTATTGGAGGATCAGCAATTGAGGGAGTGCTGCACTATTAGAGAGTCAGTAAATGAGGTTGTGCTGCACTTTTGGAGTGTCAGTAATTGAGGGTGCGCTGCACTATTGGAGTGACAGTAATTGAGCGTGCTCTGCACTATTGGAGTGTCAGTAATTGAGGGTGTGCTGCACTATTGGAGTGTCAGTAATTGAGGGTGTGCTGCACTATTGGAGTGTCAGTAATTGAGGGTGTGCTGCACTATTTGACTGAAATAATTGAGGGTGTGCTGCACTATTCGAGTGTCAGTAATTGAGGGTGTGCTGCACTATTGTTGTGTCAGTAATTGAGAGTGTGCTGCACTATTGGAGTGTCAGTAATTGAGGGTGTGCTGCACTATTGGTGTGTCAGTAATTGAGGGTGTGCTGCACTATTGGAGTGTCAGTAATTGAGGGTGTGCTGCACTATTGCAGTGTCAGTAATTGAGTGTGTGCTGCACTATTGGAGGGTCAGTAATTGAGTGTGTGCTGCACTATTGGAGTGTCAGTAATTGATCGTGTGCTGCACCATTGAAGTGTCAGTAATTGAGGGTGGGCTGCACAATTGGAGTGCCAGTAATTGAGGGTGTGCTGCACTATTGGAGTATCAGTAATTGAGGGTGTGCTGCACTATTGGAGTGTCAGTAATTGAGGGTGTGCTGCACTATTGGAGTGTCAGTAATTGAGGATGTGGCGCACTATTGGAGAGTCAGTAATTGAGGTAGAACTGCACTATTGGAGTGTCAGTAATTGAGGGTGAGCTGCACTAAAGAAGTGTCAGTAATTGAGGGTGTGCTGCACTATTGGAGTGTCAGTAACTGAGCGTGTGCTGCACTAATGAAGTGTCAGTAATTGAGGGTGTGCTGTACTATTGGAGTGACATTCAATGAGGATGTGCAGCAATATTGGAGTGTCCGTAATTGAGGGTTTGCTGCACTATTGGAGAGTCAGTAATTGAGGTAGAACTGCACTATTGGAGCGTCAGTAATTGAGTGTGTGCTGCACTATTGGAGTGTCAGTAATTGAGAGTGTGCTGCACTATTGGGGTGACAGTAATTGAGGGTGAGCTGCACTATTGGAGTGTCAGTAATTGAGGGTGTGCTGCACTATTGGAGTGTCAGTAATTGAGCGTGTGCTGCGCTATTGGAGTGTCAGTAATTGAGGGTGTGCTGCACTATTGTAGTGTCAGTAATTGAGGGTGTGCTGCACTATTGTAGTGTCAGTAATTGAGGGTGTGCTGCCCTATTGGAGTGTCAGTAATTGAGGGTGTGCTGCACGATTGGAGTGCCAGTAATAGAGGTTGTGCTGCACTACTGGAGTATCAGTAATTCAGGGTGTGCTGTACTATAGGAGTGTCAGTAATTGAGGGTGTGCTGCACTATAGGAGTGTCAGTAATTGAGGGTGTGCTGCACTATTGGAGTGTCAGTAATTGAGGGTGTGCTGCACTATTGGAGTGTCAGTAATTGAGGGTGTGCTGCAATATTGGAGTGTCAGTAATTGAGGGTGTGCTGCAATATTGGAGTGTCAGTAATTGAGGGTGTGCTGCACTATTGGAGTGTCAGTAGTTGAGGGTGTGCTGATCTATTGGAGTGTCTGTAATTGAGGGTGAGCTGCACTATTGGAGTGTCAGTAGTTGAGGGTGTGCTGCTCTATTGGAGTGTCTGTAATTGAGGGTGTGCTGCGCTATTGGAGTGCCAGTAATTGTGGGTGTGCTGCGCTATTGGAGTGTCAGTAATTGAGGGTGTGCTGCACTATTGGAGTGTCAGTATTTGAGGGTGTGCTGCACTATTGGAGTGTCAGTAATTGAGTGTGTGCTGCACTATTGGAGTGTCAGTAATTGAGCGTGTGATGCACTATTGGAGTGTCAGTAATTGAGTGTGTGCTGCACTGTTGGAGTGTCAGTAATTGAGTGTGTGCTGCACTATTGGAGTGTCAGTAATTGAGGGTGTGCTGCACTATTGGAGTGTCAGTAATTGAGTGTGTGCTGCACTACTGGAGTGTCAGTATTTGAGGGCGTGCTGCACTATTGGAGCGTCAGTAATTGAGGGTGTGCTGCACTATTGGACTGTCAGGAATTGAGTGTGTGCTGCAAAATTGGATTCTCCGCAATTGAGGGTGTGCTGCACTATTGGAGTGTCAGTAATTGAGTCTGTGATGCACTTGTGTAGTGTCAGAAATTGAGTGTGTTCTGCACCATTGGAGTGTCAGTAATTGAGGTTGTGCTGCAATATTGAAGTTTCAGTAATTGAGGGTGTGCTGTACTATTGAAGTTTCAGTAATTGAGGGTGTGCTGCGCTATTGGAGTGTCAGTAATTGAGGGTGTGCTGCACTATTGGAGTGTCAGTAATTGAGGGTGTGCTGCGCTATTGGAGTATCAGT
Organism: Isurus oxyrinchus; assembly: GCA_026770705.1. Taxonomy (NCBI): domain Eukaryota; kingdom Metazoa; phylum Chordata; class Chondrichthyes; order Lamniformes; family Lamnidae; genus Isurus; species Isurus oxyrinchus. The sequence continues at coordinate 155,384 of JANJGN010000419.1, forward strand.
AATTGAGGGTGTGCTGCACTATTGGAGTGTCAGTAATTGAGGGTGTGCTGTACTATTGAAGTTTCAGTAATTGAGGGTGTGCTGCGCTATTGGAGTGTCAGTAATTGAGGGTGAGCTGCACTATTTGTGTGTCAGTAATTGAGGGTGTGCTGCACTATTGAAGTTTCAGTAATTGAGGTTGTGCTGCACTATTGGGGTGTCAGTAATTGAGGGTGTGCTGCACTATTGGAGGATCAGTAATTGAGGGAGTGCTGCACTATTAGAGTGTCAGTAAATGAGGTTGTGCTGCACTATTGGAGTGACAGTAATTGAGCGTGCTCTGCACTATTGGAGTGTCAGTAATTGAGGGTGTGCTGCACTATTGGAGTGTCAGTAATTGAGGGTGTGCTGCACTATTGGAGTGTCAGTAATTGAGGGTGTGCTGCACTATTTGACTGAAATAATTGAGGGTGTGCTGCACTATTCGAGTGTCAGTAATTGAGGGTGTGCTGCACTATTGGAGTGTCAGTAATTGAGGGTGTGCTGCACTATTGGAGTGTCAGTAATTGAGGGTGTGCTGCACTATTGGTGTGTCAGTAATTGAGGGTGTGCTGCACTATTGGAGTGTCAGTAATTGAGGGTGTGCTGCACTATTGCAGTGTCAGTAATTGAGTGTGTGCTGCACTATTGGAGTGTCAGTAATTGAGTGTGTGCTGCACTATTGGAGTGTCAGTAATTGATCGTGTGCTGCACCATTGAAGTGTCAGTAATTGAGGGTGGGCTGCACAATTGGAGTGTCAGTAATTGAGGGTGTGCTGCACTATTGGAGTATCAGTAATTGAGGGTGTGCTGCACTATTGGAGTGTCAGTAATTGAGGGTGTGCTGCACTATTGGAGTGTCAGTAATTGAGGATGTGGCGCACTATTGGAGAGTCAGTAATTGAGGTAGAACTGCACTATTGGAGTGTCAGTAATTGAGGGTGAGCTGCACTAATGAAGTGTCAGTAATTGAGGGTGAGCTGCACTAATGAAGTGTCAGTAATTGAGGGTGTGCTGCACTATTGGAGTGACATTCAATGAGGATGTGCTGCAATATTGGAGTGTCCGTAATTGAGGGTTTGCTGCACTATTGGAGAGTCAGTAATTGAGGTAGAACTGCACTATTGGAGCGTCAGTAATTGAGTGTGTGCTGCACTATTGGAGTGTCAGTAATTGAGAGTGTGCTGCACTATTGAGGTGACAGTTATTGAGGGTGAGCTGCACTATTGGAGTGTCAGTAATTGAGGGTGTGCTGCACTATTGGAGTGTCAGTAATTGAGGGTGTGCTGCGCTATTGGAGTGTCAGTAATTGAGGGTGTGCTGCACTATTGTAGTGTCAGTAATTGAGGGTGTGCTGCACTATTGTAGTGTCAGTAATTGAGGGTGTGCTGCACTATTGGAATGTCAGTAATTGAGGGTGTGCTGCACGATTGGAGTGCCAGTAATAGAGGTTGTGCTGCACTACTGGAGTATCAGTAATTCAGGGTGTGCTGTACTATAGGAGTGTCAGTAATTGTGGGTGTGCTGCACTATAGGAGTGTCAGTAATTGAGGGTGTGCTGCACTATTAGAGTGTCAGTAATTGAGGGTGTGCTGCCCTATTGGAGTGTCAGTAATTGAGGTTTTTCTGCCCCATTGGAGTATCAGTATTTCACGGTGTGCAGCACTATTGTAGTGTCTGTAATTGAGGGTGTGCTGCACTATTGGAGTGACAGTAATTGAGGGTGTGCTGCACTATTACAGTGTCAGTAATTGAGGGTGTGCTGCGCTATTGGAGTGTCAGTAATTGAGGGTGTGCTGCACTATTACAGTGTCAGTAATTGAGGGTGTGCTGCGCTATTGGAGTGTCAGTAATTGAGGGTGTGCTGCACTATTGGGGTGACAGTAATTGAGGGTGAGCTGCACTATTGGAGTGTCAGTAATTGAGGGTGTGCTGCACTATTGGAGTGTCAGTAATTGAGGGTGTGCTGCGCTATTGGAGTGTCAGTAATTGAGGGTGTGCTGCACTATTGTAGTGTCAGTAATTGAGGGTGTGCTGCACTATTGTAGTGTCAGTAATTGAGGGTGTGCTGCCCTATTGGAGTGCCAGTAATTGAGGGTGTGCTGCACGATTGGAGTGCCAGTAATAGAGGTTGTGCTGCACTACTGGAGTATCAGTAATTCAGGGTGTGCTGTACTATAGGAGTGTCAGTAATTGAGGGTGTGCTGCACTATAGGAGTGTCAGTAATTGAGGGTGTGCTGCACTATTGGAGTGTCAGTAATTGAGGGTGTGCTGCACTATTGGAGTGTCAGTAATTGAGGGTGTGCTGCAATATTGGAGTGTCAGTAATTGAGGGTGTGCTGCAATATTGGAGTGTCAGTAATTGAGGGTGTGCTGCACTATTGGAGTGTCAGTAGTTGAGGGTGTGCTGATCTATTGGAGTGTCTGTAATTGAGGGTGTGCTGCACTATTGGAGTGTCAGTAGTTGAGGGTGTGCTGCTCTATTGGAGTGTCTGTAATTGAGGGTGTGCTGCGCTATTGGAGTGCCAGTAATTGTGGGTGTGCTGCGCTATTGGAGTGTCAGTAATTGAGGGTGTGCTGCACTATTGGAGTGTCAGTATTTGAGGGTGTGCTGCACTATTGGAGTGTCAGTAATTGAGTGTGTGCTGCACTATTGGAGTGTCAGTAATTGAGCGTGTGATGCACTATTGGAGTGTCAGTAATTGAGTGTGTGCTGCACTGTTGGAGTGTCAGTAATTGAGTGTGTGCTGCACTATTGGAGTGTCAGTAATTGAGGGTGTGCTGCACTATTGGAGTGTCAGTAATTGAGTGTGTGCTGCACTACTGGAGTGTCAGTATTTGAGGGCGTGCTGCACTATTGGAGCGTCAGTAATTGAGGGTGTGCTGCACTATTGGACTGTCAGGAATTGAGTGTGTGCTGCAAAATTGGATTCTCCGCAATTGAGCGTGTGCTGCACTATTGGAGTGTCAGTAATTGAGTCTGTGATGCACTTGTGTAGTGTCAGAAATTGAGTGTGTTCTGCACCATTGGAGTGTCAGTAATTGAGGTTGTGCTGCAATATTGAAGTTTCAGTAATTGAGGGTGTGCTGTACTATTGAAGTTTCAGTAATTGAGGGTGTGCTGCGCTATTGGAGTGTCAGTAATTGAGGGTGTGCTGCACTATTGGAGTGTCAGTAATTGAGGGTGTGCTGCGCTATTGGAGTATCAGTAATTGAGGGTGTGCTGCACTATTGGAGTGTCAGTAATTGAGGGTGTGCTGTACTATTGAAGTTTCAGTAATTGAGGGTGTGCTGCGCTATTGGAGTGTCAGTAATTGAGGGTGAGCTGCACTATTTGTGTGTCAGTAATTGAGGGTGTGCTGCACTATTGAAGTTTCAGTAATTGAGGTTGTGCTGCACTATTGGGGTGTCAGTAATTGAGGGTGTGCTGCACTATTGGAGGATCAGTAATTGAGGGAGTGCTGCACTATTAGAGTGTCAGTAAATGAGGTTGTGCTGCACTATTGGAGTGACAGTAATTGAGCGTGCTCTGAACTATTGGAGTGTCAGTAATTGAGGGTGTGCTGCACTATTGGAGTGTCAGTAATTGAGGGTGTGCTGCACTATTGGAGTGTCAGTAATTGAGGGTGTGCTGCACTATTTGACTGAAATAATTGAGGGTGTGCTGCACTATTCGAGTGTCAGTAATTGAGGGTGTGCTGCACTATTGGAGTGTCAGTAATTGAGGGTGTGCTGCACTATTGGAGTGTCAGTAATTGAGGGTGTGCTGCACTATTGGAGTGTCAGTAGTTGAGGGTGTGCTGATCTATTGGAGTGTCTGTAATTGAGGGTGTGCTGCACTATTGGAGTGTCAGTAGTTGAGGGTGTGCTGCTCTATTGGAGTGTCAGTAATTGAGGGTGTGCTGCACTATTGTTGTGTCAGTAATTGAGAGTGTGCTGCACTATTGGAGTGCCAGTAATTCAGGGTGTGCTGCACTATTGGTGTGTCAGTAATTGAGGGTGTGCTGCACTATTGGAGTGTCAGTAATTGAGGGTGTGCTGCACTATTGCAGTGTCAGTAATTGAGTGTGTGCTGCACTATTGGAGTGTCAGTAATTGAGTGTGTGCTGCACTATTGGAGTGTCAGTAATTGATCGTGTGCTGCACCATTGAAGTGTCAGTAATTGAGGGTGGGCTGCACAATTGGAGTATCAGTAATTGAGGGTGTGCTGCACTATTGGAGTGTCAGTAATTGAGGGTGTGCTGCACTATTGGAGTGTCAGTAATTGAGGATGTGGCGCACTATTGGAGAGTCAGTAATTGAGGTAGAACTGCACTATTGGAGTGTCAGTAATTGAGGGTGAGCTGCACTAATGAAGTGTCAGTAATTGAGGGTGAGCTGCACTAATGAAGTGTCAGTAATTGAGGGTGTGCTGCACTATTGGAGTGACATTCAATGAGGATGTGCTGCAATATTGGAGTGTCCGTAATTGAGGGTTTGCTGCACTATTGGAGAGTCAGTAATTGAGGTAGAACTGCACTATTGGAGCGTCAGTAATTGAATGTGTGCTGCACTATTGGAGTGTCAGTAATTGAGAGTGTGCTGCACTATTGAGGTGACAGTTTTTGAGGGTGAGCTGCACTATTGGAGTGTCAGTAATTGAGGGTGTGCTGCACTATTGGAGTGTCAGTAATTGAGGGTGTGCTGCGCTATTGGAGTGTCAGTAATTGAGGGTGTGCTGCACTATTGTAGTGTCAGTAATTGAGGGTGTGCTGCACTATTGTAGTGTCAGTAATTGAGGGTGAGCTGCACTATTGGAGTGTCAGTAATTGAGGGTGTGCTGCACGATTGGAGTGCCAGTAATAGAGGTTGTGCTGCACTACTGGAGTATCAGTAATTCAGGGTGTGCTGTACTATAGGAGTGTCAGTAATTGTGGGTGTGCTGCACTATAGGAGTGTCAGTAATTGAGGGTGTGCTGCACTATTAGAGTGTCAGTAATTGAGGGTGTGCTGCCCTATTGGAGTGTCAGTAATTGAGGTTTTTCTGCCCCATTGGAGTATCAGTATTTCACGGTGTGCAGCACTATTGTAGTGTCTGTAATTGAGGGTGTGCTGCACTATTGGAGTGACAGTAATTGAGGGTGTGCTGCACTATTGGAGTGTCAGTAATTGAGGGTGTGCTGCGCTATTGGAGTGTCAGTAATTGAGGGTGTGCTGCACTATTACAGTGTCAGTAATTGAGGGTGTGCTGCGCTATTGGAGTGTCAGTAATTGAGGGTGTGCTGCACTATTGGAGTGTCAGTAATTGAGGGTGTGCTGCCCTATTGGAGTGTCAGTAATTGAGGGTGTGCTGCACTATTGGAGTGTCAGTAATTGAGGGTGTGCTGCACTATTGGAGTGTCAGTAATTGAGGGTGTGCTACAATATTGGAGTGTCAGCAATTGAGCATGTGCTGCACTATTGGAGTGTCAGTAATTGAGGGTGTGCTGTCACTATTGGAGTGTCAGTAATTGAGTGTGTACTGCGCTATTGGAGTGTCAGTAATTGAGGGTGTGCTGCGCTATTGGAGTGTCAATATTTGAGGGTGTGCTGCACTATTGGAGTGTAAGTAATTGAGGGTGTGCTGCACTATTGGAGTGTCAATAATTGTGTTTGTGCTGCACTATTGGAGTTTTAGTAATTGAGCGTGTGCTGCACTATTGGAGTGACAGTAATTGAGGGTATGCTGCACTATTGGAGTGTCAGTAATTGGGGGTGTGCTGCACTATTAGAGTGTTAGTAATTGAGGGTCTGCTGCACTATTGGAGTGTCAGTAATTGAGTGTGTGCTGCACTATTGGAGTGTCAGTAATTGAGGGTGTGCTGCGCTATTGGAGTGTCAGTAATTGAGGGTGTGCTGCACTATTGGAGTGTCAGTAATTGAGGGTGTGCTGCACTATTACAGTGTCAGTAATTGAGGGTGTGCTGCGCTATTGGAGTGTCAGTAATTGAGGGTGTGCTGCACTATTGGAGTGTCAGTAATTGAGGGTGTGCTGCGCTATTGGAGTGCCAGTAATTGAGGGTGTGCTGCACTATTGGAGTGTCAGTAATTGAGGGTGTGCTGCACTATTGGAGTGTCAGTAATTGAGGGTGTGCTGCACTATTGGAGTGTCAGTAATTGAGGGTGTGCTGCACTATTACAGTGTCAGTAATTGAGGGTGTGCTGCGCTATTGGAGTGTCAGTAATTGAGGGTGTGCTGCACTATTGGAGTGTCAGTAATTGAGGGTGTGCTGCGCTATTGGAGTGCCAGTAATTGAGGGTGTGCTGCACTATTGGAGTGTCAGTAATTGAGGGTGTGCTGCACTATTGGAGTGTCAGTAATTGAGGGTGTGCTACAATATTGGAGCGTCAGTAATTGAGCATGTGCTGCACTATTGGAGTGTCAGTAATTGAGGGTGTGCTGCAAAACTGGAGTGTCAGTAATTGAGGGTGTGCTGCGCTATTGGAGTGTCAGTAATTGAGGGTGTGCTGCGCTATTGGAGTGTCAATATTTGAGGGTGTGCTGCACTATTGAATTGTCAGTAATTGAGGGTGTGCTGCACTATTGTGGTGTCAGTAATTGAGGGTGTGCTGCACTATTGGAGTGTCAGTAATTGAGGGTGTGCTGCACTATTGCAGTGTCAGTAATTGAGTGTGTGCTGCACTATTGGAGGGTCAGTAATTGAGGGTGTGCTGCACTATTGGAGTGTCAGTAATTGATCGTGTGCTGCACCATTGAAGTGTCAGTAATTGAGGGTGGGCTGCACAATTGGAGTGTCAGTAATTGAGGGTGTGCTGCACTATTGGAGTATCAGTAATTGAGGGTGTGCTGCACTATTGGAGTGTCAGTAATTGAGGGTGTGCTGCACTATTGGAGTGTCAGTAATTGAGGATGTGGCGCACTATTGGAGAGTCAGTAATTGAGGTAGAACTGCACTATTGGAGTGTCAGTAATTGAGGGTGAGCTGCACTAATGAAGTGTCAGTAATTGAGGGTGAGCTGCACTAATGAAGTGTCAGTAATTGAGGGTGTGCTGCACTATTGGAGTGACATTCAATGAGGATGTGCTGCAATATTGGAGTGTCCGTAATTGAGGGTTTGCTGCACTATTGGAGAGTCAGTAATTGAGGTAGAACTGCACTATTGGAGCGTCAGTAATTGAGTGTGTGCTGCACTATTGTAGTGTCAGTAATTGAGAGTGTGCTGCACTATTGAGGTGACAGTTATTGAGGGTGAGCTGCACTATTGGAGTGTCAGTAATTGAGGGTGTGCTGCACTATTGGAGTGTCAGTAATTGAGGGTGTGCTGCGCTATTGGAGTGTCAGTAATTGAGGGTGTGCTGCACTATTGTAGTGTCAGTAATTGAGGGTGTGCTGCACTATTGCAGTGTCAGTAATTGAGGGTGTGCTGCACTATTGGAGTGTCAGTAATTGAGGGTGTGCTGCACGATTGGAGTGCCAGTAATAGAGGTTGTGCTGCACTACTGGAGTATCAGTAATTCAGGGTGTGCTGTACTATAGGAGTGTCAGTAATTGTGGGTGTGCTGCACTATAGGAGTGTCAGTAATTGAGGGTGTGCTGCACTATTAGTGTGTCAGTAATTGAGGGTGTGCTGCCCTATTGGAGTGTCAGTAATTGAGGTTTTTCTGCCCCATTGGAGTATCAGTATTTCACGGTGTGCAGCACTATTGTAGTGTCTGTAATTGAGGGTGTGCTGCACTATTGGAGTGACAGTAATTGAGGGTGTGCTGCACTATTACAGTGTCAGTAATTGAGGGTGTGCTGCGCTATTGGAGTGTCAGTAATTGAGGGTGTGCTGCACTATTACAGTGTCAGTAATTGAGGGTGTGCTGCGCTATTGGAGTGTCAGTAATTGAGGGTGTGCTGCACTATTGGAGTGTCAGTAATTGAGGGTGTGCTGCGCTATTGGAGTGTCAGTAATTGAGGGTGTGCTGCACTATTGGAGTGTCAGTAATTGAGGGTGTGCTGCACTATTGGAGTGTCAGTAATTGAGGGTGTGCTACAATATTGGAGTGTCAGCAATTGAGCATGTGCTGCACTATTGGAGTGTCAGTAATTGAGGGTGTGCTGTCACTATTGGAGTGTCAGTAATTGAGTGTGTACTGCGCTATTGGAGTGTCAGTAATTGAGGGTGTGCTGCGCTATTGGAGTGTCAATATTTGAGGGTGTGCTGCACTATTGGAGTGTAAGTAATTGAGGGTGTGCTGCACTATTGGAGTGTCAATAATTGTGTTTGTGCTGCACTATTGGAGTTTTAGTAATTGAGCGTGTGCTGCACTATTGGAGTGACAGTAATTGAGGGTATGCTGCACTATTGGAGTGTCAGTAATTGGGGGTGTGCTGCACTATTAGAGTGTTAGTAATTGAGGGTCTGCTGCACTATTGGAGTGTCAGTAATTGAGTGTGTGCTGCACTATTGGAGTGTCAGTAATTGAGGGTGTGCTGCGCTATTGGAGTGTCAGTAATTGAGGGTGTGCTGCACTATTACAGTGTCAGTAATTGAGGGTGTGCTGCGCTATTGGAGTGTCAGTAATTGAGGGTGTGCTGCACTATTGGAGTGTCAGTAATTGAGGGTGTGCTGCGCTATTGGAGTGCCAGTAATTGAGGGTGTGCTGCACTATTGGAGTGTCAGTAATTGAGGGTGTGCTGCACTATTGGAGTGTCAGTAATTGAGGGTGTGCTACAATATTGGAGCGTCAGTAATTGAGCATGTGCTGCACTATTGGAGTGTCAGTAATTGAGGGTGTGCTGTCACTATTGGAGTGTCAGTAATTGAGGGTGTGCTGCAAAACTGGAGTGTCAGTAATTGAGGGTGTGCTGCGCTATTGGAGTGTCAGTAATTGAGGGTGTGCTGCGCTATTGGAGTGTCAATATTTGAGGGTGTGCTGCACTATTGGAGTGTCAGTAATTGAGGGTGTGCTGCACTATTGGAGTGTCATTAATTGAGTGTGTGCTACACAATTGGAGTGTCAGTAATTGAGGGTGTGCTGCACTATTGGAGTGTCAGTAATTGAGGGTGTGCTGCACTATTGGAGTGTCAGTAATTGAGGCTGTGCAGCAGTATTGGAGTGTGAGTAACTGAGGGTGTGCTGCACTATTGGAGAGTCAGTAATTGAGGGTGTGCTGCAAGATTGGAGTGTCATTAATTGAATTTGTGCTGCATTATTGCGGTGTCTGATTTTGAGGGTGTGCTACACTATTGGTGTGTCAGTAATTGAGGGTGTGCTGCACTATTGGAGTGTCAGTAATTGAGGGTGTGCTGCACTATTGGAGTGTCAGAAATTGAGCATGTGCTGCACTATTGGAGTGTCAGAAATTGAGGCTGTGATGCACAATTGGAGTGTCAGTAATTGAGTGTTTGCTGCACTATTGGAGTGTCAGTAATTGAGGGTGAGCTGCACAATTGGAGTGTCAGTAATTGAGGTTGTGCTGCACTATTGGAGTGTCAGTAATTGAGGGTGTGCTGCACTATTTGAGAGTCAGTAATTGAGGGTGTGCTGCACTATTGGAGTGTCAGTAATTGAGGGTGTGCTGCACTATTTGAGAGTCAGTAATTGAGGGTGTGCTGCGCTATTGGAATGTCAGTAATTGAGTGTGGGCTGCATTATTGGAGTGTCAGCAATTGAGTGTGGGCTGCATTATTGGAGTGTCAGTAATTGAGGATGTGCTGCAGTATTGGAGTGTCAGTAATTGAGGGTGTGCTGCACTATTGGAGTGTCAGCAATTGAGGGTGTGCTGCGCTATTGGAGTGTCAGTAATTGAGTGTGGGCTGCATTATTGGAGTGTCAGTAATGGATCGTGTGCTGCACCATTGAAGTGTCAGTAATTGAGGATGTGCTGCACTATTGGAGTGTCAGTAATTGAGGGTGTGCTGCACTATTGGAGTATCAGTAATTGAGGGTGTGCTGCACTATTGGAGTGTCAGTAATTGAGGGTGTGCTGCACTATTGGAGTGTCAGTAATTGAGTGTGTGCTGCACTATTGGAGTGTCAGTAATTGAGGGTGTGCTGCACTATTGGAGTGTCAGTAATTGAGGGTGTGCTGCACTATTGGAGTGTCAGTAATTGAGGGTGTGCTGCACTATTGGAGTGTCAGTAATTGAGGGTGTGCTGCACTATTGGAGTGTCAGTAATTGAGGGTGTGCTGCACTATTGGAGTGTCAGTAATTGAGGGTGTGCTGCACTATTGGAGTGTCAGTAATTGAGGGTGTGCTGCACTATTGGAGAGTCAGTAATTGAGGTAGAACTGCACTATTGGAGTGTCAGTAATTGAGGGTGAGCTGCACTAATGAAGTGTCAGTAATTGAGGGTGTGCTGCACTATTGGAGTGTCAGTAATTGAGGGTGTGCTGCACTATCGGAGTGTCAGTAGTTGAGGGTGTGCTGCACTATTGGAGTGTGAGTAATTGAGGGTGTGCTGTACTATTTGAGTGTCAGTAATTGATGGTGTGCTGCACTATTGGAGTGTCAATAATTGTGTTTGTGCTGCACTATTGGAGTGTTAGTAATTGAGCGTGTGCTGCACTATTGGAGTGACAGTAATTGAGGGTTTTTTGCACTATTGGAGTGTCAGTATTTGGGGTGTGCTGCACTATTGGAGTGTCAGTAATTGAGGGTGTGCTGCACTTTTGGAGTGTCAATAATGTGTGTTTGCTGCACTATTGGAGTGTCAGTAATTGAGGGTGTGCTGCACTATTGGAGTGTCAGTAATTGAGGGTGTGCTGCACATTTGGACTGTCAGTAATTGAGGGTGCGCTGCTCTATTGGAGTGACAGTAATTGAGCGTGCACTGCACTATTGGAGTGTCAGTAATTGAGGGTGTGCTGCACTATTCGAGTGTCAGTAATTGAGGGTGTGCTGCACTATTCGAGTGTCAGCAATTGAGGGTGAGCTGCAGTATTGGAGTGTCATTAATTGAGGGCATGCAGCACTATTGGAGTGTCAGTATTTGAGGTTGTGCTGAACTATTGGAGTGTCAGTAATTGAGGGTGTGCTGCACTATTGGAGTGTCAGTAATTGAGGGTGTGCTGCGCTATTGGAGTGTCAGTAATTGAGGGTGTGCTGCACTATTGGAGTGTCAGTAATTGAGGCTCTGCTGCACTATTGGAGTGTCAGTAATTGAGTGTGGGCTGCATTATTGCAGTGTCAGTAATTGTGGGAGTGCTGTACTATTGGAGTGTCAGTAATTGATCGTGTCCTGCACCATTGAAGTGTCAGTAATTGAGGATGGGCTGCACTATTGGAGTATCAGTAATTGAGGGTGTGCTGCACTATTGGAGTGTCAGTAATTGAGGGTGTGCTGCACTATTAGAGTGTCAGTAATTGAGGGTGTGCTGCACTATTGGAGTGTCAGTAATTGAGGCTGTGCTGCACTATTGGAGTGTCAGTAATTGAGGCTGTGCTGCACTACTGGAGTGTCAGTAATTGAGGGTGTGCTGCACTATTGGAGTGTCAGTAATTGAGGGTGTGCTGCACTATTGGAGTGTCAGTAATTGAGGGTGTGCTGCACTATTGGAGAGTCAGTAATTGAGGTAGAACTGCACTATTGGAGTGTCAGTAATTGAGGGTGAGCTGCACTAATGAAGTGTCAGTAATTGAGGGTGTGCTGCACTATTGGAGTGTCAGTAATTGAGGGTGTGCTGCACTAATGAAGTGTCAGTAATTGAGGGTGTGCTGCACTATTGGAGAGTCAGTAATTGAGGTAGAACTGCACTATTGGAGTGTCAGTAATTGAGGGTGAGCTGCACTATTGGAGTGTCAGTAATTGAGGGTGAGCTGCACTATTGGGGTGACAGTAATTGAGAGTGAGCTGCACTATTGGAGTGTCAGTAATTGAGGGTGTTCTGCACTATTGGAGTGTCAGTAATTGAGGGTGTGCTGCACTATTGGAGTGTCAGTAATTGAGGGTGTGCTGCACTATTGGAGTGTCAGTAATTGAGGGTGTGCTGCACTATTGGAGTGTTAGTAATTGAGGGTGTGCTGCACTATTGTAGTGTCAGTAATTGAGGGTGTGCTGCACTGTTGGAGTGTCAGTAATTGAGGGTGTGCTGCACTATTGGAGTGTCGGTAATTGAGGGTGTGCTACAATATTGGAGTGTCAGTAATTGAGGGTGTGCAGCACGATTGGAGTGTCAGTAATAGAGGTTGTGCTGCACTACTGGAGTATCAGTAATTGAGGGTGTGCTGTACTATAGGAGTGTCAGTAATTGAGGGTGTGCTGCACTATAGGAGTGTCAGTAATTGAGGGTGTGCTGCACTATTGGAGTGTCAGTAATTGAGGTTGTGCTGCCCTATTGGAGTATCAGTATTTCACGGTGTGCAGCACTATTGTAGTGTCTGTAACTGAGGGTGTGCTGCACTATTGGAGTGTCAGTAATTGAGGGTGTGCTGCACTATTGGAGTGTCAGTAATTGAGGCTCTGCTGTACTATTGGAGTGTTAGAATTGAGGGTGTGCTGCCCTTATGTAGTGTCATTAATTGAGGGTGTGCTGCACTATTGGTGTGTCAGTAATTGAGGGTGTGCTGCACTACTGGAGTGTCAGTAATTGAGTGTGTGCTGTACAAATGGAGTGTCAGTAATTGAGGGTGTGCTGCACTATTGGAGTGTCAATAATTATGTGTGTGCTGCACTATTGGAGTGTCAGTAATTGAGGGTCAGCTGCACTATTGGAGTGTCAGTATTTGAGGGTGCGCTGCATTATTGGAGTGTCAGTAATTGAGGCTGTGCTGCACTATTGGAGTGTCAGTAATTGAGTGTGTGCTGCACCTTTGGAGTGTCAGTAATTGACGTGTGCTGCACTACTGGAGTGTCAGTAATTGAGGGTGTGCGGCACTATTGGAGTGTCAGTAATTGAGGGTGAGCTGCACTATTGGAGTGTCAGTAATTGAGGATGCGCTGCACTATTGGAGTGTCAGTAATTGAGGGTGTGCTGCACTATTGGAGTGTCAGTAATTGAGGATGCGCTGCACTATTGGAGTGTCAGTAATTGAGGGTGTGCTGCACCATTGGAGTTTCAGTAATTGAGGGTGAGCTGCACTAATGAAGTGTCAGTAATTGAGGGTGTGCTGCACTATTGGAGTGTCAGTAATTGAGGGTGTGCTGCACTAATGAAGTGTCAGTAATTGAGGGTGTGCTGCACTATTGGAGAGTCAGTAATTGAGGTAGAACTGCACTATTGGAGTGTCAGTAATTGAGGGTGAGCTGCACTATTGGAGTGTCAGTAATTGAGGGTGAGCTGCACTATTGGGGTGACAGTAATTGAGAGTGAGCTGCACTATTGGAGTGTCAGTAATTGAGGGTGTTCTGCACTATTGGAGTGTCAGTAATTGAGGGTGTGCTGCACTATTGGAGTGTCAGTAATTGAGGGTGTGCTGCACTATTGGAGTGTCAGTAATTGAGGGTGTGCTGCACTATTGGAGTGTTAGTAATTGAGGGTGTGCTGCACTATTGTAGTGTCAGTAATTGAGGGTGTGCTGCACTGTTGGAGTGTCAGTAATTGAGGGTGTGCTGCACTATTGGAGTGTCGGTAATTGAGGGTGTGCTACAATATTGGAGTGTCAGTAATTGAGGGTGTGCAGCACGATTGGAGTGTCAGTAATAGAGTTTGTGCTGCACTACTGGAGTATCAGTAATTGAGGGTGTGCTGTACTATAGGAGTGTCAGTAATTGAGGGTGTGCTGCACTATAGGAGTGTCAGTAATTGAGGGTGTGCTGCACTATTGGAGTGTCAGTAATTGAGGTTGTGCTGCCCTATTGGAGTATCAGTATTTCACGGTGTGCAGCACTATTGTAGTGTCTGTAACTGAGGGTGTGCTGCACTATTGGAGTGTCAGTAATTGAGGGTGTGCTGCACTATTGGAGTGTCAGTAATTGAGGGTGTGCTGCACTAAAGGAGTGTCAGTAATTGAGTGTGTGCTGCACTATTGGAGTATCAGTAATTGAGGGTGTGCTGTACTATAGGAGTGTCAGTAATTGAGGGTGTGCTGCACTATTGGAGTGTCAGTAATTGAGGGTGTGCTGCGCTATTGGTGTGTCAGTAATTGAGGGTGTGCTGCACTATTGGAGTGTCAGTAATTGAGGGTGTGCTGCACTATTGGAGTGTCAGTAATTGTGGGTGTGCTACAATATTGGAGTGTCAGTCATTGAGGGTTTGCTGTCACTATTGGAGTGTCAGTAATTGAGGGTGTGCTGTCACTATTGGAGTGTCAGTAATTGAGTGTGTACTGCGCTATTGGAGGGTCAGTAATTGAGGCTGTGCTGCGCTATTGGAGTGTCAATATTTGAGGGTGTGCTGCACTATTGGAGTGTCAGTAATTTAGGGTGTGCTGCACTATTGGAATGTCAGTAATTGAGGGTGTGCTACACTATTGGAGTGTCAGTAATTGAGGGTGTGCTGCACAATTGGAGTCTCAGTAATTGAGTGTGTGCTGCACTATTCGACTGTCAGTAATTGAGTGTGTACTGCGCTATTGGAGTGTCAGTAATTGAGGGTCTGCTGCACTATTGGAGTGTCAGTAATTGAGGGTGTGCTGCACTACTGGAGTGTCAGTAATTGAGGGTGTGCTGCACTATTGGAATGTCAGTAATTGAGGGTGTGCTGCACTATTGGAGTGTCAGTAATTGAGGGTGTGCTGCGCTATTGGAGTGTCAGTAATTGAGGGTGTGCTGCACAATTGGAGTCTCAGTAATTGAGTGTGTGCTGCACTATTCGACTGTCAGTAATTGAGTGTGTACTGCGCTATTGGAGTGTCAGTAATTGAGTGTGCGCTGCACTATTGGAGTGTCAGTAATTGAGGGTGTGCTGCACTATTGGAGTGTCAGTAATTGAGCGTGTGATGCACTATTGGAGTGAAATTAATTGAGGGTGTGCTGCACTATTGGAGTGTTAGCAATTGAGGGTCTGCTGCAGTATTGGAGTGACATTAATTGAGGGTGTGCTGCACTACTGGAGTGTCAGTTTTTGAGGCTGTGCTGCAATATTGGAGTGTCAGTAATTGAGGGTGTGCTGCTCCATTGGAGTGTCAGTAATTGAGGGTGTGCAGCACCTTTGGAGTGTCAGTAATTGAGGGTGTGCTGCACTATTGGAGTGTCCGTAATTGAGGGTCTGCTGCACTGTTGGTGTGTCAGTAATTGAGGGTGCGCTGCATTATTCGATTGTCAGTAATTGCGGGTGTGCCGCACTATTGGAGTGTCAGTAATTGACTGTGTGCTGCACTATTGGTGTGTCAGTAATTGAGGGTGTACTGCACTATTGGAGAGTCAGTAATTGAGGGTGTGGTGCACTATTTCAGTGTCAGTAAATGTGTGTGTGCTGCACTATTGGAGTGTCAGTACTTGAGGGTGTGCTGCACTATTGGAGTGTCAGTAATTGAGGCTCTGCTGTACTATTGGAGTGTTAGAATTGAGGGTGTGCTGCCCTTATGTAGTGTCATTAATTGAGGGTGTGCTGCACTATTGGTGTGTCAGTAATTGAGGGTCTGCTGCACTACTGGAGTGTCAGTAATTGAGTGTGTGCTGTACAAATGGAGTGTCAGTAATTGAGGGTGTGCTGCACTATTGGAGTGTCAATAATTATGTGTGTGCTGCACTATTGGAGTGTCAGTAATTGAGGGTCAGCTGCACTATTGGAGTGTCAGTATTTGAGGGTGCGCTGCATTATTGGAGTGTCAGTAATTGAGGCTGTGCTGCACTATTGGAGTGTCAGTAATTGAGTGTGTGCTGCACCTTTGGAGTGTCAGTAATTGACGTGTGCTGCACTACTGGAGTGTCAGTAATTGAGGGTGTGCGGCACTATTGGAGTGTCAGTAATTGAGGGTGCGCTGTACTATTGGAGTGTAAGTAATTGAGGGTGAGCTGCACTATTGGAGTGTCAGTAATTGAGGATGCGCTGCACTATTGGAGTGTCAGTAATTGAGGGTGTGCTGCACTATTGGAGTGTCAGTAATTGAGGATGCGCTGCACTATTGGAGTGTCAGTAATTGAGGGTGTGCTGCACCATTGGAGTTTCAGTAATTGAGGGTGTGCTGCACTATTGAAGTGTCAGTAATTGAGTGTGTGCTGCACTATTGGTGTGTCAGTAATTGAGTGTGTGATGCGCTATTGGAGAGCCAGTAATTGAGGGTGCGCTGCACTATTGGAGTGTCAATAATTATGTGTATGCTACACTATTGGAGTGTCAGTAATTGAGGGTGTGCTGCACTATTGGAATGTCAGTAATTGAGGGTGCGCTGCACAATTGGAGTGTCAGTAATTGAGGGTGTGCTGCACTATTGGAGTGTCAGTAATTGAGTGTGTGCTGTACTATTGGAGTGTCAGTAATTGAGGGTGTGCTGCAAAATTGGAGTGTCAGTATTTGAGTGTGTGCTGCACTATTGGAGTGTCAGTAATTGAGGGTGTGCTGCACTATTGGAGTGTCATTAATTGACTGTGTGCTGCACTGTTGGTGTGTCAGTAATCGAGGGTGTGCTGCACTGTTGGAGTGTCAGTAATTGAGGGTGTGCTGCACTATTGGAGTGTCAGTAATTGAGGGTGTGCTGCACTATTGGAGTGTCAGTTTTTGAGGGTGTGCTGCACTATTGGAGTGTCAGTAATTGAGGGTGTGCTGCACTATTGGAGCGTCAGTAATTGAGTGTGTGCTGCTCTATTGGAGTGTCATTAATTGAGGGTGTGCTGCACTTTTGAGTGTCACTCATTGAGGGTGTGCTGCACTATTGGAGTGTCTGTAATTGAGGGTGTGCAGCACCTTTGGAGTGTCAGGAATTGAGGGAGTGCTGCAGTATTGGAGTGTCAGTAATTGAGGGTGTGCTGCACTATTGGAGAGTTAGTAATTGAGGGTGTGCTGTACTATTGGAGTGTCAGCAATTTACTGTGTGCTGCACTATTGGTGTGTCAGTAATCGAGGGTGTGCTGCACTACTGGAGTGTCAGTTTTTGAGGGTGTGCTGCACTATTGGAGTGTCAGTAATTGAGGGTGTGCTGCACGATTGTAGTGTCAGTAATCGAGGGTGTGCTGCACTATTGGAGTGTCAGTAATTGAGGGTGTGCTGCACTATTGGAGTGTCCGTAATTGAGTGTGTGCTGTACAAATGGAGTGTCAGTAATTGAGGGTGTGCTGCACTATAGGAGTGTCAGTAATTGAGGGTGTGCTGCACTATTGAAGTGTCAGTAATTGAGGGTGTGCTGCAGTATTGTAGTGTCAGTAATTGAGGGTGTGCTGCACTATTACAGTGTCAATAATTGTGTGTGTGCTGCACTATTGGAGTGTCAGTAATTGAGGGTGTGCTGCACTATTGGAGTGTCAGTAATTGAGGCTATGCTGCAATGTTGGTGTGTCAGTAATTGAGGGTGCGCTGTACTATTGGAGTGTCAGTAATTGAGGGTGTGCTGCAGTATTGTAGTGTCAGTAATTGTGGGTGAGCTGCACTATTGGAGTGTCAGTATTTGAGTGTGCGCTGCACTATTGAAGTGTCAGTAATTGAGGGTGTGCTGCACTATTGGAGTGTCAGTAATTGAGGGTGTGCTGCACTATTGGAGTGTCAGTAATTGAGGGTGTGCTGCACTATTGGAGTGTCAGTAATTGAGGGTGTGCTGCATTATTGGGGTGTCAGTAATTGCGGGTGTGCTGCAATATTGGAGTGTCAGTAATTGAGGGTGTGCTGCACTATTGGAGTGTCAGTAATTGAGGATGTGCTGCACTATTGGAGTGTCAGTAATTGAGGGTGTGCTGCACTATTGGAGTGTCAGTAATTGAGAGTGTGCTGTACTATTGGAGTGTCAGTAATTGAGGGTGTGCTGCACTATTGGAGTGTCAGAATTGAGGGTGTGCTGCCCTATTGTAGTGTCAATAATTGAGGGTGTGCTGCACTATTGGAGTGACAGTAATTGAGGGTGTGGCGAACTATTGGAGTGTCAGTAATTGAGGGTGTGCTGCACAATTGGAGTGTCAGTAATTGATTGTGCGCTGCACTATTGGAGTGTCAGTAATTGAGGGTGTGCTGCACTATTGGAGTGTCAGTAATTGAGGCTGTGATGCACTATTGAAGTTTCAGTAATTGAAGGTGTGCTGCAATATTGGAGTGTCAGGAATTGAGGGTGTGCTGCACTACTGGAGTGTCAGTAATTGAGGCTGTGCTGCACTATTGGAGTGTCAGTAACTGAGGGTGTGCTGCACTATTGGAGTGTTAGTAATTGAGGGTGTGCTGCACTATTGCTTTGTCAGTACTTGAGGTTGTGCTGCAATTTTGGAGTAACTGTAACTGAGCGTGTGCTGCACTATTGGAGTGTCAGTAATTGACGTGTGCTGCACTATTGGAGTGTCAGTAATTGAGGGTGCGCTGTACTATTGCAGTGCAAGTAATTGAGGGTGTGCTGCGCTATTGGAGTGTCAGTAATTGAGGGTGTGCTGCACTATTGGAGTGTCAGTAATTGAGGGTGTGCTGCACTATTGGAGTGTCAGTAATTGAGGTTGTGCTGCACTATTGGAATGTCAGTAATTGAGGGTGTGCTGCAGCATTGGAGTGTCAGTAATTGAGGGTGTGCTGCTCTATTGGATTGTCAGTGATTGAGCTGAGCTGCCCTATTTGAGTGTCAGTAATTGAGGGTGTGGTGCACTATTTCAGTGTCAGTAATTGTATGTGTGCTGCGCTATTGGAGTGTCAGTAATTGAGGGTGTGCTGCCCTATTGGAGTGTCAGTAATTGAGGGTGAGCTGCACTATTGGAGTGTCAGTAATTGAGGTTGTGCTGCACTATTTGAGTGTCAGTAAATGAGGGTGTGCTGCACTATTGGAGTGTCAGTAATTGAGGGTGTGCTGCACTATTGGAGTGTCAGTAATTGAGGGTGTGCTGCACTATTGGAGTGTCAGTAATTGAGGGTGTGCTGCACAATTGGAGTGTCAGTAATTGAGGGTGTGCTGCACTATTGGTGTGTCAGTAATTGAGTGTGTGCTGCACTGTTGGTGTGTAAGTAATTGAGTGTGTGATGCGCTATTGGAGTGTCAATAATTATGTGTTTGCTACACTATTGGAGTGTCAGTAATTGAGGGTGTGCTGCACTATTGGAGTGTCAGTAATTGAGGGTGTGCTGCACTATTGGAGTGTCAATAATTATGTGTTTGCTACACTATTGGAGTGTCAGTAATTGAGGGTGTGCTGCACTATTGGAGTGTGAGTAATTGAGGGTGTGCTGAACTATTGGAGTGTCAGTAATTGAGGATGTGCTGCACTATTGGAGTGTCAGTAATTGAGGGTGTGCTGCACTATTGGAGTGTGAGTAATTGAGGGTGTGCTGCACTATTGGAGTGTCAGTAATTGAGGGTGTGCTGCACTATTGGAGTGTCAGTAATTGAGGGTGTGTTGCAATTTTGGAGTGTCAGTAATTGAGGGTGTGCTGCACTATTGGAGTGTAAGTAATTGAGGGTGTGCTGCACTATTGGAGTGTCAGTAATTGAGGGTGTGCTGCACTATTGGAGTGTCAGTAATTGAGGTTGTGCTGCACTATTGGAGTGTCAGTAATTGAGGGTGTGCTGCACTATTGGAGTGTCAGTAATTGAGGTTGTGCAGCACTCTTGGACTGTCAGTAATTGAGGGTGTGCTGCACTATTGGAGTATCAGAATTTGAGTGTATGCTGCACTATTGGAGTGTCAGTAATTGAGGGTGTGCTGCACTATTGGTGTTTCAGTAATTGAGTGTGTGCTGCACTATTGGTGTGTCAGTAATTGAGGGTGTGCTGCGCTATTGGAGTGTCAGTAATTGAGGGTGTGCCGCACTATTGGAGTGACATTAATTCACTGTGTGCTGCACGGTTGGTGTGTCAGTAATCGAGGGTGTGCTGCACTACTGGAGTGTCTGTTTTTGAGGGTGTGCTGCACTATTGGAGTGTCAGTAATTGAGGTTGTGCTGCACTATTGGAGCGTCAGTAATTGATTGTGTGCTGCTCAATTGGAGTGTCAGTAATTGAGGGTGAGCTGCACTATTGGAGTGTCTGTAATTGAGGGTGTGCAGCACCTTTGGAGTGTCAGTAATTGACGTGTGCTGCACTATTGGTGTGTCAGTAATTGAGGGTGTGCTGCACTATTGGAGTGTCAGTAATTGAGGGTGTGCTGCACTATTGGAGTGTCAGTAATTGAGGGCGTGCTGCACTATTGGAGTGTCAGTAATTGAGGGTGTGCTGCAGTATTGGAGTATCAGTAATTGAGGGTGCGCTGCACTATTGGAGTGTCAGTAATTGACTGTGTGCTGCACTATTGGTGTGTCAGTAGTCGAGGGTGTGCTGCACTACTGGAGTGTCAGTTTTTGCGGGTGTGCTGCACTATTGGAGTGCCAGTAATTTAGGGTGTGCTGCACTATTTGAGAGTTAGTAATTGAGGGTGTGCTGTACTATTGGAATGTCAGTAATCGAGGGTGTGCTGCACTACTGGAGTGTCAGTTTTTGAGGCTGTGCTGCACTATTGTATTGTCAGTAATTGAGGGTGTGCTGCACTATTGGAGTGTCAGTAATTGAGGGTGTGCTGCACTATTGGAGTGTCAGTAATTGAGGGTGTGCTGCACTATTGGAGTGTCAGTAATTGAGGGTGTGCTGCACTATTGTAGTGTCAGTAATTGAGGGTGTGCTGCACTATTGGAGTGTCAGTAATTGAGTGTGTGCTGCTCTATTGGAGTGTGATTAATTGAGGGTGTGCTGCACTTTTGAGTGTCACTCATTGAGGGTGTGCTGCTCTATTGGAGTGTCAGTAATTGAGGGTCTGCTGTACTATTGGAGTGTTAGAATTGACGGTGTGCTGCCCTATTGTAGTGTCAATAATTGAGGTTGTGCTGCACTATTGGAGTGTCAGTAATTGAGGGTGTGCTGCACTATTGGAGTGTCAGTAATTGAGGGTGTGCTGCACTATTGGAGTGTCAGAAATTGAGGGTGAGCTGCACTATTGGAGTGTCAGTAATTGAGTGTGTGCTGCACTATTGGAGTGTCAGTAATTGAGGGTGTGCTGCACTATTGGAGTGTCAGTAATTGAGGGTGTGCTGCACTATTGGAGTGTCAGTAATTGAGGGTGTGCTGCACTATTGGAGTGTCAGTAATTGAGTGTGTGCTGCACTATTGGAGTGTCAGTAATTGAGGGTGTGCTGCACTATTGGAGTGTCAGTAATTGAGGGTGTCCTGCACTATTGGAGTGTCAGTAATTGAGGGTGTGCTGTACAAATGGAGTGTCAGTAATTGAGGGTGCGCTGCACTATTGGAGTGTCAGTAATTAAGGGTGTGCTGCACTATTGGAGTGTCAGTAATTGAGGATGTGCTGCACTATTGGAGTGTCAGTAATTGTGTTTGTGCTGCACTATTGGAGTGTCAGTAATTGAGGGTGTGCTGCACTATTGGAGTGTCAGTAATTGAGGCTATGCTGCAATGTTGGAGTGTCAATAATTGAGGGTGCGCTGTACTATTGGAGTGTCAGTAATTGAGGGTGTGCTGCAGTATTGTAGTGTCAGTAATTGAGGGTGAGCTGCACTATTGGAGTGTCAGTATTTGAGTGTGCGCTGCACTATTGGAGTGTCAGTAATTGAGGGTGTGCTGCATTATTGGGGTGTCAGTAATTGCGGGTGTGCTGCAATATTGGAGTGTCAGTAATTGAGGGTTTGCTGCACTATTGGAGTGTCAGTAATTGAGGGTGTGCTGCACTATTGGAGTGTCAGTAATTGAGAGTGTGCTGTACTATTGGAGTGTCAGTAATTGAGGGTGTGCTGCACTATTGGAGTGTCAGATTTGAGGGTGTGCTGCCCTATTGTAGTGTCAATAATTGAGGTTGTGCTGGACTATTTAAGTGTCAGTAATTGAGGGTGTGCTGCACTATTGGAGTGTCAATAATTATGTGTTTGCTACACTATTTGAGTGTCAGTAATTGAGGGTGTGCTGCACTATTGGAGTGTCAGTAATTGAGTGTGTGCTGCACTATTGGAGTGTGTGTAATTGAGGGTGTGCTGCACTATTGGAGTGTCAGTAATTGAGGGTGTGCTGCACTATTGGAGTGTCAGTAATTGAGGGTGTGCTGCACTATTGGAGTGTGAGTAATTGAGGGTGTGCTGCACTATTGGAGTGTCAGTAATTGAGGGTGTGCTGCACTATTGGAGTGTCAGTAATTGAGGGTGTGCTGCACTATTGGAGTGTCAGTAATTGAGGGTGTGCTGCACTATTGGAGTGTCAGTAATTGAGGGTGTGCTGCACTTTTGGAGTGTCAGTAATTGAGGCCTTGCAGCACTATTGGAGTGTGAGTAATTGAGGGTGTGCTGCACTATTGGAGTGTCAGTAATTGAGGGTGTGCTGCACTATTGTTGTGTCGGTAATTGTGGGTGTGCTGTACTATTGGAGTGTCAGAATTGAGGGTGTGCTGCCCTATTGTAGTGTCATTAATTGAGGTTGTGCTGCACTATTGGAGTGTCAGTAATTGAGGGTGTGCTGCACTATTGGAGTGTCAGAATTTGAGTGTATGCTGCACTATTGGAGTGTCAGTAATTGAGTGTGTGATGCGCTATTGGAGTGTCAGTAATTGAGGGTGTGCTGCACTATTGGAGTGTCAGTAATTGAGTGTGTGATGCGCTATAGGAGTGTCAGTAATTGAGGGTGTGCTGCACTATTGGTGTTTCAGTAATTGAGTGTGTGCTGCACTATTGGAGTGTCAGTAATTGAGGGTGTGCTGCGCTATTGGAGTGTCAGTAATTGAGGGTGTGCTGCACTATTGGAGTGTCATTAATTCACTGTGTGCTGCACGGTTGGTGTGTCAGTAATCGAGGGTGTGCTGCACTACTGGAGTGTCTGTTTTTGAGGGTGTGCTGCACTATTGGAGTGTCAGTAATTGAGGTTGTGCGGCACTATTGGAGTGTCCGTAATTGAGGGTGTGCAGCACTATTGGAGAGTTAGTAATTGAGGGTGTGCTGTACTATTGGAGTGTCAGTAATTGGCTGTGTGATGCTCTATTGGCGTGTCAGTAATCGAGGGTGTGCTGCACTACTGGAGTGTCAGTTTTTGAGGGTGTGCTGCACTATTGGAGTGTCAGTAATTGAGGGTGTGCTGCACTATTGTAGTGTCAGTAATTGAGGGTGTGCTGCACTATTGGAGTGTCAGTAATTGAGGGTGTGCTGCACTATTGGAGTGTCAGTAATTGAGGGTGTGCTGCACTATTGGAGTGTCAGTAATTGAGTGTGTGCTGCTCTATTGGAGTGTGATTGATTGAGGGTGTGCTGCACTTTTGAGTGTCACTCATTGAGGGTGTGCTGCTCTATTGGAGTGTCAGTAATTGAGGGTCTGCTGTACTATTGGAGTGTTAGAATTGAGGGTGTGCTGCCATATTGTAGTGTCATTAATTGAGGTTGTGCTGCACTATTGTAGTGTCATTAATTGAGGTTGTGCTGCACTATTGGAGTGTCAGTAATTGAGTGTGTGCTGCACTATTGGAGTGTCAGTAATTGAGGATGTGCTGCACTATTGGAGTGTCAGTAATTGAGGGTGTGCTGCACTATTGGAGTGTCAGTAATTGAGGGTGTGCTGTACAAATGGAGTGTCAGTAATTGAGGGTGTGCTGCACTATTGGAGTGTCAGTAATTGAGGGTGTGCTGCACTATTGGAGTGTCAGTAATTGAGGGTGTGCTGTACAAATGGAGTGTCAGTAATTGAGGGTGTGCTGCACTATTGGAGTGTCAGTAATTGAGGGTGTGCTGTACTATTGGAGTGTCAGTAATTGAGGCTGAGCTGCACTTTTGGAGTGTCAGTATTTGAGTGTGCGCTGCACTATTGAAGTGTCAGTAATTGAGGGTGTGCTGCACTATTGGAGTGTCAGTAATTGAGGGTGTGCTGCACTATTGGAGTGTCAGTAATTGAGGGTGTGCTGCACTATTGGAGTGTCAGTTTTTGAGGGTGTCCATCACCTTTGGAGTGTCAGTAATTGAGAGTGAGCTGCACTATTGGAGTGTCAGTATTTGAGTGTGCGCTGCACTATTGGTGTGTCAGTAATTGAGGGTGAGCTGCACTATTGGAGTGTCAGTAATTGAGTGTGTGCTGCACTATTGGAGTGTCAGTAATTGAGGGTGAGCTGCACTATTGGAGTGTCAGTAATTGAGTGTGTGCTGCACTATTTGAGTCTCAGTAATTGAGTGTGTGCTGCAATATTGGTGTGAGAGTAATTGAGTGTGTGATGCGCTATTGGAGTGCCAGTAATTGTGGGTGTGCTGCACTACTGTAGTGTCAGTAATTGAGGGTGTGCTGCACTATTGGTGTGTCAGTAATTGAGGGTGTGCTGCACTATTGGAGTGTCAGTAATTGAGTGTGTGATGCGCTATTGGAGTGTCAGTAATTGAGGGTGTGCTGCACTATTGGTGTTTCAGTAATTGAGTGTGTGCTGCACTATTGGAGTGTCAGTAATTGAGGGTGTGCTGCGCTATTGGAGTGTCAGTAATTGAGGGTGTGCTGCACTATTGGAGTGTCATTAATTCACTGTGTGCTGCACGGTTGGTGTGTCAGTAATCGAGGGTGTGCTGCACTACTGGAGTGTCTGTTTTTGAGGGTGTGCTGCACTATTGGAGTGTCAGTAATTGAGGTTGTGCGGCACTATTGGAGTGTCTGTAATTGAGGGTGTGCAGCACTATTGGAGAGTTAGTAATTGAGGGTGTGCTGTACTATTGGAGTGTCAGTAATTGGCTGTGTGATGCTCTATTGGCGTGTCAGTAATCGAGGGTGTGCTGCACTACTGGAGTGTCAGTTTTTGAGGGTGTGCTGCACTATTGGAGTGTCAGTAATTGAGGGTGTGCTGCACTATTGGAGTGTCAGTAATTGAGGGTGTGCTGCACTATTGGAGTGTCAGTAATTGAGGGTGTGCTGCACTATTGGAGTGTGAGTAATTGAGGGTGTGCTGCACTATTGGAGTGTCAGTAATTGAGTGTGTGCTGCTCTATTGGAGTGTGATTGATTGAGGGTGTGCTGCACTTTTGAGTGTCACTCATTGAGGGTGTGCTGCTCTATTGGAGTGTCAGTAATTGAGGGTCTGCTGTACTATTGGAGTGTTAGAATTGAGGGTGTGCTGCCCTATTGTAGTGTCATTAATTGAGGTTGTGCTGCACTATTGTAGTGTCATTAATTGAGGTTGTGCTGCACTATTGGAGTGTCAGTAATTGAGTGTGTGCTGCACTATTGGAGTGTCAGTAATTGAGTGTGTGCTGCACTATTGGAGTGTCAGTAATTGAGGATGTGCTGCACTATTGGAGTGTCAGTAATTGAGGGTGTGCTGCACTATTGGAGTGTCAGTAATTGAGGGTGTGCTGTACAAATGGAGTGTCAGTAATTGAGGGTGTGCTGCACTATTGGAGTGTCAGTAATTGAGGGTGTGCTGCACTATTGGAGTGTCAGTAATTGAGGGTGTGCTGTACAAATGGAGTGTCAGTAATTGAGGGTGTGCTGCACTATTGGAGTGTCAGTAATTGAGGCTATGCTGCAATGTTGGAGTGTCAGTAATTGAGGGTGTGCTGTACTATTGGAGTGTCAGTAATTGAGGCTGAGCTGCACTTTTGGAGTGTCAGTATTTGAGTGTGCGCTGCACTATTGAAGTGTCAGTAATTGAGGGTGTGCTGCACTATTGGAGTGTCAGTAATTGAGGGTGTGCTGCACTATTGGAGTGTCAGTAATTGAGGGTGTGCTGCACTATTGGAGTGTCAGTTTTTGAGGGTGTCCATCACCTTTGGAGTGTCAGTAATTGAGAGTGAGCTGCACTATTGGAGTGTCAGTATTTGAGTGTGCGCTGCACTATTGGTGTGTCAGTAATTGAGGGTGAGCTGCACTATTGGAGTGTCAGTAATTGAGTGTGTGCTGCACTATTGGAGTGTCAGTAATTGAGGGTGAGCTGCACTATTGGAGTGTCAGTAATTGAGTGTGTGCTGCACTATTTGAGTCTCAGTAATTGAGTGTGTGCTGCAATATTGGTGTGAGAGTAATTGAGTGTGTGATGCGCTATTGGAGTGCCAGTAATTGTGGGTGTGCTGCACTACTGTAGTGTCAGTAATTGAGGGTGTGCTGCACTATTGGTGTGTCAGTAATTGAGGGTGTGCTGCACTATTGGAGTGTCAATAATTATGTGTTTGCTACACTATTGGAGTGTCAGTAAATTAGGGTGTGCTGCACTATTGGAGTGTCAGTAATTGAGGGTGTGCTGCACTATTGGAGTGTCAGTAATTGAGTGTGTGCTGCATTATTGCAGTGTCAGTAATTGAGGGTGTGCTGCACTATTGGAGTGTCAGTAATAGAGGGTTTGCTGCACAATTGGTTTCTCAGTAATTGAGTGTGCACTGCACAATTGGAGTGTCAATAATTGAGGCTGTGCTGCACTATTGAAGTGTCAGTAATTGAGGGTGTGCTGCAATATTGGAGTGTCAGTAATTGAGGGTGTGCTGCTCTATTGGAGTGTCAGTAATTGATGCTTTGCTGCACTATTGGAGTGTGAGTAATTGAGGGTGTGCTGCACTATTGGACTGCCAGTAATTGAGGGTGTGCTGCAATATTGGAGTGTCAGTAATTGAGTGTGTGCTGCACTATTGGAGTGTCAGTAATTGAGGGTGTGCTGCACTATTGGAGTGTCAGTAATTGAGGGTGTGCTGCAGTATTGGAGTGTCACTAATTGAGGGTGTGCTGCAATATTGGAGTGCCAGTAATTGAGGGTGTGTGCACTACTGGAGTGTCAGTAATTGAGGGTTTGCTGCACTATTGAATTGTCAGTAATTGAGGGTGCGCTACACTATTAGACTGTCAGTAATTGAGGGTGTGGTGCATTATTGGAGTGTCAGTGATTGAGGGTGTGCTGCATTATTGGAGTGTCAGTAATTGAGTATGTGCTGCACTATTGGAGTGTCAGTAATTGAGGGTGTGCTGCACTATTGCATTGTCAGTAATTGAGGGTGTGCTGCACTATTGGAGTGTCAGTAATTGAGGGTGTGCTGCACTATTGGAGGGTCAGTAATTGAGGGTGTGCTGCACTATTGGAGTGTCCGTAATTGAGGGTGTGCTGCACTATTGGAGTGTCCGTAATTGAGTGTGTGCTGCACTATTGGAGTGTCAGTAATTGAGGGTGTGCTGCTGTATTGGAGTGTCACTAATTGAGGGTGTGCTGCAATATTGGAGTGTCAGTAATTGAGGGTGTGCTGCACTATTGAATTGTCAGTAATTGAGGGTGTGCTGCACTATTGTGGTGTCAGTAATTGAGGGTGTGCTGCACTATTGGAGTGTCAGTAATTGAGGGTCTGCTGCACCAGTGTATTGTCAGTAATTGAGGTTGTGCTGCCCAAAAGGGGTGTCATTATTTGAGGATCTGATGCATTATTGTATTGTCAGTAATTGAGGGTGTGCTGCACTATTGGAGTGTCAGTAATTGAGGGTGCGCTGCACTATTGGTGTGACAGTAATTGAGAATGTGCTGTACTATTGGTGTGTCAGTAATTGAGGGTTTGCTGCACTACTGGAGTGTCAGTAATTGAGGGTGTGCTGCACTATTGGTGTGTCAGTAATTGAGGGTGTGCTGCACTATTGAATTGTCAGTAATTGAGTGTGTGCTGCACTATTGGAGTGTCAGTAATTGAGTGTGTGCTGCACAATTAGAGTGTCAGTAATTGAGGGTGTGCTGCACTATTGGAGTGTCAGTAATTGAGGGTGTGCTGCACTATTGGAGTGTCAGTAATTGAGGGTGCACTGCACTTTTGGTGTGTCAGTAATTGAGGGTGTGCTGCACTATTGGAGTGTCAGTAATTGAGGGTGTGCTGCACTATTGGAGTGTCAGTAATTGAGGGTGTGCTGCACTATTGGAGTGTCAGTAATTGAGGGTGTGCTGCACTATTGGAGTGTCAGTAATTGAGGGTGCACTGCACTATTGGAGTGTCAGTAATAGAGGGTGTGCTGCACTATTGGTGTCTCAGTAATTGAGGGTGTGCTGTACTATTGGAGAGTGTGTAATTTTGGGTGTGCTGCACTATTGGAATGTCAGTAATTGAGGGTGTGCTGCACTATTGGAGTGTCAGTAGTTGAGGGTGTGCTGCACAATTGGAGTGTCAGTAATAGAGGGTGTGCTGCACTATTGGATTGTCATTAATTGAGGGTGTGCTGCACTACTGGAGATTCAGTAATTGAGGGTGTGCTGCACTATTGGAGTGTCAGTAATTGAGGGTGTGCTGCTCTATTTAAGTGTCAGTAATAGAGGGTGTGCTGCACTATAGGAGTGTCAGTAATTGAGGTTGTGCTGCACTATTGGAGTGTCAGTAATTGAGGGTGTGCTGCACTATAGGAGTGTCAGTAATTGAGTGTGTGCTGCACTATAGGAGTGTCAGTAATTGAGTGTGTGCTGCACTACTGGAGTGTCAGTAATAGAGGGTGTGCTGCACTATTGGAGTATCAGTAATTGTGGGTGTGAAGCACTATTGGTGTGTCAGTAATTGAGGGTGTGCTGCAAAATTGGAGTGTCAGTAATTGAGGGTGTGCTGCTCTATTGGAGTGTCAGTAATTGAGGGTGAGCTGCACTATTGGAGTGTCAGTAATTGAGGGTGTGCTGCACTATTGGATAGTCAATAATTGAGGGTGTGCTGCACTATTGGAGTGTCAGTAATTGAGGGTGTGCTGCACTATTGGAGTGTCAGTAATTGAGGGTGTGCTGCACTATTGGAGTGTCAGTAATTGAGGGTGTGCTGCACTATTGGAGTGTCACTAATTGAGGGTGTGCTGCATTATTGGAGTGAAAGTAATTGAGGTTGTGCTGCACTATTGGAGTGTCAGTAATTGAGGGTGTGCTGCACTATGGGAGTGTCAGTAATTGAGGGTGTGCTGCACTATTGGAGTGTCAGTAATTGAGGGTGTGCTGCACTATTGGAGTGTCCGTAATTGAGGGTGTGCTGCACTATTGGAGTGTCCGTAATTGAGGGTGTGCTGCACTATTGGAGTGTCACTAATTGAGGGTGTGCTGCTCTATTGGAGTTTCACTAATTGAGGGTGTGCTGCACTATTGGAGTGTCAGTAATTGAGGGTGTGCTGCACTATTGGAGTGTCAGTAATTGAGGGTGTGCTGCACTATTGGAGTGTCAGTAATTGAGGGTGTGCTGCACTATTGGAGTGTCCGTAATTGAGGGTGTGCTGCACTATTGGAGTGTCACTAATTGAGGGTGTGCTGCTCTATTGGAGTTTCACTAATTGAGGGTGTGCTGCACTATTGGAGTGTCAGTAATTGAGGGTGTGCTGCACTATTGGAGTGTCAGTAATTGAGGGTGTGCTGCAGTATTGGAGTGTCAGTAATTGAGGGTGTGCTGCAGTATTGGAGTGTCACTAATTGAGGGTGTGCTGCAATATTGGAGTGTCAGTAATTGAGGGTGTGCTGCAATATTGGAGTGTCAGTAATTGAGGGTTTGCTGCACTATTGAATTGTCAGTAATTGAGGGTGCGCTACACTATTAGACTGTCAGTAATTGAGGGTGTGGTGCATTATTGGAGTGTCAGTGATTGGGGGTGTGCTGCACTATTGGAGTGTCAGTAATTGAGTATGTACTGCACTATTGGAGTGTCAGTAATTGAGGGTGTGCTGCACTATTGCATTGTCAGTAATTGAGGGTGTGTTACACTATTGGAGTGTCAGTAATTGAGGGTGTGCTGCACTATTGGATGGTCAGTAATTGAGGGTGTGCTGCACTATTGGAGTGTCAGTAATTGAGTGTGTGCTGCACTATTGGAGTGTCAGCAATTGAGGGTGAGCTGCACTATTGGAGTGTCCGTAATTGAGGGTGTGCTGCACTATTGGAGTGTCCGAAATTGAGGGTGTGCTGCACTATTGGAGTGTCAGTAATTGAGGGTGTGCTGCTCTATTGGAGTGTCACTAATTGAGGGTGTGCTGCAATATTGGAGTGTCAGTAATTGAGGGTGTGTGCACTAATGGAGTGTCAGTAATTGAGGGTGTGCTGCACTATTGAATTGTCAGTAATTGAGGGTGTGCTGCACTATTGTGGTGTCAGTAATTGAGGGTGTGCTGCACTAATGGAGTGTCAGTAATTGAGGGTGTGCTGCGCTATTGGAGTGTCAGTAATTGAGGGTGTGTTGCACTATTGCAGTGTCAGTAATTGATGGTGTGCTGCACTATTGGAGGGTCAGTAATTGAGGATGAGCTGCACTATTGTATTGTCAGTAATTGAGGGTGTGCTGCACTATTGGTGTGACAGTAATTGAGGGTGTGCTGCACTCTTGGCGTGTCAGTAATTGAGGGTGTGCTGCACTCTTGGCGTGTCAGTAATTGAGGGTGTGCTGCCCTATTGGAGTGTCAGTAATTGAGGGTGCGCTGCACTATTGGTGTGACAGTAATTGAGAATGTGCTGCACTATTGGTGTGTCAGTAATTGAGGGTTTGCTGCACTACTGGAGTGTCAGTAATTGAGGGTGTGCTGCACTATTGGTGTGTCAGTAATTGAGGGTGTGCTGCACTATTGAATTGTCAGTAATTGAGGGTGTGCTGCACTATTGGAGTGTCAGTAATTGAGGCTGTTCTGCACTATTAGAGTGTCGGTAATTGAGGGTGCACTGCACTATTGGTGTGTCAGTAATTGAGGGTGTGCTGCACTATTGGAGTGTCAGTAATTGAGGGTGTGCTGCACTATTGGAGTGTCAGTAATTGAGGGTGTACTGCACTATTGGAGTGTCAGTAATTGAGGCTGTGCTGCACTATTGGTGTGTCAGTAATTG
The DNA here is from genome assembly GCA_026770705.1 of Isurus oxyrinchus. Classification (NCBI taxonomy): domain Eukaryota; kingdom Metazoa; phylum Chordata; class Chondrichthyes; order Lamniformes; family Lamnidae; genus Isurus; species Isurus oxyrinchus. The sequence continues at coordinate 186,141 of JANJGN010000419.1, forward strand.
AGTGTGTGCTGCAATATTGGAGTGTCAGTAATTGAGTGTGTGCTGCACTACTGGAGTGTCAGTAATAGAGGGTGTGCTGCACTATTGGAGTATCAGTAATTGTGGGTGTGAAGCACTATTGGTGTGTCAGTAATTGAGGGTGTGCTGCAAAATTGGAGTGCCAGTAATTGAGGGTGTGCTGCTCTATTGGAGTGTCAGTAATTGAGGGTGAGCTGCACTATTGGAGTGTCAGTAATTGAGGGTGTGCTGCACTATTGGATTGTCAATAATTGAGGGTGTGCTGCACTATTGGAGTGTCAGTAATTGAGGGTGTGCTGCACTATTGGAGTGTCAGTAATTGAGGGTGTGCTGCACTATTGGAGTGTCAGTAATTGAGGGTGTGCTGCACTATTGGAGTGTCACTAATTGAGGGTGTGCTGCATTATTGGAGTGAAAGTAATTGAGGTTGTGCTGCACTATTGGAGTGTCAGTAATTGAGGGTGTGCTGCACTATGGGAGTGTCAGTAATTGAGGGTGTGCTGCACTATTGGAGTGTCAGTAACTGAGGGTGTGCTGCACTATTGGAGTGTCAGTAATTGAGGGTGTGCTGCACTATTGGAGTGTCCGTAATTGAGGGTGTGCTGCACTATTGGAGTGTCCGTAATTGAGGGTGTGCTGCACTATTGGAGTGTCACTAATTGAGGGTGTGCTGCTCTATTGGAGTTTCACTAATTGAGGGTGTGCTGCACTATTGGAGTGTCAGTAACTGAGGGTGTACTGCACTATTGGAGTGTCAGTAATTGAGGCTGTGCTGCACTATTGGTGTGTCAGTAATTGAGTGTGTGCTGCAATATTGGAGTGTCAGTAATTGAGTGTGTGCTGCACTACTGGAGTGTCAGTAATAGAGGGTGTGCTGCACTATTGGAGTATCAGTAATTGTGGGTGTGAAGCACTATTGGTGTGTCAGTAATTGAGGGTGTGCTGCAAAATTGGAGTGCCAGTAATTGAGGGTGTGCTGCTCTATTGGAGTGTCAGTAATTGAGGGTGAGCTGCACTATTGGAGTGTCAGTAATTGAGGGTGTGCTGCACTATTGGATTGTCAATAATTGAGGGTGTGCTGCACTATTGGAGTGTCAGTAATTGAGGGTGTGCTGCACTATTGGAGTGTCAGTAATTGAGGGTGTGCTGCACTATTGGAGTGTCAGTAATTGAGGGTGTGCTGCACTATTGGAGTGTCACTAATTGAGGGTGTGCTGCATTATTGGAGTGAAAGTAATTGAGGTTGTGCTGCACTATTGGAGTGTCAGTAATTGAGGGTGTGCTGCACTATGGGAGTGTCAGTAATTGAGGGTGTGCTGCACTATTGGAGTGTCAGTAACTGAGGGTGTGCTGCACTATTGGAGTGTCCGTAATTGAGGGTGTGCTGCACTATTGGAGTGTCCGTAATTGAGGGTGTGCTGCACTATTGGAGTGTCACTAATTGAGGGTGTGCTGCTCTATTGGAGTTTCACTAATTGAGGGTGTGCTGCACTATTGGAGTGTCAGTAATTGAGGGTGTGCTGCACTATTGGAGTGTCAGTAATTGAGGGTGTGCTGCACTATTGGAGTGTCAGTAATTGAGGGTGTGCTGCACTATTGGAGTGTCCGTAATTGAGGGTGTGCTGCACTATTGGAGTGTCACTAATTGAGGGTGTGCTGCTCTATTGGAGTTTCACTAATTGAGGGTGTGCTGCACTATTGGAGTGTCAGTAATTGAGGGTGTGCTGCACTATTGGAGTGTCAGTAATTGAGGGTGTGCTGCACTTTTGGAGAGTCAGTAATTGACGGTTTGCGGCACTATTTGAGTGTCAGTAATTGCGGGTGTGCTGCAATATTGGTGTGTCAGTAATTGAGGGTGTGCTGCAATATTGGTGTGTCAGTAATTGTCGGTGTGCTGCAATATTGGTGTGTCAGTAATTGAGGGTGTGCTGCAATATTGGTGTGTCAGTAATTGCGGGTGTGCTGCACTATTGGAGTTTCAGTAATTGAGGGTGTGTTCCACTATTGGAGTGTCAGTAGTTGAGGGCGTGCTGCACTACAGGAGTGTCAGTAATTGAGGGTGTGCTGCAATATTGGAGTGTCAGTAATTGAGTTTGTGCTGCAATATTGGTGTGTCAGTAATTGAGTTTGTGCTGCACTATTGGAGTGTCAGTAATGGAGGGTGTGCTGCACTATTGGTGTGCCAGTATTTGAGGATGTGCTGCAATATTGGAGTGTCAGTAATTGAGGGTGTGCTGCAATATTCGAGTGTCAGTAATTGAGTTTGTGCTGCAATATTGGAGTGTCAGTAATTGAGGGTGTGCTGCACTATTGGAGTGTCAGTAATTGAGGGTGTGCTGCACAATTGGATTGTCAGTAATTGAGGGTGTGCTGCGCTATTGGAGAGTCAGTAATTGAGTGTGTGCTGCACTATTGGAGTGTCAGTAATTGAGGGTGTGCTGCACTATTGTATTGTCAGTAATTGAGGGTGTGCTGCACTATTGGTGTGACAGTAATTGAGGGTGTGCTGCACTCTTGGCGTGTCTGTAATTGAGGGTGTGCTGCACTATTGGAGTGTCAGTAATTGAGTTTGTGCTGCCCTATTGGAGTGTCAGTAATTCAGTTTGTGCTGCACTATTGGAGTGTCAGTAATTGAGTGTGTGCTGCCCTATTGGAGTGTCAGTAATTGAGGGTGCGCTGCACTATTGGTGTGACAGTAATTGAGAATGTGCTGCACTATTGGTGTGTCAGTATTTGAGGGTTTGCTGCACTACTGGAGTGTCAGTAATTGAGGGTGTGCTGCACTATTGGTGTGTCAGTAATTGAGGGTGTGCTGCACTATTGAATTGTCAGTAATTGAGTGTGTGCTGCACTATTGGAGTGTCAGTAATTGAGGGTGTGCTACAATATTGGAGTGTCAGTAATTGAGGGTGTGCTGCACTATTGGAGTGTCAGTAATTGAGGCTGTGCTGCACTATTGGAGTGTCAGTAATTGAGGCTGTGCTGCACTATTGGTGTGTCAGTAATTGACCGTGTGTTGCACTATTGGAGTGTCAGTAATTGAGGGTGCATTGCACTATTGGAGTGTCAGTAATTGAGGTTGCACTGCACTATTGGTGTCTCAGTAATTTAGGGTGTGCTGTACTATTGGAGTGTCTGTAATTTTGGGTGTGCTGCACTATTGGAGTGTCTGTAATTGTGGGTGTGCTGCACTATTGGAGTGTCAGTAATAGAGGGTGTGCTGCACTATTGGATTGTCATTAATTGAGGGTGTGCTGCACTATTGGAGATTCAGTAATTGAGGGTGTGCTGCACTATTGGAGTGTCAGTAATTGTGTGTGTGCTGCACTATTGGAGATTCAGTAATTGAGGGTATGCTGCTCTATTGGAGTGTCAGTAATTGAGGGTGTGCTGCAATTTTGGAGTGTCAGTAATTGAGGGTGTGCTGCACTATTTAAGTGTCAGTAATTGAGGGTGTGCTGCACTATTGGAGTGTCAGTAATTGTGGGTGTGCTGCACTATTGGAGTGTCAGTAATTGAGGGTGTGCTGCAATTTTGGAGTGTCAGTAATTGAGGGTGTGCTGCACTGTTGGAGTGTCAGTAATTGAGGGTGTGCTGCACTATTTAAGTGTCAGTAATTGACTGTGTGCTGCACTATTGGAGTGTCAGTAATTGTGTGTGTGCTGCACTACTGGAGTGTCAGTAATAGAGGGTGTGCTGCACTATTGGAGTATCAGTAATTGAGGGTGTGCAGCACTATTGGTGTGTCAGTAATTGAGGGTGTGCTGCAATATTGGAGTGCCAGTAATTGAGGGTGTGCTGCACTATTGGATTGTCAATAATTGAGGGTGTGCTGCATTATTGGAGTGTCAGTAATTGAGGGTGTGCTGCACTATTGGAGTGTCAGTAATTGAGGGTGTGCGGCACTATTGGAGTGTCATAATTGAGGGTGTGCTGCGCTATTGGAGTGACAGTAACTGAGGGTGTGCTGCACTATTGGTGTGTCAGTAATTGAGGCTGTGCTGCACAATTGGAGTGTCAGTAATTGAGGGTGTGCTGCATTATTGGAGTGTCAGTAATTGAGGTTGTGCTGCACTATTGGAGTGTCCGTAATATAGGGTGCGGTGCAATATTGGAGTGCCAGTAATTGAGGATGTGCTGCACTATTGGAGTGTCAGTAATTGAGTTTGTGCTGCAATATTGGAGTGCCAGTAATTGAGGGTGTGCTGCACTATTGGAGTGTCAGTAATTGAGGGTGTGCTGCACTATTGGAGTTTCAGTAATTGTGGGTCTTCTGCACTATTGGAGTGTCAGTAATTGAGGGTGTGCTGCACTATTGGACTGTCAGTAATTGAGGGAGTGCTGCACTATTGGACTGTCAGTAATTGAGGGTGTGCTGCACTCTTGGCGTGTCAGTAATTGAGGGTGTGCTGCACTATTGGAGTGTCAGTAATTGAGTGTGTGCTGCACTATTGGTGTGTCAGTATTTTTGGTTTGCTGCACTATTGGAGTGTCAGTAATTGAGGGTCTGCTGCACTATTGGTGTGTCAGTTATTGAAGTTTTGCTGCACTATTGGAGTGTCAGTAATTGAGGGTGTGCTGCACTATTGGATTGTCAGTAATTGAGGGTGTGCTGCACTATTGGATTGTCAGTAATTGAGGGTGTGCTGCACTATTGTAGTGTCAGTAACTTAGGATGTGCTGCACTATTGGAGCTTAAAGGGACAGAGAGTGAGATCACGGGGAGGTTAAAGGGACAGAGAGTGAGATCACGGGGAGGTTAACGGGACAGAGAGTGAGATCTCGGGGAGGTTAAAGGGACAGAGTGAGATCACGGGGAGGCTAACGGGACAGAGAGTGAGATCACGGGGATGTTAAAGGGACAGAGAGTGAGATCAGGGGGAGGTTAAAGGGACAGAGAGTGAGATCACGGGGAGGTTAAAGGGACAGAGTGAGATCACGGGGAGGCTAACGGGACAGAGAGTGAGATCACGGGGAGGTTAAAGGGACAGAGAGTGAAATCACGGGGATGTTAAAGGGACAGGGAGTGAGATCAGGGGGAGGTTAAAGGGACAGAGAGTGAGATCACGGGGAGGTTAAAGGGACAGAGAGTGAGATCACGGGGAGGTTAAAGGGACAGAGAGTGAGATCACGGGGATGTTAAAGGGACAGAGAGTGAGATCACGGGGAGGCTAACGGGACAGAGAGTGAGATCACGGGGAGGTTAAAGGGACAGAGAGTGAGGTCACGGGGAGGTTAAAGGGACAGAGTGAAATCACGGGGAGGTTAAAGGGACAGAGAGTGAGATCACGGGGAGGTTAAAGGGACAGAGAGTGAGATCACGGGGAGGTTAAAGGGACAGAGAGTGAGATCACGGGGAGGTTAAAGGGACAGAGAGTGAGATCACGGGGAGGTTAAAGGGACAGAGAGTGAGATCACGGGGAGGTTAAAGGGACAGAGATTGAGATCACGGGGAGGTTAAAGGGACAGAGAGTGAGATCACGGGAAGGTTAAAGGGACAGAGAGTGAGATCACGGGGAGGTTAAAGGTACAGAGAGTGAGATCACGGGGAGGCTAAAGGGACAGAGAGTGAGATCACGGGGAGGTTAAAGGGACAGAGAGTGAGATCACGGGGAGGTTAAAGGGACAGAGAGTGAGATCACGGGGAGGTTAAAGGGACAGAGAGTGAGATCACGGGGAGGTTAAAGGGACAGAGAGTGAGATCACGGGGAGGTTAAAGGGACAGAGTGAGATCACGGGGAGGCTAAAGGGACAGAGAGTGAGATCACGGGGAGGTTAAAGGGACAGAGAGTGAGATCACGGGGAGGTTAAAGGGACAGAGAGTGAGATCACGGGGAGGTTAAATGGACAGAGTGAGATCACGGGGAGGCTAACGGGACAGAGAGTGAGATCACGGGGAGGTTAAAGGGACAGAGAGTGAAATCACGGGGATGTTAAAGGGACAGAGAGTGAGATCAGGGGGAGGTTAAAGGGACAGAGAGTGAGATCACGGGGAGGTTAAAGGGACAGAGAGTGAGATCACTGGGAGGTTAAAGGGACAGAGAGTGAGATCACGGGGATGTTAAAGGGACAGAGAGTGAGATCACGGGGAGGCTAACGGGACAGAGAGTGAGATCACGGGGAGGTTAAAGGGACAGAGAGTGAGGTCACGGGGAGGTTAAAGGGACAGAGAGTGAGATCACGGGGAGGTTAAAGGGACAGAGAGTGAGATCACGGGTAGGTTAAAGGGACAGAGTGAGATCACGGGGAGGTTAAAGGGACAGAGAGTGAGATCACGGGGAGGTTAAAGGGACAGAGAGTGAGATCACGGGGAGGTTAAAGGGACAGAGAGTGAGATCACGGGGAGGTTAAAGGGACAGAGAGTGAGATCACGGGGAGGTTAAAGGGACAGAGATTGAGATCACGGGGAGGTTAAAGGGACAGAGAGTGAGATCACGGGAAGGTTAAAGGGACAGAGAGTGAGATCACGGGGAGGTTAAAGGTACAGAGAGTGAGATCACGGGGAGGCTAAAGGGACAGAGAGTGAGATCACGGGGAGGTTAAAGGGACAGAGAGTGAGATCACGGGGAGGTTAAAGGGACAGAGAGTGAGATCACGGGGAGGTTAAAGGGACAGAGAGTGAGATCACGGGGAGGTTAAAGGGACAGAGAGTGAGATCACGGGGAGGTTAAAGGGACAGAGAGTGAGATCACGGGGAGGTTATAGTGACAGAGAGTGAGATCACGGGGAGGTTAAAGGGACAGTGAGTGAGATCACGGGGAGGTTAAAGGGACAGAGAGTGAGATCACGGGGAGGTTAAAGGGACAGAGAGTGAGATCACGGGGAGGCTAACGGGACAGAGAGTGAGATCACGGGGATGTTAAAGGGACAGAGAGTGAGATCACGGGGAGGTTAAAGGGACAGAGTGAGATCACGGGGAGGTTAAAGGGACAGAGAGTGAGATCACGGGGAGGTTAAAGGGACAGAGAGTGAGATCACGGGGAGGTTAAAGGGACAGAGAGTGAGATCACGGGGAGGTTAAAGGGACAGAGAGTGAGATCACGGGGAGGTTAAAGGGACAGAGAGTGAGATCACGGGGAGGTTATAGTGACAGAGAGTGAGATCACGGGGAGGTTAAAGGGACAGTGAGTGAGATCACGGGGAGGTTAAAGGGACAGAGAGTGAGATCACGGGGAGGTTAAAGGGACAGAGAGTGAGATCACGGGGAGGCTAACGGGACAGAGAGTGAGATCACGGGGAGGCTAACGGGACAGAGAGTGAGATCATGGGGAGGTTAAAGGTACAGAGAGTGAGATCACGGGGAGGTTAAAGGGACAGAGAGTGAGATCACGGGGAGGTTGAAGGGACAGAGTGAGATCACGGGGAGGCTAACGGGACAGAGAGTGAGATCACGGGGAGGTTAAAGGGACAGAGAGTGAGATCACTGGGAGGTTAAATGGACAGAGAGTGAGATCACGGGGAGGTTAAAGGGACAGAGAGTGAGATCACGGGGAGGCTAACGGGACAGAGTGAGATCACGGGGAGGTTAAAGGGACAGAGAGTGAGATCACGGGGAGGTTAAAGGGACAGAGAGTGAGATCACGGGGAGGTTAACGGGACAGAGAGTGAGATCACGGGGAGGTTAAAGGGACAGAGAGTGAGGTCACGGGGAGGTTGAAGGGACAGAGTGAGATCACGGGGAGGCTAACGGGACAGAGAGTGAGATCACGGGGAGGTTAAAGGGACAGAGAGTGAGGTCACGGGGAGGTTAAAGGGACAGAGAGTGAGATCACGGGGAGGTTAAAGGGACAGAGAGTGAGATCACGGGGAGGTTAAAGGGACAGAGTGAGATCACGGGGAGGTTAAAGGGACAGAGAGTGAGATCACGGGGAGGTTAAAGGGACAGAGAGTGAGATCACGGGGAGGCTAACGGGACAGAGAGTGAGGTCACGGGGAGGTTAAAGGGACAGAGAGTGAGATCACGGGGAGGTTAAAGGGACAGAGATTGAGATCACGGGGAGGTTAAAGGGACAGAGAGTGAGATCACGTGGAGGTTAAAGGGACAGAGTGAGATCACGGGGAGGTTAAAGGGACAGAGAGTGAGATCACGGGGAGGTTAAAGGGACAGAGATTGAGATCACGGGGAGGTTAAAGGGACAGAGTGAGATCACGGGGAGGTTAAAGCGACAGAGAGTGAGATCACGGGGAGGTTAAAGGGACAGAGAGTGAGATCACGGGGAGGCTCACGGGACAGAGAGTGAGATCACGGGGAGGTTAAAGGGACAGGGAGTGAGATCACGGGGAAGTTAAAGGGACAGAGAGTGAGATCACTGCGAGGTTAAAGGGACAGAGAGTGAGATCACGTTGAGGTTGTAATAATTATAATTCTGATACTCGGAGGGCTGTAGCTTTCGAGGAAGCCCATGTTGTTGGCTCACACGCCCTGTGTTAACCATGTTACCAATGAAATTCATACGTTTATATTTCATTTCTCTTTAATATCCTGCTCACGGAGCTTGATGCATATCTGTAACTGCTGTTACTGCCCTGTAAATAAAGTTCATTGTGTCCACCAAGAGAAGTTGGCTGGGAAGTCAACTCCATAGCGAACTGGCGAGGAGGATAAATCAGACCCGGTGCTGTCCCTCATCCAGAGGTTGTGAGCATCTAGGATAAGTGAAAAGGGAGGAAGGTATACTCATCCGACATGCCGCAGTTTGGTGGAATCGATCCCTTTGAACCAGCCGCAGGCGACTGGTCTCAATATGTGGAACATCTTGCATTCTAGTTTCAAGCCGACGAAATGACGGGGGACGAAAAGAGGAGAGCGATTCTCCTGAATATTTGTGGGAGCAAAACCTACAGTTTAATTTGAAGTAGACGCCTCCCTCCCCCAATGTCCCAGATTTGAAGACCTGCAGTAAATGAGTTGACTTCATTCAGAGACATTTCCAACCCCAGCCCTCGGTCACAACGCAGAGGTTCAGGGTCAATGCACGGAATCGAGCCCTGGAGTGGGGCATTGCTGCCTTAGTGGTGAAATTAAAGTGACTTAGGGAATATTGTGATTTGGGTGAGACTCTGAACGAGGCGCTCAGGGCTGGTTTGGTCTGGGGCCTGTGCAGGAGGAAGCTATCCAGCCAGGATTGCTGGCTGGAGCGGGTCTCGATTTGAAGGAGGTTGTTTGGAAGGGCACTGGCGATGTTCACAAGTGATTCGAGGGGCGCGAAATGGTGCTGTTCCCCTCCCGAATCAGGTGGGAAGGGTCAGCCGGAAGCGGGAGGGAAATCCAGGGCTCAGCTCCGGAGCCGGGATACAGCTCCCGCTCACCGCAAAACTCAGCGGCAAACCGGGAGTCGGTTTCTCACCCACATGGACACCAGCAACGCCCCGAGCCATGGGCCATTTAAAAAGGGGGGGGTGTTGTTTTTACCCCGGGAGTGGACACCTCATGAAACATCGCAAAGCGAGATTCAAACAGGATCCAGGCAACTATGGCAGTTCCATGAAGTCGATAGCGGAGGAGAGCCACAAACACCCAATCCTGAGGGGATCCCACCACCAAGGACCAAATAAAAGCTGCCAATCCCTCCTCTCCCCCAGCACCACCACCCTCCTAGTGATGTCATAAGGGGCGGGGGCGTGTCCTCGGCGGCTGGCCCCGCCCACCACACCGCCCACTAGCCAACGGGTCCCAGCCTCAACCCCTTGAACCAATCCTCCCCACAGCCCTCTCCTGATTGGCTTGAGCGGCTTGTGACCTCACAATGGGAGGGGGCGGAGGGGCGGGGCTGGTCTGGGCCCCGCCCATTGCGCCGTCATTGCGCCCTGTGGGTCTGTGCTGGTACGGCGGTGAAGGGAGAGGGAAGAGGCGGCGGCGGCGGGTGTGCGGGGCGCCGCTGGTCAGTCATGGGCGCCCCCTTGTGGTGGTCGGAGGAGCCACCGGGGCTGCAGCGAGAGGCAGGATCCGCGAGAGTGAGAGAGGCGGGAGGGAGAGAGAGAGAGAAGAGGCGGGGGAGAGAAAGAGAGAGAGAAGAGGCGGGGAAGAGAAAGAGAGAGAGAAGAGTCGGGGGAGAGAAAGAAGAGTCGGGGGACAGAGAGAGAGAAGAGTCGGGGGACAGAGAGGGAGAAGAGGCGGGGGAGAGAGAGGGAGAAGAGTCGGGGGACAGAGAGGGAGAAGAGGCGGGGGAGAGAGAGGGAGAAGAGGCGCAAAGCCCGCCCGCCGCAACCTGAATTCCCGCTACATGGAGGCGGGAGGCGGCGGCGGCGAGGGTGAGATCGTAACTTGTATTTTGTCTTCCCCCACCCTCTCCCCTCCCCTCCACTCAACTCTAATATCCTCCAATACCATCCCCTCCAATACCCTCCCCACACCTCCAATATGCTACAATCCCCTCCCCACCCTCTCCCCTCCCCTATACTGCAATACCCTCCAATACATTCCCCTCCAATACATTCCCCTCCAGTACCCTCCCCTCCAATATCCTCCAGTACACTCCCGTCCAATACCCTCCCCTCCAATACCCTCCCCACACCTCCAATATCCTACAATCCCCTCCCCACCCCTAATCTGCAATACCCTCCAATACACTCTCCTCCAATATAATCCAATACCCTCCCCACACCTCCAATATGCTACAATCCCCTCCCCACCCTTTCCCCTCCCCTATACTGCAATACCCTCCAATACATTCCCCTCCAATACATTCCCCTCCAGTACCCTCCCCTCCAATATCCTCCAGTACACTCCCGTCCAATACCCTCCCCTCTAATATCCTCCCCTCCAATACCCTCCCCACACCTCCAATATCCTACAATCCCCTCCCCACCCCTATACTGCAATGCCCTCCAATACACTCTCCTCCAATATCCTCCTGTACCCTCCCCTCCAGTACCCTCCCCTCCAATACCCTCCCCTCCAATACCCTCCCCTCCAATACCCTCCACACACCTCCAATATCCTACAATCCCCTCCCCACCCTCTCCCCTCCACTATACTGCAATACCCTCCAATACACTCCCCTCCAATATCCTCCAGTACCCTCCCCTCCAATATCCTCCAGTACCCTCCCCTCCAATACCATCCCCTCCAATACCCTCCCCACACCTCCAATATCCTACAATCCCTTCCCTACCCTCTCCACTCCTGTACACTGCAATACCCTGCAATACCCTCCCGTCCAATACCCTCCCCTCCAATACCCTCCCCTCCCCTCCAATACCCTCCCCTCCCCTCCAATACTCTTCCCTCCCCTCCAATACTCTTCCCTCCCCTCCAATACTCTTCCCTCCCCTCCAATACCCTTCCCTCCCCTCCAATACCCTCCCCTCCCCTCCAATACCCTCCCCTCCCCTCCAATACCCTCCCCTCCCCTCCAATACCCTCCCCTCCCCTCCAATACCCTTCCCTCCCCTCCAATACCCTTCCCTCCCCTCCAATACTCTTCCCTCCCCTCCAATACTCTTCCCTCCCCTCCAATGCTCTTCCCTCCCCTCCAATACTCTTCCCTCCAGGGGTCAGGGAGTTAACACCACCCAACAGGAATGGGAATTGTAAAAGGGGACAACAGGCCCAGACGAGAGAAGTGAAGAGTTAGATCAGGAATAAAGGGGAGAGAGGGACAGTGGCATTAGTTTGGGGATTGACACAGGGTATGGGGAGTGATAGAGCCAGAGGATGGGGAAGGCCCAGAATCAGATACCAGCTCCTCCCTCACTAAAACACCTTGTCCCCACTCTCAGCTACCATCTCCTCCGTCACTAACACACAGCCTGTCCCACTCTCAGATACCAGCTCGTCCCTCACTAACACACAGCCTGTCCCACTCTCAGATACCAGCTCCTCCCTCACTAACACACAGCCTGTCCCACTCTCAGATACCAGCTCCTCCCTCACTAACAGACAGTCTGTCCCAATCTCAGATACCAGCTCCTCCCTCACTATCCCATAGCCTGTCCCACTCTCAGATACCATCTCCTCCCTCACTAACACACAGCCTGTCTCACTCTCAGATACCATCTCCTCCCTCACTAACACACAGCCTGTCCCACTCTCAGACACCAGCTCCTCCCTCACTAACACACAGCCTGTCCCACTCTCAAATACCACCTCCTCCCTCACTAACACACAGCCTGTCTCACTGTCAGATACAAGCTCCTTCCTCACTAACAAACAGCGTGTCCCACTCTCAGATATCAGCTCCTCCCTCACTAACAAACAGCATGTCCCACTCTCAGATGCCAGCTCCACCGTAACACACATCCTGACCCACTCGAAGATACCAGCTCCACCCTCACTAACACTCAACCTTACACACGCTCATATACCAGCTCCTCCATCAGTAACACACAGCCTGTCCCACTCTCAGATACCAGCTCCACCCTCACTAACACACAGCCTGTCCCACTCTCAGATACCAGCTCCTCCATCACTCACACAAAGCCAGTCTCATTCTCACGTACCAGCTCCTCCCTCACTAACACACAGCCTGTCTCACTCTCAGATACCAGCTCCTTCCTCAGTAACACACAGCCTGTCGCACTCTCAGATACCAGCTCCTTCCTAACTAACACACAGCCTGTCTCAATCTCAGATACCAGCAATTCGCTCACTAAAACTCAACCTTTCACACGCACAGATACCAGCTCCTCCATCAGTAACACAGCCTGTCCCACTCTCATATCAGCTCCTCCATCACTCACACATAGCCTGTCTCACTCTCAGATACCAGCTACTCCATCACTCACGCACAGCCTGTCTCATTGTCAGATAGCAGCTCCTCCCTCCCTTGCACACAACCTGTCCCACTCTCAGATACCAGCTCCTACCCCACTAACACACAGCCTGTCTCATTCTCAGATGCCAGCTCCCCCCTCCCTTACACACAGCCTGTCCCACCCTCAGATACCAGCTCCTCCCTCACTAACACACAGCCAGTCCCAATCTCAGATACCAGCTCCTCCATCAGTAACACAGCCTGTCCCACTCTCAGATACCAGCTCCTCCCTCACTAACACACAGCCTGTCTCACTCTCAGATACCAGCTCCTCCCTCAGTAACACAGCCTATCCCACTCTCAGATACCAGCTCCTCCCTCACTAACAAACAGCGTGTCCCACACAGATACCAGCTCCACCATAACACACATCCTGTCTCACTCTCAGATACCAGCTCCTCCCTCATTAACACACAGCCTCTCCCACTCTCAGATACCAGCTGCTCCCTCACAAATAGTCTGTCCACTCTCAGATACCAGGTCCTCCCTCACTAACAGACATCCTGTCCCACTCTCAGATAACATCTGCTCCCTAACACACAGCCTGCCCACTCTCAGATAACAGATCCTCCCTCACTAACACACAGCCTGTCCCACTCAGATACCAGCTTCTCCCTCACGAAAAGACAACCTGTCCTACTCCCCGATACCAGCTCCTCCCTCACTAACACGCAAACTTTCACACGCTCAGATACCAGCTCCTCCATCAGTAACACACAGCCTGTCCCACTCTCAGATACCAGCTCCACCCTCACTCACACACAGCATTTCTCACTCTCAGATACCAGCTCCACCCTCACTAACACACAGCCTATCTCATTCGCAGATACCAGCTCCTCCCTCCCTTACACACAACCTGTCCCAGTCTCAGATACCAGCTCCTCCCTCACTAACACACAGCCTGACCCACTCACAAATACCAGCTCCTCCCTCACTAACACACAGCCTGTCTCATTCTCAGATACCAGCTTCTCCCTCACCAACAAACATACTGCCCCACTATCAGATAACAGCTCCACCATAACACACATCCTGTCTCACTCTCAGATACCAGTTCCACACTCACAAACTCACAGCCTGTCCCACTCTCAGATAACAGCTCCTCCCTCACGAACACACAGCCTGTCCCACTCTCAGATACCAGCTCCACCCTCACTAACAATCATCGTGTCCCACTCTCTGATACCAGCTCCTCCTTCACTAACACACAGCCTGTCCCACACTCAGATACCAGCTCCTCCCTCACTAACACACAGCCTGTCCCACTCTCAGATACCAGTTCCTCCCTCACTAACACACAGCCTGTCCCAAGCTCAGATACAAGCTCCTCCCCTACTAACACACAGACTCTCCCACTCTCAGATACCAGCTCCTCCCTCACTAACACACAGCCTGTCCCACTCTCAGACACCAGCTCCTCCCTCACTAACACACAGCCTGTCCCACTCTCAGACACCAGCTCCTCCCTGAATAACACACAGGCTTCTCAGTCTCAGATACCAGCTGCTCCTTCAGTATAACACAGCCTGTCGCACTATCAGATACAAGCTCCTCCCTCACTAACACACAGCCTGTCCCTCTCTCAGATACCAACTCCTACCTGACGAACACACAGCCTGTTCCACTCTCAGATACCATCTCCTCCCTCACTAACACACAGCCTGGCCCACTCTCAGATACCATCTCCTCCCGGACTAACACACAGCCTGTTCCACTTTCAGATACCAGCTCCTCCCTCATTAACACACAGCCTGTCCCAAGCACAGATACGAGCTCCTCCCCTACTAACACAAAGACTGTCTCACTCTCAGATACCAGCTCCTCCCTCACTAACAGCCTGTCTCTTCTCAGATACCAGCTCCTCTGTCACTAACACACAGCCTGTGCCACTCTCAGATACTTGCTCCTCCATCTCTCACACACAGCCTGTCCCACTATCATAGCAGCTCCTCCATCACGAACACACAGCCTTTCCCACTCTCAGATACCAGCTCCTCCCTCACTAACACACAGCCTGTCCCAAACTCAGATACCAGCTCCTCCCTCACAAACACACAGCATGTCCCACTCTCAGATACCTGCTCCTCACTCACTAACACACAGCCTGTCCCACAGTCAGATACCACCTCCTCCGTCACTAACACACAGCCTTTCGCACACTGAGGTTCCAGCTCCTCATTCACTGACTCACAGCCTGTCCCAAACTCAGATACCTGCTCCTCCCTCACAAACACAGCCTGTCCCACTCTCAGATACCAGCTACTCCCTGAATAAAACACAGACTGTCCCATTCTCAGATACCAGCACCTCCCTGAATAACACACAGCCTTCTCAGTCTCAGATACCAGCTCCTCCTTCAGTATAACACAGCCTGTCCCACTCTCAGATACCAGCTCCTCCCTCACTAACACACAGCACGTCACACTCTCAGATACCAGCTCCTCGCTCACTAACACACAGCCTGTCCCACTCTCAGATACCAGCTCCTCGCTCACTAACACACAGACTGTCCCACTCTCAGATACCAGCTCCTCCCTCACTAACACACAGCCTGTCCCACTCTCAGATAACAGCTCCTCCCTCACTAACACACAGCCTGGCCGACTCTCAGATATCAGCTCCTCCCTCACTAACACACAACCTGTCGCACACTCAGATACCAACTACTCCCTCCCTAACACACAGCCTGTCCCACTCTCAGATACCAGCTCCTCCCTCACTAACAAACAGCCTCTCCCACTCTCAGATACCAGCTCCACCATCATAAAATCACAGCCTGACCCACTCTCAGATACCAGCTGCTCCCTCACTAACACACATCCTGTCTCATGCTCAGAGTGCACCTCCTCCTTTACTATAACAGCCTTTTTCACTCTCAGATACCAGTTTCTCCTTCACTATAGCACAGACTAAACCACTCTCAGATACCAGCTCCTCCCTCACTAACACACAGCCTGTCCCACTCTCAGATACCAGCTCTTCCCTCAATAACACACAGCCTGTCCCACTCTCAGATACCAGCTCCTCCCTCACTAACACAGCCTGTCTCACTCTCAGATACCAGCTCCTTCCACACTAACACACACCTGTCCCACTCTCTGATACCAGCTCCTCTCTCACTAAAACACAGCCTGTCCCTCTCTCAGATACCAGCTCCTCCCTCACTAACACACAGCCTGTCCCACTCTCAGATACCAGCTCCTCCCTCACTAAAACACAGCCTGTCCCACTCTCTGATACCAGCTCCTCCCTCACTAAAACACAGCCTGTCCCACTCTCAGATACCAGCTCCTTCCACACTAACACACAGCCTGTCACACTCTCTGATACCAGCTCCTCTCTCACTAAAAGACAGCCTGTCCCTCTCTCAGATACCAGCTCCTCCCTCACTAACACACAGCCTGTCCCAGTCTCAGATACCAGCTCCTCCCTCACTAACACACAGCCTGACCCACTCACAAATACCAGCTCCTCCCTCACTAACACACAGCCTGTCTCATTCTCAGATACCAGCTTCTCCCTCACCAACAAACATACTGCCCCACTATCAGATAACAGCTCCACCATAACACACATCCTGTCTCACTCTCAGATACCAGTTCCACACTCACAAACTCACAGCCTGTCCCACTCTCAGATAACAGCTCCTCCCTCACGAACACACAGCCTGTCCCACTCTCAGATACCAGCTCCACCCTCACTAACAATCATCGTGTCCCACTCTCTGATACCAGCTCCTCCTTCACTAACACACAGCCTGTCCCACACTCAGATACCAGCTCCTCCCTCACTAACACACAGCCTGTCCCACTCTCAGATACCAGTTCCTCCCTCACTAACACACAGCCTGTCCCAAGCTCAGATACAAGCTCCTCCCCTACTAACACACAGACTCTCCCACTCTCAGATACCAGCTCCTCCCTCACTAACACACAGCCTGTCCCACTCTCAGACACCAGCTCCTCCCTCACTAACACACAGCCTGTCCCACTCTCAGACACCAGCTCCTCCCTGAATAACACACAGGCTTCTCAGTCTCAGATACCAGCTGCTCCTTCAGTATAACACAGCCTGTCGCACTATCAGATACAAGCTCCTCCCTCACTAACACACAGCCTGTCCCTCTCTCAGATACCAACTCCTACCTGACGAACACACAGCCTGTTCCACTCTCAGATACCATCTCCTCCCTCACTAACACACAGCCTGGCCCACTCTCAGATACCATCTCCTCCCGGACTAACACACAGCCTGTTCCACTTTCAGATACCAGCTCCTCCCTCATTAACACACAGCCTGTCCCAAGCACAGATACGAGCTCCTCCCCTACTAACACAAAGACTGTCTCACTCTCAGATACCAGCTCCTCCCTCACTAACAGCCTGTCTCTTCTCAGATACCAGCTCCTCTGTCACTAACACACAGCCTGTGCCACTCTCAGATACTTGCTCCTCCATCTCTCACACACAGCCTGTCCCACTATCATAGCAGCTCCTCCATCACGAACACACAGCCTTTCCCACTCTCAGATACCAGCTCCTCCCTCACTAACACACAGCCTGTCCCAAACTCAGATACCAGCTCCTCCCTCACAAACACACAGCATGTCCCACTCTCAGATACCTGCTCCTCACTCACTAACACACAGCCTGTCCCACAGTCAGATACCACCTCCTCCGTCACTAACACACAGCCTTTCGCACACTGAGGTTCCAGCTCCTCATTCACTGACTCACAGCCTGTCCCAAACTCAGATACCTGCTCCTCCCTCACAAACACAGCCTGTCCCACTCTCAGATACCAGCTACTCCCTGAATAAAACACAGACTGTCCCATTCTCAGATACCAGCACCTCCCTGAATAACACACAGCCTTCTCAGTCTCAGATACCAGCTCCTCCTTCAGTATAACACAGCCTGTCCCACTCTCAGATACCAGCTCCTCCCTCACTAACACACAGCACGTCACACTCTCAGATACCAGCTCCTCGCTCACTAACACACAGCCTGTCCCACTCTCAGATACCAGCTCCTCGCTCACTAACACACAGACTGTCCCACTCTCAGATACCAGCTCCTCCCTCACTAACACACAGCCTGTCCCACTCTCAGATAACAGCTCCTCCCTCACTAACACACAGCCTGGCCGACTCTCAGATATCAGCTCCTCCCTCACTAACACACAACCTGTCGCACACTCAGATACCAACTACTCCCTCCCTAACACACAGCCTGTCCCACTCTCAGATACCAGCTCCTCCCTCACTAACAAACAGCCTCTCCCACTCTCAGATACCAGCTCCACCATCATAAAATCACAGCCTGACCCACTCTCAGATACCAGCTGCTCCCTCACTAACACACATCCTGTCTCATGCTCAGAGTGCACCTCCTCCTTTACTATAACAGCCTTTTTCACTCTCAGATACCAGTTTCTCCTTCACTATAGCACAGACTAAACCACTCTCAGATACCAGCTCCTCCCTCACTAACACACAGCCTGTCCCACTCTCAGATACCAGCTCTTCCCTCAATAACACACAGCCTGTCCCACTCTCAGATACCAGCTCCTCCCTCACTAACACAGCCTGTCTCACTCTCAGATACCAGCTCCTTCCACACTAACACACACCTGTCCCACTCTCTGATACCAGCTCCTCTCTCACTAAAACACAGCCTGTCCCTCTCTCAGATACCAGCTCCTCCCTCACTAACACACAGCCTGTCCCACTCTCAGATACCAGCTCCTCCCTCACTAAAACACAGCCTGTCCCACTCTCTGATACCAGCTCCTCC
Organism: Isurus oxyrinchus; assembly: GCA_026770705.1. Taxonomy (NCBI): domain Eukaryota; kingdom Metazoa; phylum Chordata; class Chondrichthyes; order Lamniformes; family Lamnidae; genus Isurus; species Isurus oxyrinchus. Next base: position 204,709 of record JANJGN010000419.1, read on the forward strand.
CTCACTAAAACACAGCCTGTCCCACTCTCAGATACCAGCTCCTTCCACACTAACACACAGCCTGTCACACTCTCTGATACCAGCTCCTCTCTCACTAAAAGACAGCCTGTCCCTCTCTCAGATACCAGCTCCTCCCTCACTAACACACAGCCTGGCTCACTCTCAGATACCAGCTCCTCCCTCACTAAAACACAGCCTGTCCCACTCTCAGATGCCAGCTCCTCCCTCACTGACACACAGCCTGTCCCACTCTCAGATACCTGCTCCTCCCTCACTAATACACAGCCTGTCCCCTCTCTGATACCAGCTCCTCCCTCACTAACACACAGCCTGTCACACTCTCAGTTACCAGCTGCTCCCTCACTATCACACAGCCTGTCCCACAGTCAGATACCAGCTCCTCCCTCACTAACACACAGCCTGGCCGACTCTCAGATATCAGCTCCTCCCTCACTAACACACAACCTGTCGCACACTCAGATACCAGCTCCTCCCTCCCTAACACACAGCCTGTCCCACTCTCAGATACCAGCTGCTCCCTCACTAACAAACAGCCTCTCCCACTCTCAGATACCAGCTCCACCATCATAAAATCACAGCCTGTCCCACTCTCAGATACCAGCTCCTCCCTCACTAACACACAGCCTGGCCGACTCTCAGATATCAGCTCCTCCCTCACTAACACACAGCCTGTCCCACTCTCAGATACGAGCTCTTCCCTCACTAACCCACAGCGTGTCCCACTCAGATACCAGCTTCTCCCTCACTAACACACAGCCTGTCCCACTCTCAGATACCAGCTCCTCCCTCACTAACACACAGCCTGTCACACTCTCAGTTACCAGCTGCTCCCTCACTATCACACAGCCTGTCCCACAGTCAGATACCAGCTCCTCCCTCACTAACACACAGCCTGTCCCACTCTCAGATACCAGCTCCTTCCACACTAACACACAGCCTGTCACACTCTCTGATACCAGCTCCTCTCTCACTAAAACACAGCCTGTCCCTCTCTCAGATACCAGCTCCTCCCTCACGAACACACAGCCTGGCTCACTCTCAGATACCAGCTCCTCCCTCACTAACACACAGTCTGTCCCACTCTCTGATACCAGCTCCTCCCTCACTAACACACATCCTGTCCCCACTCTCAGATACCTGCTCCTCCCTCACTAATACACAGCCTGTCCCCTCTCTGATACCAGCTCCTCCCTCACTAACACACAGCCTGTCACACTCTCAGTTACCAGCTGCTCCCTCAATATCACACAGCCTGTCCCACAGTCAGATTCCAGCACCTCCCTCACTAACACACAGCCTGTCCCACTCTCAGATACCAGCTCCTCCATTTCTCACACACAGCCTGTCCCACTATCATAGCAGCTCCTCCATCACGAACACACAGCCTTTCCCACGCTCAGGTACCAGCTCCTCCCTCACGAACTCACAGCCTGTCCCAGTCTCAGATATCAGCTCCTCCCTCTCTAACACACAGCCTGTCCCACTCTCAGATAACAGATCCTCCCTCACTAACCCACAGCGTAACCCACCCTCAGATACCTACTACTCCCTCAAATACACACAGCCTGTTCCAATCTAAGATAACTGCTCCTCCCTCACTAACATACAGCCTGTCTCACTCTCAGATACCAGCTCCTCCTTCACTATAGCACAGCCTGTCCCACTCTCAGTTACCAGCACCTCCTTCACTAACACACAGCCTGTCCCACTCTCAGATACCATCTCCTCCCTCACTAACACACAGCCTGTCTCACTCTGAAATCCCAGCTCGTCCCTCACTAACACACAGCCTGTCTCAGTCTCAGATACCAGCTCCTCCCTCACTAACACACAGCCTGTCCCACTCTCAGATACCAGCTCCTCCCTCACTAACACACAGCCTGTCCCACTCACAGACCAGTTCCGCCCTCACTAACGCTCACCCTGTACCTCCTTCAGATACCAGCTCCTCCCTCACTAACACACAGCTTGTCCCACTCTCAGATACCAGCTCCTCCCTCACTAACACAAAGCCTGTCCCACTCTCAGATACCAGCTCCTCCAGCAGTAACACACAGCCTGTCCCACTCACAGACCAGTTCCGCCCTCACTAACGCTCACCCTGAACCTCCTTCAGATACCAGCTCCTCCCTCACTAACACACAGCCTGTCCCGCACTCAGATACAAGCTCCTCCCTCACAAACACAGCCTGTCCCACTCTCAGATACCAGCTCCTCCTTGAATAACACAGAGCCTTCTCAGTCTCAGATACCAGCTCCTTCTTCAGTATAACACAGCCTGTCCCACTCTCAGATACCAGCTCCACCCTCATTAACACACAGCCTGTCCCACTCTCAGATACCAGCTCCTCGCTCACTAACACACAGCCTGTCCCACTCTCAGATACCAGCTCCTCCCTCACTAACACACAGCCTGTCCCACTCTCAGATACCAGCTCCTCGCTCACTAACACACAGCCTGTCCCACTCTCAGATACCAGCTCCTCCCTCACTAACACACAGCCTGTCCCACTCTCAGATACCAGCTCCTCCCTCACTAACACACAGCCTGTCTCACTCTCAGATACCAGCTCCACCCTCATTAACACACAGCCTGGCCCACTCTCAGAATCCAGCTCCACCCTGACTAACACACAGCCTGTGCCACTCTCAGATACCAGCTCCTCCCTCACTAACACACAGCCTGTCCCATTCTCTGATACCATCTCCTCCCTCACTACCACACAGCCTGTCCCATTCTCCGATACCAGCTCCTCCCGCAGTAACACACAGCCTGTCCCACTCACAGACCAGTTAGTCCCTCTCTAATGCTCAACCTTTCCCTCTTTCAGATACCACCTCCTCCCTGACGAACATACAGCTTGTCCCACTCTCTGATCCGAGCTCCTCCCTCACTAACACACAGCCTGTCCCACTCTCAGTTACCAGCTCCTCACTCATTAACACGCAGCTTGTCCCACTCTCAGATACCAGCTCCTCCCTCACTAACACACAGCCTGTCACACTCTCAGTTACCAGCTCCTCCCTCACTAACACACAGCCTGTCTCACTCTCAGATACCAGCTCCTCGCTCACTAACACACAGCCTGTCCCACTCTCAGATACCAGCTCCTCCCTCACTAACACACAGCCTGTCCCACTCTCAGATACCAGCTCCTCCCTCACTAACACACAGCCTGGCCGACTCTCAGATATCAGCTCCTCCCTCACTAACACACAACCTGTCGCACACTCAGATACCAGCTCCTCCCTCCCTAACACACAGCCTGTCCCACTCTCAGATACCAGCTGCTCCCTCACTAACAAACAGCCTCTCCCACTCTCAGATACCAGCTCCACCATCATAAAATCACAGCCTGTCCCACTCTCAGATACCAGCTCCTCCCTCACTAACACACAGCCTGGCCGACTCTCAGATATCAGCTCCTCCCTCACTAACACATAGCCTGTCCCACTCTCAGATACCAGCTCTTCCCTCACTAACCCACAGCGTGTCCCACTCAGATACCAGCTTCTCCCTCACTAACACACAGCCTGTCCCACTCTCAGATACCAGCTCCTCCCTCACTAAGACACAGCCTGTCCCACTCTCAGATAACAGCTCCTCCCTCACTAACACACAGCCTGTCCCATTCTCAGACACCAGCTCCTCCCTCACTAACCCACAGCGTTACCCACCCTCAGATACCTACTACTCCCTCAAATACACACAGCCTGTTCCAATCTAAGATAACTGCTCCTCCCTCACTAACATACAGCCTGTCCCACTCTCAGATACCAGCTCCTCCTTTACTATAACACAGCCTCTCCCAATCTCAGATACCAGCTCCTCCTTCACTATAGCACATAGCACAGCCTGTCCCACTCTCAGTTACCAGCACCTCCTTCACTAACACACAGCCTCTCCCAATCTCAGATACCATCTCCTCCCTCACTAACACACAGCCTGTCTCACTCTCAAATCCCAGCTCCTCCCTCACTAACACACAGCCTGTCTCACTCTCAGATACCAGCTCCTCCCTCACTAACACACAGCCTGTCCCACTCTCAGATACCAGCTCCTCCCTCACTAACACACAGCCTGTCCCACTCTCAGATTCCAGCTCCGCCATCACAAATACACAGCCTGTCGCACTCTCAGATAACAGCTCCTCCCTAACTAATCCACAGCGTAACCCACCCTCAATTACGTACTCCTCCCTCACTTACACACAACCTGTTCCAAACTAAGATAACTGCTCCTCCCTCACTAACATACAGCCTGTCTCACTCTCAGATTGCAGCTCCTCCTTTACTATAACATAGCCTTTGTCACTCTCAGATACCAGCTCCTAATTCACTATAGCACAGCCTGTTCCAATCTCAGTTACCAGCACCTCCTTCACTAACACACAGCCTGTCCCACTCTCAGATACCAGCTCCTCCCTCACTAACACAAAGCCTATCCCACTCTCAGATACCAGCTCCTCCCTCACTAATCCACAGCCTGTCCCACTCTCAGATACCAGCTCCTCCCTCACTAACACACAGCCTGTCCCACTCTCAGATACCAGCTCCACCATCACAAATACACAGCCTGTCCCACTCTCAGATACCAGATCCTCCCTCACTAACACACAGCCTGTCCCACTCACAGACCAGTTCCGCCCTCACTAACGCTCACCCTGTACCTCCTTCAGATACCAGCTCCTCCCTCACTAACACACAGCTTGTCCCACTCTCAGATACCAGCTCCTCCCTCACTAACACAAAGCCTGTCCCACTCTCAGATACCAGCTCCTCCAGCAGTAACACACAGCCTGTCCCACTCACAGACCAGTTCCGCCCTCACTAACGCTCACCCTGAACCTCCATCAGATACCAGCTCCTCCCTCACTAACACACAGCCTGTCCCACACTCAGATACAAGCTCCTCACTCACAAACACAGCCTGTCCCACTCTCAGATACCAGCTCCTCCCTGAATAACACACAGCCTTCTCAGTCTCAGATACCAGCTCCTCCTTCAGTATAACACAGCCTGTCCCACTCTCAGATACCAGCTCCACCCTCATTAACACACAGCCTGGCCCACTCTCAGATACCATCTCCTCCCTCACTAACACACAGCCTGTCTCACTCTCAGATACCATCTCCTCCCTCACTAACACACACCTGTCACACTCTCAGATACCCGCTCCTCCCTCACTAACACACAGCCTGTCACACTCTCAGATACCAGCTCCTCCCTGACTAACACACAGCCTGTTCCATTCTCAGATACCAGCTCCTCCCTGAATAACACACAGCCTTCTCAGTCTCAGATACCAGCTCCACCCTCACTAACACACAGCCTGTCCCACTCTCAAATAACAGCTCCTCCCTCACTAACCCACAGCGTAACCCACCCTCAGATACCTACTCCTCCCTCAAATACACACAGCCTGTTCCAATCTAAGATAACTGCTCCTCCCTCACTAACATACAGCCTGTCTCACTCTCAGATAGCAGCTCCTCCTTTACTATAACACAGCCTTTGTCACTCTCAGATACCAGCTCCTCCTTCACTATAGCACAGCCTGTCCCACTCTCAGATTCCAGCTCCACCATCACAAATACACAGCCTGTCCCACTCTCAGATAACAGCTCCTCCCTCACTAACCCACAGCGTAACCCACCCTCAATTACCTACTCCTCCCTCACTTACACACAGCCTGTTCCAATCTGAGATAACTGCTCCTCCCTCACTAACATGCAGCCTGTCTCAGTCTCAGATTGCAGCTCCTCCTTTATTATAACACAGCCTTTGTCACTCTCAGATACCAGCTCCTCCTTCACTATAGCACAGCCTGTTCCAATCTCATTTAGCAGCACCTCCTTCACTAACACACAGCCTGTCTCACTCTCAGATACCAGCTCCTCCTTCACTAACACACAGCCTGTCTCACTCTCAGATACCAGCTCCTCCCTCACTAACACACAGACTGTCCCACTCTCAGATAGCGTCTCCTCCCTCTCTAACACAGAGCCTGTCTCACTCTCAGATACCAGCTCCTCCCTCACTAACACACAGCCTGTCCCACTCTCAGATACCAGCTCCTCCCTCACTAACACACAGCCTCTCCCACTCGCAGATACCAGCTCCTCTCTCACTAACACACAGCCTGTCCCACTGTCAGATACCAGCGCCTCCCGCAGTAACACACAGCCTGTCCCACTCACAGACCAGTTCCGCCCTCACTAACGCTCACCCTGTACCTCCTTCAGATACCAGCTCCTCCCTCACTAACACACAGCCTGTCCCACACTCAGATACAAGCTCCTCCCTCACTAACACACAGCCTGTCCCACTCTCAGATAACAGCTCCTCCCTCACTAACCCACAGCGTAACCCACCCTTAGATACCTCCTCCTCCCTCAAATACACACAGCCTGTTCCAATCTAAGATAACTGCTCCTCCCTCACTAACATACAGCCTGTCTCACTCTCAGATACCAGCTCCTACTTTGCTATAACACAGCCTTTGTCACTCTCTGATACCAGCTCCTCCTTCACTATAGCACAGCCTGTCCCACTCTCAGTTACCAGCACCTCCTTCACTAACACACAGCCTGTCCCACTCTCAGATACCAGCTCCTCCTTCACTAACACACAGCCTGTCCCACTCTCAGATACCAGCTCCTCCCTCACTAACACACAGCCTGTCCCACTCTCAGATACCAGCTCCTCCCTCACTAACACACAGCCTGTCCCACTCTCAGATTCCAGCTCCACCATCACAAATACACAGCCTGTGCCACTCTCAGATACCAGCTCCTCCCTCACTAACACAAAGCCTGTCCCACTCTCAGATACCAGCTCCTCCCGCAGTAACACACAGCCTGTCCCACACTCAGATACAAGCTCCTCCCTCACAAACACAGCCTGTTCCACTCTCAGATACCAGCTCCTCCCTCACTAACACAGCCTGTCCCACTCTCTGATACCAGCTCCTCTCTCACTAAAACACAGCCTGTCCCTCTCTCAGATACCAGCTCCTCCCTCACTAACACACAGCCTGGCTCACTCTCAGATACCATCTCCTACCTCACTAACACACACCTGTCACACTCTCAGATACCAGATCCTCCCTCACTGACACACAGCCTGTCCCACTCTCAGATACCAGCTCCTCCCTCACTGCCACACAGCCTGTCCCACTCTCAGATACCAGCTCCTCCCTCACTAACACACAGACTGTCACACTCTCAGATACCTGCTCCTCCCTCAGTAACTTAAAGCATGACGCACTCTCTGATATCAGCTCCTCCCTCACTAACACACAGCCTGTCCCACTCTCTGATACCAGCTCCTCCCGCACTAACACAAAACCTGTCCAACTCTCAGATAAAAGGTCCTCCCTCACTAACACACAGCCTGTCGGACTCTCAGATACAAGCTCCTCCCGCACTAACACAACACCTGCCCCAACTCTCAGATACCAGCTCCTCCCTCACTAACACACAGCCTGTCCCACTCTCTGATACCAGCTCCTCCCTCACTAAAACACAGCCTGTCCCACTCTCTGATACCAGCTCCTCCCGCACTAAAACATAGCCTGTCCCACTCTGTGATACCAGCTCCTCCCTCACTAACACACAGCCTGTCGCATTCTCAGATACCAGCTGCTCCCTCACTAACACACAGCCTGTCCCACTCTCAGATAACAGCTCCTCTCTCACTAACACACAGCCTGTCCCACTCTCAGATACCAGCTCCTCCCTCACTAATGCACAGCCTGTCCCACTCACAGATACCAACTCCACCATCACAAAAACACAGCCTGTCCCACACTCAGAATCCAGCTCCACCCTGACTAACACACAGCCTGTGCCACTCTCAGATACATGCTCCTCCCTCACTTAAAGCCTGACGCTCTCTCTGATACCAGCTCCTCGCTCACTAACACACAGCCTGTCCCATTCTCTGATACCAGCTCCTCCCTCACTACCACACAGCCTGTCCCACTCTCCGATACCAGCTCCTCCCGCAGTAACACACAGCCTGTCCCACTCACAGACCAGTTACTCCCTCTCTAATGCTCACCCTTTCCCTCTTTCAGATACCACCTCCTCCCTGACAAACATACAGCTTGTCCCACTCTCTGATCCGAGCTCCTCCCTCACTAACACACAGCCTGTCCCACTCTCAGTTACCAGCTCCTCACTCATTAACACGCAGCTTGTCCCACTCTCAGATACCATCTCCTCCCTCACTAACACACAGCCTGTCATACTCTCAGTTACCAGCTCCTCGCTCACGAACACACAGCCTGTCCCACTCTCAGATACCAGCTCCTCCCTCACTAACACACAGCCTGTCCCACTCTCAGATACCAGCTCCTCCCTCACTAACACACAGCCTGGCCGACTCTCAGATATCAGCTCCTCCCTCACTAACACACAACCTGTCGCACACTCAGATACCAGCTCCTCCCTCCCTAACACACAGCCTGTCCCACTCTCAGATACCAGCTCCTCCCTCACTAACAAACAGCCTCTCCCACTCTCGGATACCAGCTCCACCATCATAAAATCACAGCCTGTCCCACTCTCAGATACCAGCTCCTCCCTCACTAACACACAGCCTGGCCGACTCTCAGATATCAGCTCCTCCCTCACTAACACACAGCCTGTCCCACTCTCAGATACCAGCTCTTCCCTCACTAACCCACAGCGTGTCCCACTCAGATACCAGCTTCTCCCTCACTAACACACAGCCTGTCCCACTCTCAGATACAAGCTCCTCCCTCACTAACACACAGCTTGACCCCACTTTCAGATAACTGCTCCTCCCTCACTAACACACAGCCTGTCTCACGCTCAGAGTGCACCTCCTCCTTTACTATAACAGCCTTTTTCACTCTCAGATACCAGCTCCTCTCTCACTAAAACACAGCCTGTCCCTCTCTCAGATACCAGCTCCTCCCTCACTAACACACAGCCTGGCTCACTCTCAGATACCAGCTCCTCCCTCACTAAAACACAGCCTGTCCCACTCTCTGATACCAGCTCCTCCCTCACTAACACACAGCCTGTCCCACACTCAGATTCCAGTTCCTCCCTCACTAACAGACAGCATGTCCCACTCTCAGATACCAGCTCCTCCCTCACTAACACACAGCCTGTCCCACTCTCAGATAACATCTCCTCCCTCACTAACACACAGCCTGTCTCACTCTCAGATACCAGCTCCTCCGTCACTGACACACAGCCTTTCGCACACTCAGGTATAAGCTCCTCATTCACATACTCACAGCCTGTCCCACACTCAGATACCAGCTCCTCCCTCACTAACACGCAGCCTGTCCCATTCTCAGAAACCAGCTCCTCCCGCACTAGCACACAGTCTGTCCCACTCTCACATACCAGCTCCTACCTCACTAACACACAGCCTGTCCCACTCTCAGATACCTGCTCCTCCCTCACTAACACACAGCCTGTCTCACTCTCAGATACCAGCTCCTCCCTCACTAACACACAGCGTGGAACAATCTCAGATATCAGCTCCTCACTACTAACGCACAGCCTGTTCCACTCTCAGATACCTGCTCCTCCCTCACTAACACAGAAGCGTCCCACTCTCATATACCAGCTCCTCCCTCACGAACACACAGCCTGTCCCACTCGCAGATACCTGCTGCTCCCTCACTAACACAAAGCCTGACACACTCTCTGATACCAGCTCCTCCCTCAATAACACACAGCCTGTCCCACTCTCATTTACCAGCTCCTCCCTCACTAACACACAGCCTGTCCCACACTCAGATACCAGCTCCTCCCTCACTAACACACAGCCTGTCCCACTCTCAGATACCAGCTCCTCCCTCGCTAACACACAGCCTGTCCCACACTCAGATACCAGCTCCTCCCTCACTAACACACAGCCTGTCCCACTCTCAGATACCAGCTCGTCCCTCACTAACACACAGCCTGTCACACTCTCAGATACCAGCTCCTCCTTCACTATAACACAGCCTGTCCCACTCTCAGATACCAGCTCCTCCCTCCCTAACACACATCCTGTCCCACTCTCAGATACCAGCTCCTCCCTCACTAACAAACAGCCTCTCCCACTCTCAGATACCAGCTCCACCATCATAAAATCACAGCCTGACCCACTCTCAGATACCATCTCCTCCCTCACTTACACAAAACTTGTCCCACTCTCAGATAACAGCTCCTCCCTCAGTAACACAAAGCCTGTCCCAATCTCAGACAGCAGCTCCTCCCTCACTAACACAGCCTGTCCCAGTCTCTGATACCAGCTCCTCCTTCACTAAAACACAGCCTGTCCCACTCTCAGATAACAGCTCCTCCCTCACTAACACACAGCCTGTCTCACTCACATTTACCAGCTCCTCCTTCACTAACACACAGCCTGTCCCACACTCAGATATGAAATCCTCCCTCAGTAACACACAGCCTGCCCCACTCTCAGATACCAGCTCCTCCCTCACAAACACACAGCCTGTCTCACTCACATTTACCAGCTCCTCCTTCACTAACACACAGCCTGTCCCACACTCAGATATGAAATCCTCCCTCAGTAACACACAGCCTGCCCCACTCTCAGATACCAGCTCCTCCCTCACTAACTCACAGCCTGTCCCACTCTCAGATACCAGCTCCTCCCTGACTAAGACACAGCCTGTTCCTCTTTCAGATACCAGCTCCTCACTCACTAACACACAGCCTGTCCCACTCTCAGATACCAGCTCACCTCCCTCACTAACACACAGCCTGTTCCACTCAGATACCTGCTCCTCCCTCACTAACAGACAGCCTGTCTCACTCTCAGATACCAGCTCCTCCTTCACTAAAGCACACACTGTCCCTCTCTGATACCTGCACCTCCCACACTAACACTCAGTCTGCCTCTCTTTCAAATACAAGCTCCTCCCTCTCTAACACACAGCCTGTCTCACACTCAGATATCAGCTCCTCGCTCACTAACACACAGCATGTCCCACTCTCAGATACCAGCTTCTCTCTCACTAATACACTGGCTATTTCACTCTCAGATACCAGCTCCTCCTTCACTGTAACACAGCCTGTCCCATTCTCAGATACCAGCTCCTCCCTCATTAACACAAAGCCTTTCCCAATGTCAGATACAAGCCCCTCCCCCACTAACACACAGCCTGACCCACTCTCAGATACCAGCACCTCCCTCACTAACACACAGCCTGACCCACTCTCAGATACCAGCCCCTCCCCCACTAACACACAGCCTGACCCACTCTCAGATAACAGCTCCTCCCTCACTAACGCACAGCCTCTCCCACTCTCAGATACCAGCTCCTCCCTCACTAACACACAGACTGTCCCATTCTCGGATACCATCTCCTCCATCACTAACACACAGCCTGTCCCACTCTCAGATACCAGCTCCTCCCTCACTAAAACACAGCCTGTCCCACTCTCTGATACCAGCTCCTCCCTCACTAACACACAGCCTGTCCCACACTCAGATTCCAGTTCCTCCCTCACTAACAGACAGCATGTCCCACTCTCAGATACCAGCTCCTCCCTCACTAACACACAGCCTGTCCCACTCTCAGATAACATCTCCTCCCTCACTAACGCACAGCCTGTCACACTCTCAGATACCAGCTCCTCCGTCACAGACACACAGCCTTTCGCACACTCAGGTATAAGCTCCTCATTCACATACTCACAGCCTGTCCCACACTCAGATACCAGCTCCTCCCTCACTAACACGCAGCCTGTCCTACTCTCAGAAACCAGCTCCTCCCGCACTAGCACACAGTCTGTCCCACTCTCAGATACCAGCTCCTCCCTCACTAACACACAGCCTGTCCCACTCTCAGATACCTGCTCCTCCCTCACTAACACACAGCCTGTCTCACTCTCAGATACCAGCTCCTCCCTCACTAACACACAGCGTGGAACAATCTCAGATATCAGCTCCTCACTACTAACGCACAGCCTGTTCCACTCTCAGATACCTGCTCCTCCCTCACTAACACAGAACCTGTCCCACTCTCAGATACCAGCTCCTCTCTCACTAATACACTGGCTTTTTCACTCTCAGATACCAGCTCCTCCCTCATTAACACAAAACCTTTCCCAAAGTCAGATACAAGCCCCTCCCCCACTAACACACAGCCTGTCCCATTCTCAGATAACAGCTCCTCCCTCACTAACACACAGCCTGTCCCACTCTCAGATACCAGCTCCTCCCTCACTAATGCACAGCCTGTCCCACTCTCAGATACCAGCTCCTCCTTCACTATAACACAGCCTGTCCCTTTCTCAGATACCAGCTCCTCCCTCAATAACACACAGCCTTTCCCACTCTCAGATACCAGCTCCTCCCCCATTAACACACAGCCGCTCCCACTCTCAGATTCCAGCTCCACCATCACAAAAACACAGCCTGTCCCACTCTCAGATACCAGCTCCTCCCTGACTAACACACAGCCTGCCCCACTCTCAGATACCAGCTTTCATCCCTCTCTAACACACAGCCTGATGCACTCTCAGATACCTGCTCCTCCCTCACTAACACGCAGCCTGTGTCAGTCTCAGATTACAGCTCTTCCTTTACTATAAAACCGCCTTTGTCACTCTCAGATACCAGCTCCTCCTTCACTATAGCACAGCCTGTCCCACTATCAGATACCAGCTTATCCCTCACTAACACACAGCTTGTCCCACTCTCAGATACCTGTTCCTCCCTCACTAACACAGAGCCTGTCCCACTCTCAGATACCAGCTCCTCCCTCACTCACACACAGCCTGTCTCACTCTCAGATATATGCTCCTCCCTCACTAACTCACAGTCTGTTCCAATCTCAGATACCAGCTCCTCCATCACTAACACACAGTCTGTACCAATCTCAGATACCAGCTACTTCCTTACAAACACCCAGCCAGTCCCACTCGCAGATACCAGCTCCTCCCTCACTCACACACAGCCTGCCCGTCTCTTACTTACAAGCGCCTCCCTCACTAACACAGAGCCTTTCCTACTCTCAGATACCAGCTCCTCCCTCACACACACAGCCAGTCACACTCTCAGATAACAGCTTCTCCCTCACTAACACACAGCCTGTCCCACGCTCAGATACCAGCTCCTCCCAGACTACACACAGTCTGACCCACTCTCAGACACCAGCTCCTCCCTGACTAACACCCAGCCAGTCCTAGTCCCGGATGCCTGCTCCTCCCTCACTAAAACACAGCCTGTCCCGCTCTCAGATACCAGCTCCTCCCTCACTAACACACAGCCTGTCCCTCTCTCAAATACGAGCTCCTCCCTCACTAACACACAGCATGTCCCACTCTCAGATAGTAGCACCTCCCTCTCTAAAACACAGCCGGTCCCACTCTCAGATACCATCTCCTCCCTCACTAACACACAGCCTGTCCCTCTCTCATATACCAGCACCTCCATCACTAACACACAGCCTGTCCCACGCTCAGATACCAGCTCCTCCCAGACTACACACAGTCTGTCCCACTCTCAGACACCAGCTCCTCCCTGACTAACAACCAGCCAGTCCTAGTCCCAGATACAAGCTCCTCCCACACTAACACACAGTCTGTCCCACTCTCAGATACCAGCTCCTACATCACTAACGCACAGTCTGTCCCACTCTCAGATACGAGATTCTCCCTCACTAACACACAGCCGCTCGCACGCTCAGATACTATCTCCTCCTTCACGAACACAGTCTGTCCCAGTCTCAGATACCAGCTCCTCCCTCAGTAACACACAGCATGTCCCACTCTCAGATACTAGCTCCTACCTCACTAACACACAGCCTGTCCCACTCTCAGATACCAGCTCCTCCCTCACTTACACACAGCCTGTCCCTCTCGCAGATACCAGCACCTCCATCACTAAAACACAGTCTGTCCTACTCTCAGATACCAGCTCCTCCCTCACTCACAGACAGCCTGTCCCTCTCTCAAAGACGAGCTCCTCCCTGACTAACACACAGCATGTCCCACTCTCAGATAGTAGCTCCTCCCTCACTAAAACACAGCCTGTCCCACTCTCAGATAGTAGTTCCTCCCTCTCTAACACACAGCCTGTCCCACTCTCAGATACCAGCTCCTCCCTCAATAACACACAGCATGTCCCAATCTCAGATTCTAGCTGCTCCTTCGCTAACACGCAGCCTGTCCCGCTCTCAGATACAAGCTCCTCCCTCACTAACGCTCAGCATGTCCCACTCTCAGATACCAGCTCCTCCCTCACTAACACAGAGTCTATACCACTCTCAAATACAACCTCCTCCCTCACTACCACACAGCCTGTCCCACACTCAGATACCAGCTCCTCCCTCACTCACACACAGCCTGTCCCACTCTCAGATTCCAGCTCCTCCCTCACTAACACACAGCCTGTCTCACTCTCAGATTCCAGCTCCTCCCTCACTAACACACAGCCTGTCGCACTTTCAGATACCAGCTTCTCCCTCACTAACACACAGCCTGTCCAACGCTCAGATACCAGCTCCTCCCAGACTACACACAGTCTGTCCCACTCTCAGACACCAGGTCCTCCCTGACTATCACCCAGCCAGTCCTAGTCCCGGATACCTGCTCCTCCCTCACAAAAACACAGCCTGTCCCACTCTCAGATACCAGCTCCTCCCTCACTAACACACAGCCTGTCCCACTCTCAGATACCAGCCACTCCCTCACTAACACACAGCCTGTCCCACTCTCAGATACTATCTCCTCCTCCACGAACACTCAGCCTGTCCCACTCTCAGATACCAGCTCCTCCCTCACTAACACACAGTCTGTCCCACTCTCATATCCCAGGTCCTTCCTCACTAACACACAGCCTGTCCCACTCTCAGATACCAGCTTCTCCCTGACTAACACACAGCCTGTCCCACTCTCAGATACCAGCTCCTCCCACACTAACACACAGTCTGTCCCACTCTCAGATACCAGCTCCTACCTCACTATCACACAGCATGTCCCACTCTCAGATACCAGCTTCTCCCTCACTAACACACAGTCTGTCCAACTCTCAGACACCAGCTCCTCCCTGACTAACACCCAGCCTGTCCCGCTCTCAGATACCAGCTCCTCCCTCAATAACACACAGCCTGTCTCACTCTCAGATACTATCTCCTCCTTCACTATCACACAGCCTGTCTCACTCTCAGATACCATCTCCTCCCTCACTAACACACAGCCTGTCCCACTCTCAGATACCAGCTTCTCCCTCACTAACACACAGCCTGTCCCACGCTCAGATACCAGCTCCTCCCACACTAACACACAGTCTGTCCCACTCTCAGATACCAGCTCCTCCCTCACTAACACACAGCCGGTCGCAATTTCAGATACCAGCTTCTCCCTCACTAACACACAGCCTGTCCCACACTCAGATACCAGCTCCTCCCTCACTAACACACAGCCTGTCCCACTCTCAGATACCAGCTCCTCCCTCACTAACACACAGCCTGTCTCACTCTCAGATACCAGCTCCTCCCTCACTAACACACAGCCTGTCTCACTCTCAGATGCCACCTCCTCCCTCACTAAAACACATCATGTCCCACTCTCAGATACTATCTCCTCCTCCACGAACACACAGTCTGTCCCACTCTCAGATACCAGCTTCTTTCTCACTAACACACAGCCTGTCCCACGCTCAGATACCAGATGCTCCCACACTATCACACAGACTGTCCCACTCTCAGATACCAGCCCCTACCTCACTAACACACAGCCTGTCCCACTCTCAGATACAAGCTCCTCCCACTCACACACAGCCTGTCCCACTCTCAGATACCAGCTCCTCCCTCACTAACACATAGCCTGTCCCGCTCGCAGATACCAGCTCCTCCCTCACTAACACTCAGCATGTCCCACTCTCAAATACTAGCTCCTACATCACTAACACTCAGCCTGTCCCACTCTCAGATACCAGCTCCTCCCTCACTAACACTCATGCCTGTCCCACTCTCAGATACCAGCTCCTCCCTCACTAACACACAGCCTGTCTCACTCTCATATCCCAGCTCCTTCCTCACTAACACACAGCCTGTCCCACTCTCAGATACCAGCTTCTCCCTCACTAACACACAGCCTGTCCCACACTCAGATACCAGCTACTCCCACACTATCACACAGACTGTCCCACTCTCAGATACCAGCTCCTACCTCACTAACACACAGCCTGTCCCAATCTCAAATACCAGCTTCTCCCTCACTAACACACAGCCTCTCCCACGCTCAGATACCAGCTCCTCCCAGACTACACACAGTCTGTCCCACTCTCAGACACCCGCTCCTCCCTGACTTACACCCAGCCAATCCTAGTCCCGGATACCTGCTCCCCCCTCACTAAAACAGAGCCTGTCCCGCTCTCAGATACCAGCTCCTCCCTCACTAACACACAGCCTGTCCCACTCTCAGATCCCTCCTCCTCCCTCACTAACACACAGCCTGTCCCACTCTCAGATACCAGCTTCTCCCACGCTTACACACAGCCTGTCCCATTCACAGATAACATCTCCTCCCTGAATAACACACATCCTTTCCCACTCTCATATAGCAGCTCCTCCTTCACTAACACACAGCCTGGCCCAATCCCTGATACCAGCTCCTTCCTCACGAACACACAGCCTGTCCCTCTCTCAGCTACCAGCACCTCCATCACTAAAACACAGTCTGTCCTACTCTCAGATACCAGCTCATCCCTCACTCACAGACAGCCTGTCCCTCTCTCAAATACGAGCTCCTCCCTCACTAACACGCAGCATGTCCCACTCTCAGATAGTAGCTCCTCCCTCTCTAACACACAGCCTGTCCCACTCTCAGATACCAGCTCCTCCCTCACTAACACACAGCATGTCCCACTCTCAGATATCAGCTCCTCCCTCACTAACACACAGTCTGTCCCACTCTCATATCCCAGATCCTGCCTCACTAACACACCGCTGTCCAACTCTCAGATACCAGCTCCTCCCTCACTAACACACAGCCTGTCCCATTCTCAGATACCAGCTCCTTCCTCACTAAGACAGCCTGTCTCACTCTCAGATATCAGCTCCTCCCTCACTAACACACAGTCTTTCCCAATCTCAGATACCAGCTCCTCCCTCACTAAGACAGCCTGTCTCACTCTCAGATATCAGCTCCTCCCTCACTAACACACAGCCTGTCCCACTCGCAGATACCAGCTCCTCCGTCACTAACACACAGCCTGTCCCCTCTCAGATACCAGCTCCGCCCTCCCTAACACACAGCCTGTCCCACTCTCAGATACCAGATCCTCCCTCACTAAAACAATCTCTGTTCCACTTTCCAATACCAGCTCTTTCCTCAATAACAAACAGGCTGTCCCACTCTCAGATACCAGCTTCTCCCTCACTAACACACAGACTGTCCCACGCTCAGATACCAGCTCCTCCCAGACTACACACAGTCTGTCCCACTCTCAGACACCAGCTCCACCCTGACTAACACCCAGCCAGTCCTAGTCCCGGATACCTGCTCCTCCCTCACGAAAACACTGCCTGTCCCGCTCTCAAATACCAGCTCTTCCCTCACTAACACATAGCCTGTCCCGCTCTCAGATCCCACCTCCTCCCTCACTAACACACAGCCTGTCCCACTCTCAGATACCGTCTTCTCCCTCACTAACACACAGCCTGTCCCACTCGCAGATACCTGCTGCTCCCTCACTAACACACATCCTGTCCCACTCTCAGATACGATCTCATCCCTCACTAACACAGAGCCTCTCCCACTCTCAGATACCAGCTCCTCCTTCACTAAAGCAAAGCCTGTCCAACTCTCAGGTACCAGCTCCTCCCAGACTACACACAGTCTGTCCCAGTCTCAGACACCAGCTCCTCCCTCACTAACACCCAGCCAGTCCTAGTCCCGGATACCTGTTCCTCCCTCACTGACCCAAATCCTGTCCCGCTCTCAGATACCAGATCCTCCCTCCTTAACACACAGCCTGTCCCACTCTCAGATCCCACCTCCTCCCTCACTAACACACATCATGTCCCACTCTCAGATACTATCTCCTCCTTCACTAACACACAGCCTGTCCCACTCTCAGAAACCAGCTCGTCCCTCGCTAACACACAGCCTGTCCCATTCACAGATAACATCTCCTCCCTGAATAACACACATCCTTTCCAACTCTCATATACCAGCTCCTCCTTCACTAACACACAGCCTGGCCCAATCCCTGATACCAGCTCCTTCCTCACCATCACAGCCTGTCTCACTCTCAGATACCAGCTACTCCCTCACTAACACACAGCCTGTCCCTCTCTCAGATACCAGCACCTCCATCACTAAAACACAGTCTGTCCTACTCTCAGATACCAGCTCCTCCCTCACTCTCAGACCGCCTGTCCCTCTCTCAAATACGAGCACCTCCCTCACTAACACACAGCATGACCCACTCTCAGATAGTAGCTCCTCCCTCTCTAACACACAGCCTGTCCCACTCTCAGATTCTAGCTGCTCCTTCACTAACACATAGCCTGTCCCACTCTCAGATTCCAACTCCTCCCTCACTGACACACAGTCTGTCCCACTCTCATGTCCCAGCTCCTTCCTCAATGACACACAGCATGTCCCACTTTCAGATTCTAGCTGCTCCTTCAATAACACATAGCCTGTCCCACTCTGAGATACCAGCTCCTCCCTCACTAACACACAGCATGTCCCACTCTCAGATACAAACTCCTCCCTCACTAATACACTGGCTATTTCACTCTCAGATACCACCTCCTGCTTCACTAACACACAGCCTGTACGGCTCTCAGATAACAGCATCTCCCACACTAACACACAGCCGCTCCCAGTCTCAGATTCCAGGCCACCATCACAAAAACACAGCCTGTCCCAATCTCAGATACCAGCTTTTCCCTCACTAACACACAGCCTGTCCCACTCTCAGATACCAGCTCCTCCCTCACTAACACACAGCCTGTCCCACTCTCAGATACCAGCTCGTCCCTCGCTAACACACAGCCTGTCCCATTCACAGATAACATCTCCTCCCTGAATAACACACATCCTTTCCCACTCTCATATACCAGCTCCTCCATCACTAACACACAGCCTGGCCCAATCCCTGATACCAGCTCATTCCTCACTATCACACAGCCTGTCTCACTCTCAGAATCCAGCTCCTCCCTCACTAACACACAGCCTGTCTCACTCTCAGATACCAGCTCCTACCTCACTAACACACAGCCTGTCCCTCTCTCAGATACCAGCTCCTCCCTCACTCACAGAAGCCAGTCCCTCTCTCAAGTACGAGCTCCTCCCTCACTAACACACAGCATGTCCCACTCTCAGATAGCAGCTCCTCCCTCAGTAACACACAGCCTGTCCCACTCTCAGATACCAGCTCCTCCCTCACTAACACACAGTCTGTCCCAATCTCAGATACCAGCTCCTTCCTCACTAACACACAGCCTGTCCCACACTCAGATACCTGCTCCTACCTCACTAACACACAGCCAGTCCCACTCTCAGATACCGTCTTCTCCATCAATAACACAGAGCCTGTCCCACTCGCAGATTCTAACTGCTCCTTCACTAACACACAACCTGTCCCACTCTCAGATACCAGCTCCTCCCTCAATAACACACAGCATGTCCCACTCTCAGATACCAGCTCCTCCCTCACTCACACACAGCATGTCCCACTCTCAGATACCAGCTCCTCCCTCATGAACACACAGCCTGTCCCACTCTCAGATACCAGCTCCTCCCTCACTAACACACAGCCTGTCACACTCTCAGATACCAGTACCTCCCTCACTAACACACAGCCTGTCTCACACTCAGATACCAGCTCCTCCCAGACTACACACAGTCTGTCCCAGCCTCAGACACCAGCTCCTCCCTCACTAACACCCAGCCAGTCCTAGTCCCGGATACCTGTTCCTCCCTCACTAACACACAGCCTGTCCCGCTCTCAGATACCAGTTCCTCCCCAACTAAAACACAGCCTGTCCCACTCTCAGATACCAGCTACTCCCAGACTACACACAGTCTGTCCCAGACTCAGACACCAGCTCCTCCCTCACTAACACCCAGCCAGTCCTAGTCCCGGATACCTGTTCCTCCCTCACTAACACACAGAATGTCCCGCTCTCAGATACCAGCTCCTCCCTCACTAACACACAGCCTGTCTCACTCTCAGATACCAGCTCCTCCCTCACTAACACACAGCATGTCCCACTCTCAGATACTATCTCCTCCTTCACGAACACACAGTCTGTCCCACTCTCAGAAAACAGCTCCTCCCTCACTAACACACAGCATGTCCCACTCTCAGATTCTAACTGCTCCTTCACTAACACACAACCTGTCCCACTCTCAGATACCAGCTCCTCCCTCAATAACACACAGCATGTCCCACTCTCAGATACCAGCTCCTCCCTCACTCACACACAGCATGTCCCACTCTCAGATACCAGCTCCTCCCTCATCAACACACAGCCTGTCCCACTCTCAGATACCAGCTCCTCCCTCACTAACACACAGCCTGTCACACTCTCAGATACCAGTACCTCCCTCACTAACACACAGCCTGTCTCACACTCAGATACCAGCTCCTCCCAGACTACACACAGTCTGTCCCAGCCTCAGACACCAGCTCCTCCCTCACTAACACGCAGCCAGTCCTAGTCCCGGATACCTGTTCCTCCCTCACTAACACACAGCCTGTCCCGCACTCAGATACCAGCTCCTCCCTCACTAACACACAGCCTGTCCCACTCTCAGATACCAGCTCCTCCCAGACTACACACAGTCTGTCCCAGACTCAGACACCAGCTCCTCCCTCACTAACACCCAGCCAGTCCTAGTCCCGGATACCTGTTCCTCCCTCACTAACACACAAAGCTGTCCCGCTCTCAGATACCAGCTCCTCCCTCACTAACACACAGCCTGTCTCACTCTCAGATACCAGCTCCTCCCTCACTAACACACAGCATGTCCCACTCTCAGATTCTAACTGCTCCTTCACTAACACAAAGCCTGTCCCACTCTCAGAAACCATATCCTCCCTCACTAACACACAGCCTGTCTCACACTCAGATACCAGCTCCTCCCAGACTACACACAGTCTGTCCCAGTCTCAGACACCAGCTCCTCCCAGACTACACACAGTCTGTCCCAGACTCAGACACCAGCTCGTCCCTCGCTAACACACAGCCTGTCCCACTCTCAGATACCAGCTCCTCCCTCAGTAACACACAGCATGTCCCACTCTCAGATACTAGCTCCTAGCTCACTAACACAGCCTGTCCCACTCTCAGATACCAGCTCCTCCCTCACTAACACACAGCCTGTCCCACTCTCAGATACCAGCTCGTCCCTCGCTAACACACAGCCTGTCCCATTCACAGATAACATCTCCTCCCTGAATAACACACATCCTTTCCCACTCTCATATACCAGCTCCTCCATCACTAACACACAGCCTGGCCCAATCCCTGATACCAGCTCATTCCTCGCTATCACACAGCCTGTCTCACTCTCAGAATCCAGCTCCTCCCTCACTAACACACAGCCTGTCTCACTCTCAGATCCCAGCTCCTACCTCACTAACACACAGCCTGTCCCTCTCTCAGATACCAGCTCCTCCCTCACTCACAGAAGCCAGTCCCTCTCTCAAGTACGAGCTCCTCCCTCACTAACACACAGCATGCCCCACTATCAGATACCAGCTCCTACCTCACTAACACACAGCCTGTCCTACTCTCAGATACCAGCTCCTCCCTCACTAACACACAGTCTGTCCGGCACTCAGATACCAGCTCCTCACTCACTCACACACAGCCTGTCCCTCTATCAGATACCAGCTACTCCCTCACTCACAGACAGCCTGTCCCTCTCTCAAATACGACCTCCTCCCTCACTAACACACAGCATGTCCCAATCTCAGATAGCAGCTCCTCCCTCAGTAACACATAGCCTGTCCGACTCTCAGATACCAGCTCCTCCCTCACTAACACACAGTCTGTCCCAATCTCAGATACCAGCTCCTTCCTCACTAACACACAGCCTGTCCCACACTCAGATACCTGCTCCTACCTCACTAACACACAGCCAGTCCCACTCTCAGATACCGTCTTCTCCCTCAATAACACAGAGCCTGTCCCACTCGCAGATTCTAACTGCTCCTTCACTAACACACAACCTGTCCCACTCTCAGATACCAGCTCCTCCCTCAATATCACACAGCATGTCCCACTCTCAGATACCAGCTCCTCCCTCACTCACACACAGCATGTCCCACTCTCAGATACCAGCTCCTCCCTCATGAACACACAGCCTGTCCCACTCTCAGATACCAGCTCCTCCCTCACTAACACACAGCCTGTCACACTCTCAGATACCAGTACCTCCCTCACTAACACACAGCCTGTCTCACACTCAGATACCAGCTCCTCCCAGACTACACACAGTCTGTCCCAGCCTCAGACACCAGCTCCTCCCTCACTAACACCCAGCCAGTCCTAGTCCCGGATACCTGTTCCTCCCTCACTAACACACAGCCTGTCCCGCTCTCAGATACCAGCTCCTCCCTCACTAACACACAGCCTGTCCCACTCTCAGATACCAGCTCCTCCCAGACTACACACAGTTTGTCCCAGACTCAGACACCAGCTCCTCCCTCACTAACACCCAGCCAGTCCTAGTCCCGGATACCTGTTCCTCCCTCACTAACACACAAACCTGTCCCGCTCTCAGATACCAGCTCCTCCCTCACTAACACACAGCCTGTCTCACTCTCAGATAACAGCTCCTCCCTCACTAACACACAGCATGTCCCACTCTCAGATACCAGCTCCTCCCTCACTAACACACAGCATGTCCCACTCTCAGATTTTAACTGCTCCTTCACTAACACACAGCCTGTCCCACTCTCAGATACCAGCTCCTCCCTCACTAACACACAGCATGTCCCACTCTCAGATTTTAACTGCTCCTTCACTAACACAAAGCCTGTCCCACTCTCAGAAACCATATCCTCCCTCACTAACACACAGCCAGTCTCACACTCAGATACCAGCTCCTCCCAGACGACACACAGTCTGTCCCAGTCTCAGACACCAGCTCCTCCCTCACTAACCCCCAGCCAGTCCTAGTCCCGGATAACTGTTCCTCCCTCACTAACACACAGAATGTCCCGCTCTCAGATACCAGCTCCTCCCTCACTAACACACAGCCTGTCCCACTCTCAGATACCAGCTCCTCCCTCACTAACACACATCATGTCCCACTCTCAGATACTATCTCCTCCTTCACGAACACACAGTCTGTCCCACTCTCAGAAAACAGCTCCTCCCAGAATACACACAGTCTGTCCCAGACTCAGACACCAGCTCCTCCCTCACTAACACCCAGCCAGTCCTAGTCCCGGATACCTGTTCCTCCCTCACTAACACACAAACCTGTCCCGCTCTCAGATACCAGCTCGTCCCTCACTAACACACAGCCTGTCTCACTCTCAGATACCTGCTCCTCCCTCACTAACACACAGCATGTCCCACTCTCAGATTCTAACTGCTCCTTCACTAACACACAGCCTGTCCCACTCTCAGATACCAGCTCCTCCCTCACTAACACACAGCATGTCCCACTCTCAGATACCAGCTCCTCCCTCACTAACACACAGCCTGTCCCAGTCTCAGACACCAGCTCCTCCCTCACTAACAGACAGCCTGTCCCACTTCCAGATACCAGCCCCTCCCTCACTAACACACAGTCTGTCCCAATCTCAGATACCAGCTCCTTCCTCACTAAGACAGCCTGTCTCACTCTCAGATAGCAGCTACTCCCTCAGTAGCACACAGCCTGTCTCAGTCTCCGATATAAGCTCCTCCCTCACGAACACACAGCCTGTCCCACACTCAGATACCTGCTCCTCTTTCACTAACACACAGCCTGTCCCACTCTCAGATACCAGCTCATCCCTCACTAACACACAGCCTGTCCCACTCGCAGATACCAGCTCCTCCCGCACTAACATACAGCCTGTCCCCTCTCAGATACCAGCTCCTCCCTCACTAACACACAGTCTGTCCCAATCTCAGACAACAGCTCCTCCCTCACTAACACCCAGCCAGTCCTAGTCCCGGATACCTGTTCCTCCCTCACTAACACACAGCCTGTCGCGCTCTCAGATACCAGCTCCTCCCTCACAAACACAGCCTGTACCGCTCTCAGATACTATCTCCTCTGTCACGAACACACAGCCTGTCCCACTCTCAGATACCAGCTCCTCCCTCACTAACACACAGCATGTCCCATTCTCAGATACCAGCTCCTCCCTCACTAACACACAGCATGTCCCACTCTCAGATAGCAGCTCCTCCCTCACTAACACACAGCCTGTCCAACTCTCAGATAGCAGCTCTCCCTCACTAACACACAGCCTGTCTCAAACTCAGATACCAGCTCCTCCCAGACTACACACAGTCTGTCCCAGTCTCAGACACCACCTCCTCCCTCACTAACACCCAGCCAGTCCTCGTCCCGGATACCTGTTCCTCCCTCAATAACACACAGAATGTCCCGCTCTCAGATACCAGCTCCTCCCTCACTAACACACAGCCTGTCCCACTCTCAGATACCAGCTCCTCCCTCACTAACACACAGCCTGTCCCACTCTCAGATACCAGCTCCTCCCTCAATAACACACAACATGTCCCACTCTCAGATACCAGCTCCTCCCTCACTAACACACAGCCTGTCCCACTCTCAGATACCAGCTCCTCCCTCAATAACACACAACATGTCCCACTCTCAGATACCAGCTCCTCCCTCACTCACACACAGCATGTCCCACTCTCAGATACCAGCTCCTCCCTCATGAACACACAGCCTGTCCCACTCTCAGATACCAGCTCCTCCCTCACTAACACACAGCCTGTCACACTCTCAGATACCTGTTCCTCCCTCACTAACACAAAGCCTGTCCCGCTCTCAGATACCAGCTCCTCCCTCACTAACAGACAGCCTATCCCACTCCCAGATACCAGCTCCTCCCTCACTAACACACAGTCTGTCCCAATCTCAGAAACCAGCTCCTTCCTCACTAAGACAGCCTGTCTCACTCTCAGATAGCATCTACTCCCTCACTAACACACAGCCTGTCCCACACTCAGATACCGTCTTCTCCCTCACTAACACACAGCCTGTCCCACTCGCAGATACCTGCTGCTCCCTCACTAACACACATCCTGTCCCTCTCTCAGATACGATCTCATCCCTCACTAACACAGAGCCTGTCCCACTCTCAGATACCAGCTCCTCCCAGACTACACACAGTCTGTCCCAGTCTCAGACACCAGCTCCTCCCTCACTAACACCCAGCCAGTCCTAGTCCCGGATACGTGTTCCTCCCTCACTGACCCAAATCCTGTCCCGATCTCAGATACCAGATCCTCCCTCCTTAACACACAGCCTGTCCCACTCTCAGATACCAGCTCCTCCCTCACTAACACACAGCCTGTCCCTCTCCCAGATACCAGCTCCTCCCTCACTAACACACAACCTGTCCCACTCTCAGGTACCAGCTCCTCCCTCACTAACACACAGCCTGTCCCACTCGCAGATGCCAGCTCTTCCCTCACTAACACACAGCCTGTCCCCTCTCAGATACCAGCTCCTCCCACACTAAAAAACAGGCTGTCCAGCTCTCAGATACTAGCTCCTCCATCACTAAACACAAAGCCTGTCCCACTCTCAGAAACCATATCCTCCCTCACTAACACACAGCCTGTCTCACACTCAGATACCAGCTCCTCCCAGACTACACACAGTCTGTCCCAGTCTCAGACACCAGCTCCTCCCTCACTAACACCCAGCCAGTCCTAGTCCCGGATACCTGTTCCTCCCTCACTAACACACAGAATGTCCCGCTCTCAGATACCAGCTCCTCCCTCACTAACACACAGCCTGTCTCACTCTCAGATACCAGCTCCTCCCTCACTAACACACAGCCTGTCCCACTCTCAGATACCAGCTCCTCCCTCACTAACACACATCATGTCCCACTCTCAGATACTATCTCCTCCTTCACGAACACACAGTCTGTCCCACTCTCAGAAAACAGCTCCTCCCTCACTAACACACAGCATGTCCCACTCTCAGATACCAGCTCCTCCCTCACTAACACACAGCCTGTCCCACTCTCAGATTCTAACTGCTCCTTCACTAACACACAACCTGTCCCACTCTCAGATACCAGCTCCTCCCTCACTCACACACAGCATGTGCCACTCTCAGATACCAGCTCCTCCCTCATGAACACACAGCCTGTCCCACTCTCAGATACCAGCTCCTCCCTCACTAACACACAGCCTGTCACAATCTCAGATACCAGCTCCTCCCTCACTAGCACACCGCCTGTCTCACACTCAGATACCAGCTCCTCCCAGACTACACACAGTCTGTCACAGCCTCAGACACCTGCTCCTCCCTCACTAACACACAGCCAGTCCTAGTCCCGGATACCTGTTCCTCCCTCACTAACACACAGCCGGTTCCGCTCTCAGATACCAGCTCCTCCCTCACTAACACACAGCCTGTCCCACTCTCAGATACCAGCTCCTCCCAGAATACACACAGTCTGTCCCAGACTCAGACACCAGCTCCTCCCTCACTAACACCCAGCCAGTCCTAGTCCCGGATACCTGTTCCTCCCTCACTAACACACAAACCTGTCCCGCTCTCAGATACCAGCTCGTCCCTCACTAACACACAGCCTGTCTCACTCTCAGATACCAGCTCCTCCCTCACTAACACACAGCATGTCCCACTCTCAGATTCTAACTGCTCCTTCACTAACACACAGCCTGTCCCACTCTCAGATACAAGCTCCTCCCTCACTAACACACAGCCTGTCCCACTCTCAGATACCAGCTCCTCCCTCACTAACACACAGCATGTCCCACTCTCAGATACCAGCTCCTCCCTCACTAACACACAGCCTGTCCCACTCTCAGATACCAGTTCCTCCCTCACTAACACACAGCCTGTCCCAGTCTCAGACACCAGCTCCTCCCTCACTAAAAGACAGCCTGTCCCACTTCCAGATACCAGCTCCTCCCTCACTAACACACAGTCTGTCCCAATCTCAGATACCAGCTCCTTCCTCACTAAGACAGCCTGTCTCACTCTCAGATAGCAGCTACTCCCTCAGTAGCACACAGCCTGTCTCAGTCTCCGATATAAGCTCCTCCCTCACGAACACACAGCCTGTCCCACACTCAGATACCTGCTCCTCTTTCACTAACACACAGCCTGTCCCACTCTCAGATACCAGCTCCTCCCTCACTAACACGCAGCCTGTCCCACTCGCAGATACCAGCTCCTCCCGCACTAACATACAGCCTGTCCCCTCTCAGATAACAGCTCCTCCCTCACTAACACACAGTCTGTCCCAGTCTCAGACACCAGCTCCTCCCTCACTAACACCCAGCCAGTCCTAGTCCCGGATACATGTTCCTCCCTCACTGACCCAAATCCTGTCCCGCTCTCAGATACCATCTCCTCCCTCACTAACACACGGCCTGTCCCACTCTCAGATACCAGTTCCTCCTCAGTAACACACAGCCTGTCCAACTCTCAGATACCAGCTCCTCCCTCACTAACACACAGCCTGTCCCACTCTCAGATACCAGCTCCTCCCTCAATAACACAGCCTGTCCCATGCTCAGATACCAGCTCCTCCCTCACTAACACACAGCCTGTCTCACTTTCAGACACCAGCTCCTCTGTCACTCACAAACAGCCTGTCCCACTTTCAGATACCTGCTCCTCCCTCACTAATTCATAATCTGTCCCAAACTCAGATACCAGCTCCTCCCTCACTAACACACAGCCTGTCCCACTCTCAGATACCAGCTCCTCCCTCACTAACACACAGCCTGTCCCACTCTCAGATACCAGCTCCTCCCTCTCTAACGCACAGCCTGTCCCATTCTCAGATACCAGCTCCTCCCTCACTAACACACAGCCTGTCTCACTTTCAAATACCAGTTTCTCCATCACTAACACACAGCCTGTATAACTCTCAGATACCAGATCCTCCCTCTCTAACATACAGCCTGTCCTACTCCAAGATACCAGCTCCTCCCTCAAAAACACACAGCCTGTCCCACTCTCAGATACCAGCTCCTCCCTCACTAACAGAGACTTTCCAACTCTCAGATACCAGCTCATCCCTCACTAACACACAGCCTGTCCCAGTCTCAGATACCAGCTCCTCCCTCACTAACGCACAGCCTCACCCACTCTCAGATACCAGCTCCTCCATCACTAAAACACAGCCTGTCCCATTCTCAGATACCAGCTCCTCCGTGACTAACACACAGCCTGTCCCACTCTCAGATACCAGCTCCTCCGTGACTAACACACAGCCTGTCCCATCTCAGTTATCAGCTCCTCCCTTACAAACCCACAGCCTGTCCCACACCCAGATACCAATCCCTCCCTCAATAACACAGCCTGTCCCATTATCAGATACAAGCTCCTCCCTCACTAACACAGTCTGTCCCACTCTCAGATACCAGCTCTTCCCTGTCTAACACACAGCCTGTCCCTCTCCCAGATACCAGCTCCTCCCTCTCTAACACACAGACGGTCCTACTCCCAGATACCAGCTCCACCCTCTCTAACACACAATCTGTCCCACTCTCAGGTACCAGCTCCTCCCTCACTAACACACAGCCTGTGCCTCTCTCAGATACCAGCTCCTCTCTCACTAACACACAGCCGGTCCCACTCTCAGATACCAGCTCGTCCCTCACTAACACACACCCTGTCCCTCTCTCACTTGCGAGCTGCTCCCTCACTAACACAGAGACTTGCCTACTCTCAGATACCAGCTCCTCCCTCACTCAGACACAGCATGTCCCACTCTCAGATACCAGCTCCTCCCTCACTAACACTCAGCCTGTCTCACTCTCAGATACCAGCTCCTCCCTCACTAACACACAGTCTTTCCCAATCTCAGATACCAGCTCCTTCCACACTACCAACCAGCCTGTTCCACTCCCAGTTACCAACTCTTCCCTCACTAACACAGCCTGTCTCACTCTCAGATACCAGCTTCTCCCTCACTAAAATACAATCTGTCCCACTCTAAGGTACCAGCTCCTCTTTCACTAACACACAGCCTTTCCTACTCTCAGATAACAGCTCCTCCCTCATACATACACAGCCTGTCCCACTCTCAGATACCAGCTCCTCCCTCACTTACACAAAGCCTGTCCCACGCTCAGATACCTGCTCCTCCCTCACTAACACACAACATGTCCCACTCTCAGATACCAGCATCACCTTCACTAACACACAGCCTGTCCCACTCTCAAATACCAGCTTCTCCCTCACTAACACACAGCCTGTACAACTCTCACATACCAGCTCCTCCCTCACTAACACACAGCCTGTCCGAGTCCCAGATACCTGCTCCTCCCTCACTAACACACAGGATGTCCCACTCTCAGATACCAGCTCGTCCCTCACTAACACACAGCCTGTCCCACTCTCATATACCAGCTCCTCCCTCACTAACACACAGCCTGTCACACTCTCATATACCAGCTCCTACTTCAGTAACACACAGCCTGTCCCTCTCTCACTTACGAGCTCCTCCCTCACAAACACACAGCCTGTCCAAGACTCAGATAGCAGCTCATCCGTCACTAGTACACAGCCTTTCCTACTCTCAGATATCAGGTCCTCCCTCTCTAACACACAGGATGTCCTACTTCCAGATACCAGCTCCACCCTCACTAACACAGCCTGTCTCACTCTCAGATACCAGCTCCTCCCTCATTAACACACAAAGTGTCCCACTCTCAGGTCCCAGCTCCTCCCTCACTAACACACAGCCTGATCCAGTCTCCGATTCCAGCTCCTCCCTCACTCAAACACAGCACGTCTCACTCTCAGATACGAGCACCTCCCTCACTAACACACAGCCTGTCCCACTCTCAGATACCAGCTTCTCCCTCGCTAACACACAGCCTGTCCCACTCTCAGATACCTGCTCCTCCCTCAGTAACACACAGCCTGTCCCACTCTCAGATCCCAGCTACTTCCTCAATAACACACAATCTGTCCCACTCTCAGATACCAGCTCCTCCGTCAGTAACACACAGCCTGTCCCATTCTCAGATACCAGCTCCTCCCTCAGTAACACACAGCCTGTCCCACTGTCAGATACCAGCTCCTCCCTCAGTCACACACAGCCTGTCCCACTCTCAAATTCCAGCTCCTCCCTCACTGACACACAGCCTGTCCCACACTCAGATACGAGCTCCTCCCTTACTATCACAGATACTGTCCCACTCTCAGATACTAGATCCTGCCTCGCTAACACACAGCCTGTCCCACTCTCAGATAGCTGCTCATCCCTCACTAACACACAGCCTGTCCCACTCTCACATACCAGCTCCTCCCTCACTAATACACAATCTGTCCCACTCTCACATACCAGCTCCTCCCTTAGCAACACAGATACTGTCCCACTCTCAGATACAAGATCCTCCCTCACGAACACACAGCCTGTCCCACTCTCAGATACAAGCTCCTCCCTCACTAACACACAGCCTGAACCACCATCAGATACCCGCTCCTCCCTCACTAACAGACAGCCTGTCCCTCTCTCAGATACCAGCTCCTCCATCACTAACACACAATCTGTCCCACTCTCAGATACCAGCTCCTCCCTATCTAACACACAGATAGCCCAATTCTCTGTTACCACCTCCTCCCTCACTAACACACGGAATGTCCCACTCTCAGATGCCAGCTCCACCCTCACTAAAACACAATCTCTCCCACTCTCAGATACCAGCTCCTCCCTCCCTTACAGACAGCACTTCACACTCTCAGATACCACCTCCTCACTCACTAACACACAGCCTGTCCAACTCTCAGATTCCAGCTCCTCCCTCACTAACACACAGCCTGTCCCATCCTCAGATACCAGCTCCTCCCTCACTAACACACAGCCTGTCCCACTCTCAGATACCCGCTCCTCCCTCAATAACACAGCATGTCCCAGTCTCAGATTGCAGCTCCTCTTTCACTAACACACAGCCTGTCACACTCTCAGATACCAGCTCCTCTCTCACTTACACACAGCCTGTCCCACTCTCAGATACCAACTCCTCCCTCACTAACACACAGCCTGTCCCAAACTCAGATACCAGCGCCTCTCTCAATAACACAGCCTGTCCCACTCTGAGATACCAGCTCCTGCCTCACTAACACCCAGCCTGTCTCACTCTCCGATATCAGCTCCTCCCTCACTAACACACAGCCTGTCCCAATTTCAGATACCAGCTCCTCCCTCACTAATACACAATCTGTCCCACTTACAGATACCTGATACTCCCTCCCTAACACACAGCAAGTCCAACTCTCAGAATCCAGCTCCTCCCTCACTAACGCACAGCCTGTCCCAATTTCAGATACCAACTCCTCCCTCGCTAACACACGTATTGTCCCACTCTCAGATACCAGCTCTTCACTCACGAACACACAGCCTGGCCCACTCTCAGATAGCAGCTCTTCAATCACTAACACACAGCCTGTGCCTCTTTCAGATACCAGATCCTCCCTCACTAACATACAGCCTGTCCCATGCTCAGATACCTACTCTTCACTCACGAACACACAGCCTGGCCCACTCTCAGATACCAGCTCTTCAATCACTAACACACAGCCTGTGCCTCTTTCAGATACCAGCTCCACCCTCACCAACGCACAGCAAGTCCCGCTCTCAGATACCAGCTTCTCCCTTGCCAACACACAGCTTGTCCAACTCTCAGATACCAGCTACTCCCTCACTAATACACAGTCTGTCCTACTCTCAGATACCAGCACCTTTCTCTCTTACACACAGCCTGTCCCACGCTCAGATAAGAGATGTTCCCTCAGTAACACAGCCTTTCCCGCTCTCAGAAACCAGTACCTCCCTCACTGACACAGCCTGTCCCAATCTCAGATACTAAAGTATCCTTCACTAACACACAGCCTGTCCCACTCTCAGATACCAGCTCCTCCCTCAATAACACAGCCTGTCCCACTCCCAGATACCAGCTCCTCCCTCACTAACACACAGCCTGTCACACTCTCAGATACCAGCTCCTCTCACACTTACACACATTATTTCCCAGTCTTAGATACCAGCTTCTCCCTCTGTAACACACAGCCTGTCCCAAACTCAAATACCAACTCCTCCCTCACTTACATACAGCCTGCCCTCCCTCAATACCAGCTCCTCCATCCCTAACACACAGCCTGTCCCACTCTCAGATACCATCTCCTCCCTCAGTAACACACAGCCTGTCCCAGTCTCAGATTCCACCTCCTCCCTCACTAACACACAGCCTGTCCCGCTGTCAGATACCAGCTCCTCCCTCAATAACACAGCCTGTCCCATGCTCAGTTACCAGCTCCTCCCTCACTAACACAGAGCCTCTCTCACTTTAAGATACCAGCTCCTCTGTCACTCACACACAGCATGTCCCACTCTCAGATACCTGCTCCTCCCTCACTAATTCATAATCTGTCCCAAACTCAGATACCAGCTCCTCCCTCACTAACCCACAGCCTGTCCCACTCTCAGATACCAGCTCCTCCCTCACTAACACACAGCCTGTCCCACTCTCAGATACCAGCTCCTCCCTCTCTAACGCACAGCCTGTCCCATTCTCAGATACCAGCTCCTGCCTCACTAACACACAGCCTGTCTCACTTTCAAATACCAGCTTCTCCATCAATAACACACAGCCTGTATAACTCTCAGATACCAGCTCCTCCCTCTCTAACATACAGCCTGTCCTACTCCAAGATACCAGCTCCTCCCTCAAAAACACACAGCCTGTCCCACTCTCAGATACCAGCTCCTCCCTCACTAACAGAGACTTTCCTACTCTCAGATACCAGCTCCTCCCTCACTCACACACAGCCTGTCCCACTCTCAGATGCCATCTCCTCCCTCTCGAACGCACAGCCTGTCCCATTCTCAGATACCAGCTCCTCCCTCACTAACACACAGCCTGTCCCACTCTCAGATACCAGCTCCTCCCTCTCTAACACACAGCCTCACCCGCTCTCAGATACCAGCTCCTCCATCACTAACACACAGCCTGTCCCACTCTCAGATACCAGCTCCTCCGTGACTAACACACAGCCTGTCCCATCTCAAATATCAGCTCCTCCCTTACAAACCCACAGCCTGTCCCACACCCAGATACCATCCCTCCCTCAATAACACAGCCTGTCCCATTATCAGATACGAGCTCCTCCCTCGCTAACACAGTCTGTCCCACTCTCAGATACCAGCTCTTCCCTGTCGAACACACAGCCTGTCACTCTCCCAGATACCAGCTCCTCCCTCACTTACACACAGCCTGTCCCGCTCTGAGATACCAGCTCCTCCCTCTCTAACACAGACTGTCCTACTCCCAGATACCAGCTCCACACTCACTAACACAACCTGTCTCACCCTCAGATACCAGCTCCACCCTCAGTAACACACAATCTGTCCCACTCTCAGGTACCAGCTCCTCCCTTACTAACACATAGCCTGTCCCACTCTCTAATACCAGCTCCTCCCTCACACACACAGCCTGTCCCACTCTCAGATACCAACTCCTCCCTCAGTAACACACAGCCTGTCCCACTCTCAGATACAAGCTCCTCCCTCACTAACAAACAGCATGTCCCACTCTCAGAAACCAGCTCCTCCCTCACTAATACACAATCTGTCCCACTCTCAGATACCATCTCCTCCCTCACTAACACACAGCCTGTCCCACTCTCAGATACCAGCTCCTCCCTTACTAACACAGATACTGTCCCACTCTCAGATACAAGATCCTCCCTCACTAACACACAGCCTGTCCCACTCTCAGATACGAGCTCCTCCCTCACTAACACACAGCCTGTCCCACCATCAGATACGCGCTCCTCCCTTACTAACACACAGCCTGTCACACTCTCAGATACCAGCTCCTCCATCACTAACACACAATCTGTCCCACTCTCAGATACCAGCTCCTCCCCACCTAACAGACAGATAGCCCAACTCTCAGATACCACCTCCTCCCTCACTAACACACGGACTGTCCCACTCTCATATGCCAGCTCCACCCTCACTAAAACACAATCTCTCCCATTCTCAGATACCAGCTCCTCACTCCCTTACAGACAGCACGTCGGACTCTCAGATACCACCTCCTCACTCACTAACACACAGCCTGTCCAACTCTCAGATTCCAGCTCCTCCCTCACTAACACACAGCCTGTCCCATCCTCAGATACCAGCTCCTCCCTCACTAACACACAGCCTGTCCCACTCTCAGATACCCGCTCCTCCCTCAATAACACAGCATGTCCCAGTCTCAGATTGCAGCTCCTCTTTCACTAACACACAGCCTGTCACACTCTCAGATACCAGCTCCTCTCTCACTTACACACAGCCTGTCCCACTCTCAGATACCAACTCCTCCCTCACTAACACACAGCCTGTCCCAAACTCAGATACCAGCGCCTCTCTCAATAACACAGCCTGTCCCACTCTGAGATACCAGCTCCTGCCTCACTAACACCCAGCCTGTCTCACTCTCCGATATCAGCTCCTCCCTCACTAACACACAGCCTGTCCCAATTTCAGATACCAGCTCCTCCCTCACTAATACACAATCTGTCCCACTTACAGATACCTGATACTCCCTCCCTAACACACAGCAAGTCCAACTCTCAGAATCCAGCTCCTCCCTCACTAACGCACAGCCTGTCCCAATTTCAGATACCAACTCCTCCCTCGCTAACACACGTATTGTCCCACTCTCAGATACCAGCTCTTCACTCACGAACACACAGCCTGGCCCACTCTCAGATAGCAGCTCTTCAATCACTAACACACAGCCTGTGCCTCTTTCAGATACCAGATCCTCCCTCACTAACACACAGCCTGTCCCATGCTCAGATACCTACTCTTCACTCACGAACACACAGCCTGGCCCACTCTCAGATACCAGCTCTTCAATCACTAACACACAGCCTGTGCCTCTTTCAGATACCAGCTCCACCCTCACCAACGCACAGCAAGTCCCGCTCTCAGATACCAGCTTCTCCCTTGCCAACACACAGCTTGTCCAACTCTCAGATACCAGCTACTCCCTCACTAATACACAGTCTGTCCTACTCTCAGATACCAGCACCTTTCTCTCTTACACACAGCCTGTCCCACGCTCAGATAAGAGATGTTCCCTCAGTAACACAGCCTTTCCCGCTCTCAGAAACCAGTACCTCCCTCACTGACACAGCCTGTCCCAATCTCAGATACTAAAGTATCCTTCACTAACACACAGCCTGTCCCACTCTCAGATACCAGCTCCTCCCTCAATAACACAGCCTGTCCCACTCCCAGATACCAGCTCCTCCCTCACTAACACACAGCCTGTCACACTCTCAGATACCAGCTCCTCTCACACTTACACACATTATTTCCCAGTCTTAGATACCAGCTTCTCCCTCTGTAACACACAGCCTGTCCCAAACTCAAATACCAACTCCTCCCTCACTTACATACAGCCTGCCCTCCCTCAATACCAGCTCCTCCATCCCTAACACACAGCCTGTCCCACTCTCAGATACCATCTCCTCCCTCAGTAACACACAGCCTGTCCCAGTCTCAGATTCCACCTCCTCCCTCACTAACACACAGCCTGTCCCGCTGTCAGATACCAGCTCCTCCATCACCAACACACAGTATATCCCACTCTCAGATACCAACTCCTCCCTCACTTACATACAGCCTGCCCTCTCTCAATACCCAGCTCCTCCCTCTCTAACACACAGCCTCACCCGCTCTCAGATACCAGCTCCTCCATCACTAACACACAGCCTGTCCCACTCTCAGATACCAGCTCCTCCGTGACTAACACACAGCCTGTCCCATCTCAAATATCAGCTCCTCCCTTACAAACCCACAGCCTGTCCCACACCCAGATACCATCCCTCCCTCAATAACACAGCCTGTCCCATTATCAGATACGAGCTCCTCCCTCGCTAACACAGTCTGTCCCACTCTCAGATACCAGCTCTTCCCTGTCGAACACACAGCCTGTCACTCTCCTAGATACCAGCTCCTCCCTCACTTACACACAGCCTGTCCCGCTCTGAGATACCAGCTCCTCCCTCTCTAACACAGACAGTCCAACTCCCAGATACCAGCTCCACACTCACTAACACAACCTGTCTCACCCTCAGATACCAGCTCCACCCTCACTAACACACAATCTGTCCCACTCTCAGGTACCAGCTCCTCCCTTACTAACACATAGCCTGTCCCACTCTCTAATACCAGCTCCTCCCTCACACACACAGCCTGTCCCACTCTCAGATACCAACTCCTCCCTCACTAACACACAGCCTGTCCCACTCTCAGATACAAGCTCCTCCCTCACTAACAAACAGCATGTCCCACTCTCAGAAACCAGCTCCTCCCTCACTAATACACAATCTGTCCCACTCTCAGATACCATCTCCTCCCTCACTAACACACAGCCTGTCCCACTCTCAGATACCAGCTCCTCCCTTACTAACACAGATACTGTCCCACTCTCAGATACAAGATCCTCCCTCACTAACACACAGCCTGTCCCACTCTCAGATACGAGCTCCTCCCTCACTAACACACAGCCTGTCCCACCATCAGATACGCGCTCCTCCCTCACTAACACACAGCCTGTCACACTCTCAGATACCAGCTCCTCCATCACTAACACACAATCTGTCCCACTCTCAGATACCAGCTCCTCCCCACCTAACAGACAGATAGCCCAACTCTCAGATACCACCTCCTCCCTCACTAACACACGGACTGTCCCACTCTCATATGCCAGCTCCACCCTCACTAAAACACAATCTCTCCCATTCTCAGATACCAGCTCCTCCCTCCCTTACAGACAGCACGTCGGACTCTCAGATACCACCTCCTCACTCACTAACACACAGCCTGTCCAACTCTCAGATTCCAGCTCCTCCCTCACTAACACACAGCCTGTCCCATCCTCAGATACCAGCTCCTCCCTCACTAACACACAGCCTGTCCCACTCTCAGATACCCGCTCCTCCCTCAATAACACAGCATGTCCCAGTCTCAGATTGCAGCTCCTCTTTCACTAACACACAGCCTGTCACACTCTCAGATACCAGCTCCTCTCTCACTTACACACAGCCTGTCCCACTCTCAGATACCAACTCCTCCCTCACTAACACACAGCCTGTCCCAAACTCAGATACCAGCGCCTCTCTCAATAACACAGCCTGTCCCACTCTGAGATACCAGCTCCTGCCTCACTAACACCCAGCCTGTCTCACTCTCCGATATCAGCTCCTCCCTCACTAACACACAGCCTGTCCCACTCTCAGATACCAGCTCCTCCGTGACTAACACACAGCCTGTCCCATCTCAAATATCAGCTCCTCCCTTACAAACCCACAGCCTGTCCCACACCCAGATACCATCCCTCCCTCAATAACACAGCCTGTCCCATTATCAGATACGAGCTCCTCCCTCGCTAACACAGTCTGTCCCACTCTCAGATACCAGCTCTTCCCTGTCGAACACACAGCCTGTCACTCTCCCAGATACCAGCTCCTCCCTCACTTACACACAGCCTGTCCCGCTCTGAGATACCAGCTCCTCCCTCTCTAACACAGACAGTCCTACTCCCAGATACCAGCTCCACACTCACTAACACAACCTGTCTCACCCTCAGATACCAGCTCCACCCTCACTAACACACAATCTGTCCCACTCTCAGGTACCAGCTCCTCCCTTACTAACACATAGCCTGTCCCACTCTCTAATACCAGCTCCTCCCTCACACACACAGCCTGTCCCACTCTCAGATACCAACTCCTCCCTCAGTAACACACAGCCTGTCCCACTCTCAGATACAAGCTCCTCCCTCACTAACAAACAGCATGTCCCACTCTCAGAAACCAGCTCCTCCCTCACTAATACACAATCTGTCCCACTCTCAGATACCATCTCCTCCCTCACTAACACACAGCCTGTCCCACTCTCAGATACCAGCTCCTCCCTTACTAACACAGATACTGTCCCACTCTCAGATACAAGATCCTCCCTCACTAACACACAGCCTCTCCCACTCTCAGATACGAGCTCCTCCCTCACTAACACACAGCCTGTCCCACCATCAGATACGCGCTCCTCCCTCACTAACACACAGCCTGTCACACTCTCAGATACCAGCTCCTCCATCACTAACACACAATCTGTCCCACTCTCAGATACCAGCTCCTCCCCACCTAACAGACAGATAGCCCAACTCTCAGATACCACCTCCTCCCTCACTAACACACGGACTGTCCCACTCTCATATGCCAGCTCCACCCTCACTAAAACACAATCTCTCCCATTCTCAGATACCAGCTCCTCCCTCCCTTACAGACAGCACGTCGGACTCTCAGATACCACCTCCTCACTCACTAACACACAGCCTGTCCAACTCTCAGATTCCAGCTCCTCCCTCACTAACACACAGCCTGTCCCATCCTCAGATACCAGCTCCTCCCTCACTAACACACAGCCTGTCCCACTCTCAGATACCCGCTCCTCCCTCAATAACACAGCATGTCCCAGTCTCAGATTGCAGCTCCTCTTTCACTAACACACAGCCTGTCACACTCTCAGATACCAGCTCCTCTCTCACTTACACACAGCCTGTCCCACTCTCAGATACCAACTCCTCCCTCACTAACACACAGCCTGTCCCAAACTCAGATACCAGCGCCTCTCTCAATAACACAGCCTGTCCCACTCTGAGATACCAGCTCCTGCCTCACTAACACCCAGCCTGTCTCACTCTCCGATATCAGCTCCTCCCTCACTAACACACAGCCTGTCCCACTCTCAGATACCAGCTCCTCCGTGACTAACACACAGCCTGTCCCATCTCAAATATCAGCTCCTCCCTTACAAACCCACAGCCTGTCCCACACCCAGATACCATCCCTCCCTCAATAACACAGCCGTCCCATTATCAGATACGAGCTCCTCCCTCGCTAACACAGTCTGTCCCACTCTCAGATACCAGCTCTTCCCTGTCGAACACACAGCCTGTCACTCTCCCAGATACCAGCTCCTCCCTCACTTACACACAGCCTGTCCCGCTCTGAGATACCAGCTCCTCCCTCTCTAACACAGACTGTCCTACTCCCAGATACCAGCTCCACACTCACTAACACAACCTGTCTCACCCTCAGATACCAGCTCCACCCTCACTAACACACAATCTGTCCCACTCTCAGGTACCAGCTCCTCCCTTACTAACACATAGCCTGTCCCACTCTCTAATACCAGCTCCTCCCTCACACACACAGCCTGTCCCACTCTCAGATACCAACTCCTCCCTCAGTAACACACAGCCTGTCCCACTCTCAGATACAAGCTCCTCCCTCACTAACAAACAGCATGTCCCACTCTCAGAAACCAGCTCCTCCCTCACTAATACACAATCTGTCCCACTCTCAGATACCATCTCCTCCCTCACTAACACACAGCCTGTCCCACTCTCAGATACCAGCTCCTCCCTTACTAACACAGATACTGTCCCACTCTCAGATACAAGATCCTCCCTCACTAACACACAGCCTGTCCCACTCTCAGATACGAGCTCCTCCCTCACTAACACACAGCCTGTCCCACCATCAGATACGCGCTCCTCCCTCACTAACACACAGCCTGTCACACTCTCAGATACCAGCTCCTCCATCACTAACACACAATCTGTCCCACTCTCAGATACCAGCTCCTCCCCACCTAACAGACAGATAGCCCAACTCTCAGATACCACCTCCTCCCTCACTAACACACGGACTGTCCCACTCTCATATGCCAGCTCCACCCTCACTAAAACACAATCTCTCCCATTCTCAGATACCAGCTCCTCCCTCCCTTACAGACAGCACGTCGGACTCTCAGATACCACCTCCTCACTCACTAACACACAGCCTGTCCAACTCTCAGATTCCAGCTCCTCCCTCACTAACACACAGCCTGTCCCATCCTCAGATACCAGCTCCTCCCTCACTAACACACAGCCTGTCCCACTCTCAGATACCCGCTCCTCCCTCAATAACACAGCATGTCCCAGTCTCAGATTGCAGCTCCTCTTTCACTAACACACAGCCTGTCACACTCTCAGATACCAGCTCCTCTCTCACTTACACACAGCCTGTCCCACTCTCAGATACCAACTCCTCCCTCACTAACACACAGCCTGTCCCAAACTCAGATACCAGCGCCTCTCTCAATAACACAGCCTGTCCCACTCTGAGATACCAGCTCCTGCCTCACTAACACCCAGCCTGTCTCACTCTCCGATATCAGCTCCTCCCTCACTAACACACAGCCTGTCCCAATTTCAGATACCAGCTCCTCCCTCACTAATACACAATCTGTCCCACTTACAGATACCTGATACTCCCTCCCTAACACACAGCAAGTCCAACTCTCAGAATCCAGCTCCTCCCTCACTAACGCACAGCCTGTCCCAATTTCAGATACCAACTCCTCCCTCGCTAACACACGTATTGTCCCACTCTCAGATACCAGCTCTTCACTCACGAACACACAGCCTGGCCCACTCTCAGATAGCAGCTCTTCAATCACTAACACACAGCCTGTGCCTCTTTCAGATACCAGATCCTCCCTCACTAACACACAGCCTGTCCCATGCTCAGATACCTACTCTTCACTCACGAACACACAGCCTGGCCCACTCTCAGATACCAGCTCTTCAATCACTAACACACAGCCTGTGCCTCTTTCAGATACCAGCTCCACCCTCACCAACGCACAGCAAGTCCCGCTCTCAGATACCAGCTTCTCCCTTGCCAACACACAGCTTGTCCAACTCTCAGATACCAGCTACTCCCTCACTAATACACAGTCTGTCCTACTCTCAGATACCAGCACCTTTCTCTCTTACACACAGCCTGTCCCACGCTCAGATAAGAGATGTTCCCTCAGTAACACAGCCTTTCCCGCTCTCAGAAACCAGTACCTCCCTCACTGACACAGCCTGTCCCAATCTCAGATACTAAAGTATCCTTCACTAACACACAGCCTGTCCCACTCTCAGATACCAGCTCCTCCCTCAATAACACAGCCTGTCCCACTCCCAGATACCAGCTCCTCCCTCACTAACACACAGCCTGTCACACTCTCAGATACCAGCTCCTCTCACACTTACACACATTATTTCCCAGTCTTAGATACCAGCTTCTCCCTCTGTAACACACAGCCTGTCCCAAACTCAAATACCAACTCCTCCCTCACTTACATACAGCCTGCCCTCCCTCAATACCAGCTCCTCCATCCCTAACACACAGCCTGTCCCACTCTCAGATACCATCTCCTCCCTCAGTAACACACAGCCTGTCCCAGTCTCAGATTCCACCTCCTCCCTCACTAACACACAGCCTGTCCCGCTGTCAGATACCAGCTCCTCCATCACCAACACACAGTATATCCCACTCTCAGATACCAACTCCTCCCTCACTTACATACAGCCTGCCCTCTCTCAATACCCAGCTCCTCCCTCTCTAACACACAGCCTCACCCGCTCTCAGATACCAGCTCCTCCATCACTAACACACAGCCTGTCCCACTCTCAGATACCAGCTCCTCCGTGACTAACACACAGCCTGTCCCATCTCAAATATCAGCTCCTCCCTTACAAACCCACAGCCTGTCCCACACCCAGATACCATCCCTCCCTCAATAACACAGCCTGTCCCATTATCAGATACGAGCTCCTCCCTCGCTAACACAGTCTGTCCCACTCTCAGATACCAGCTCTTCCCTGTCGAACACACAGCCTGTCACTCTCCCAGATACCAGCTCCTCCCTCACTTACACACAGCCTGTCCCGCTCTGAGATACCAGCTCCTCCCTCTCTAACACAGACAGTCCTACTCCCAGATACCAGCTCCACACTCACTAACACAACCTGTCTCACCCTCAGATACCAGCTCCACCCTCACTAACACACAATCTGTCCCAC
Organism: Isurus oxyrinchus; assembly: GCA_026770705.1. NCBI lineage: Eukaryota > Metazoa > Chordata > Chondrichthyes > Lamniformes > Lamnidae > Isurus > Isurus oxyrinchus. Next base: position 246,872 of record JANJGN010000419.1, read on the forward strand.
TCTCAGGTACCAGCTCCTCCCTTACTAACACATAGCCTGTCCCACTCTCTAATACCAGCTCCTCCCTCACACACACAGCCTGTCCCACTCTCAGATACCAACTCCTCCCTCACTAACACACAGCCTGTCCCACTCTCAGATACAAGCTCCTCCCTCACTAACAAACAGCATGTCCCACTCTCAGAAACCAGCTCCTCCCTCACTAATACACAATCTGTCCCACTCTCAGATACCATCTCCTCCCTCACTAACACACAGCCTGTCCCACTCTCAGATACCAGCTCCTCCCTTACTAACACAGATACTGTCCCACTCTCAGATACAAGATCCTCCCTCACTAACACACAGCCTCTCCCACTCTCAGATACGAGCTCCTCCCTCACTAACACACAGCCTGTCCCACCATCAGATACGCGCTCCTCCCTCACTAACACACAGCCTGTCACACTCTCAGATACCAGCTCCTCCATCACTAACACACAATCTGTCCCACTCTCAGATACCAGCTCCTCCCCACCTAACAGACAGATAGCCCAACTCTCAGATACCACCTCCTCCCTCACTAACACACGGACTGTCCCACTCTCATATGCCAGCTCCACCCTCACTAAAACACAATCTCTCCCATTCTCAGATACCAGCTCCTCCCTCCCTTACAGACAGCACGTCGGACTCTCAGATACCACCTCCTCACTCACTAACACACAGCCTGTCCAACTCTCAGATTCCAGCTCCTCCCTCACTAACACACAGCCTGTCCCATCCTCAGATACCAGCTCCTCCCTCACTAACACACAGCCTGTCCCACTCTCAGATACCCGCTCCTCCCTCAATAACACAGCATGTCCCAGTCTCAGATTGCAGCTCCTCTTTCACTAACACACAGCCTGTCACACTCTCAGATACCAGCTCCTCTCTCACTTACACACAGCCTGTCCCACTCTCAGATACCAACTCCTCCCTCACTAACACACAGCCTGTCCCAAACTCAGATACCAGCGCCTCTCTCAATAACACAGCCTGTCCCACTCTGAGATACCAGCTCCTGCCTCACTAACACCCAGCCTGTCTCACTCTCCGATATCAGCTCCTCCCTCACTAACACACAGCCTGTCCCACTCTCAGATACCAGCTCCTCCGTGACTAACACACAGCCTGTCCCATCTCAAATATCAGCTCCTCCCTTACAAACCCACAGCCTGTCCCACACCCAGATACCATCCCTCCCTCAATAACACAGCCTGTCCCATTATCAGATACGAGCTCCTCCCTCGCTAACACAGTCTGTCCCACTCTCAGATACCAGCTCTTCCCTGTCGAACACACAGCCTGTCACTCTCCCAGATACCAGCTCCTCCCTCACTTACACACAGCCTGTCCCGCTCTGAGATACCAGCTCCTCCCTCTCTAACACAGACTGTCCTACTCCCAGATACCAGCTCCACACTCACTAACACAACCTGTCTCACCCTCAGATACCAGCTCCACCCTCACTAACACACAATCTGTCCCACTCTCAGGTACCAGCTCCTCCCTTACTAACACATAGCCTGTCCCACTCTCTAATACCAGCTCCTCCCTCACACACACAGCCTGTCCCACTCTCAGATACCAACTCCTCCCTCAGTAACACACAGCCTGTCCCACTCTCAGATACAAGCTCCTCCCTCACTAACAAACAGCATGTCCCACTCTCAGAAACCAGCTCCTCCCTCACTAATACACAATCTGTCCCACTCTCAGATACCATCTCCTCCCTCACTAACACACAGCCTGTCCCACTCTCAGATACCAGCTCCTCCCTTACTAACACAGATACTGTCCCACTCTCAGATACAAGATCCTCCCTCACTAACACACAGCCTGTCCCACTCTCAGATACGAGCTCCTCCCTCACTAACACACAGCCTGTCCCACCATCAGATACGCGCTCCTCCCTCACTAACACACAGCCTGTCACACTCTCAGATACCAGCTCCTCCATCACTAACACACAATCTGTCCCACTCTCAGATACCAGCTCCTCCCCACCTAACAGACAGATAGCCCAACTCTCAGATACCACCTCCTCCCTCACTAACACACGGACTGTCCCACTCTCATATGCCAGCTCCACCCTCACTAAAACACAATCTCTCCCATTCTCAGATACCAGCTCCTCCCTCCCTTACAGACAGCACGTCGGACTCTCAGATACCACCTCCTCACTCACTAACACACAGCCTGTCCAACTCTCAGATTCCAGCTCCTCCCTCACTAACACACAGCCTGTCCCATCCTCAGATACCAGCTCCTCCCTCACTAACACACAGCCTGTCCCACTCTCAGATACCCGCTCCTCCCTCAATAACACAGCATGTCCCAGTCTCAGATTGCAGCTCCTCTTTCACTAACACACAGCCTGTCACACTCTCAGATACCAGCTCCTCTCTCACTTACACACAGCCTGTCCCACTCTCAGATACCAACTCCTCCCTCACTAACACACAGCCTGTCCCAAACTCAGATACCAGCGCCTCTCTCAATAACACAGCCTGTCCCACTCTGAGATACCAGCTCCTGCCTCACTAACACCCAGCCTGTCTCACTCTCCGATATCAGCTCCTCCCTCACTAACACACAGCCTGTCCCAATTTCAGATACCAGCTCCTCCCTCACTAATACACAATCTGTCCCACTTACAGATACCTGATACTCCCTCCCTAACACACAGCAAGTCCAACTCTCAGAATCCAGCTCCTCCCTCACTAACGCACAGCCTGTCCCAATTTCAGATACCAACTCCTCCCTCGCTAACACACGTATTGTCCCACTCTCAGATACCAGCTCTTCACTCACGAACACACAGCCTGGCCCACTCTCAGATACCAGCTCTTCAATCACTAACACACAGCCTGTCCCACTCTCAGATACAAGCTCCTTCCTCACTAACACACAGCCTGTCCCACTCTCAAATACCAGCTTCTCCATCTCTAACACGCAATCTGTCCAACTCTCAAATACCAGCTCCTCCCTCCGTAACACACAGCACGTCCCACTCTCAGACACCACCTCATCCCTCACTCACACAAACCCTGTTCGACACTAAGATACCAGTTCCTCCCTGATTAACAGACAGCCTGTCCCACTCTCATTTGCTAGCTCCGTCCTCACTTACACACTGCCTGTCCCACTCTCAGATAGCTGCTCCTCCATCACTAACACACAGCCTGTCCCGCTGTCAGAAAATAGCTCCGTCCTCATTAACACACAGCCTGTCCGACTCTCAGATACCTGCTCCTCCCTCACGAACACACAGCCTGTATCACTCTCAGTTACCAGCTCCTCCATCACAAAAACACAGCCTAAACCACTCTCAGATGCCAGCTCCTCCCTCACTAACACACAGCCTGTCCCACTCTCAGATAGCATCTCCCCCATCACTAACACACATCACGTCCCACTCTCACATACCACCTCCTCCCTCACTAACACACAGCCTGTTCCACTTTCCGATAACACCTCCTCCCTCACTAACAAATAGCCTGTCACACTCTCAGATACCAGCTCCTCTCTCACTTACTCACAGCTTGTCCCACTCTCAGATACCAGCTTCTCCCTCACTATCACACAGCCTGTCCCACTCTCAGATAACAGATCCTCCCTCACTAACACAGCCTGTACCAATCTCAGATACCTGATCCTCCTTCACTAACACACAGCCTGTACCAAACTCAGATACCAGCTCCTCCCTCAATAACACAGCCTGTCCCACTCTGAGATACCAGCTCCTGCCTCACTAACACACAGCCTGTCTCACTCTCAGATACCAAATCCTCTGTCACTAACACCCAGCTTGTCCCACTCTCCGATATCAGCTCCTCCATCACTAACACACAGCCTGTCCCACTTTCAGATACCAGCTCCTCACTCACTAATACACAATCTGTCCCACTCTCAGATACCTGTTACTCCCTCACTAACACACAGCATGTCCAACTCTCAGAATCCAGCTCCTCCTTCACTAACGCACAGCCTGTCCCAATCTCAGATACCAGCTCCTCCATCACTAACACACACTGTCCCAATCTCAGATACCAACTCCTCCCTCAATTACGCACAGTCTGTACCACTCTCAGATACCACCTCCTCCCTCACTAATACACAATCTTTCCCAAACTCAGATACCAGCTCCTCCCTCAATAACACAGCCTGTCACACTCTCAGATACCAGCTCCTCCCTCACTAACAGACAGCCTGTCCCACACTCAGATACCACCTCCTGCATAACTAACATGCGGCCTGTCCCACTCTGAGATTCCTGCTACTCCCTCACCAACACAGTCTGTCCCGCTCTCAGATACGAGATCCTCCCTCACTAACACACAGCCTTTCCCAACTCTCAGATACCTGCTCCTCCATCACTAACACACATCCTGTCCCACTCTCAGATACCAGCGCCTCCCTCCCTAACACAAAGCACGTCCCACTCTCCGATACCAGCTCCTCCCTCACTAAGACACAGCCTGTCCCACTCTCAGATACCAGCTCCTCCCACAATAACACACAGCCTATCCCAGTCTCAGATACTAGCTCCTCCCTCACTAATACACAGTCTGTCCCAATCTCAGGTACCAGATCCTCCTTCACTAACACACAGCCTGTCCCACTCTCAGATACCAGCTCCTCCCTCATAACACAGCCTGTCCCACACTGAGATACCAGCTTCTCCCTCAGTAACACACAGCCTGTCCCACTCTCAGATAACAGCACCTCCATCACTAACACACAGCCTGTCCCACTCTCAGATACCAACTCCTCCCTCACTAACAGTCTGTCCCAAACTCAGATACCAGCTCCTCCCTCACTAACACACAGCCTGTCTCACTCTCAGATACCAGCTCCTCCCTCACTAACACACAGCCTGTCTCACTCTCAGATACCAAATTCTCCCTCACGAATACACATTCTGTCCCACTCTCAGATACCAGCTCCTCTTTCACTTACACCCAGCCTGTCCCACTCTCAGATACCAGATCCTCGCTCACTAACACAGCCTGTACCACTCTCAGTTACCAGCTCTTCACTCACTCACACACAGCCTGTTGCAGTCTCAGATAACAGATCCTCCCTCAGTAACACACAGCCTGTCTCATTCTCAGATACCAGCTCCTCTGTCACTAACAACCAGCTGCCCCACTCTCAGATATCAGCTCCTCCCTCACTAACACACAGCCTGTCCCACTTTAAGGTACCAGCTCCTCCCTCACTAATAAACAATCTATCCCACTCTCAGATACCTGTTCCTCCCTCCCTAACACACAGCACGTCCAACTCTCAGAATCCAGCTCCTCCCTCAATAACGCACAGCCTGTCTCAATTTCAGATACCAAATCCTCCCTCGCTAACACATGTACTGTCCCGCTCTCAGATACTAGATCCTCGCTCACTAACACACAGCCTTTCACAACTCTCAGATACCTGCTCCTCCATCAATAACACACAATCTGTCCCACTCTCAGATACCAGCTCCTCCCTCACTAACACACAGCCTGTCCCACTCTCAGATACTAGCTGCTCCCTCACTAATACACAATCTGTCCCACTCTCAGATACCAGCTCCTCCCTCCCTAACACAAAGCCTGTCCCTCTCTCAGATACGAGCTACTCCCTCACTAACACACAGCCTTTCCCACTCTCAGATACCACCTCCTCCCTCCCTAACACAAAGCCCGGCCCACTCTCAGATACCAGCTCTTCAATCTTAACACACAGCCTGTGCCTCTTTCAGATACCAGCTCCACCCTCGCCAACGCACAGCAAGTCCCACTCTCAGATACCAGCTTCTCCCTCAGCAACACACAGCTTCTCCAACTCTCAGATACCAGCTCCTTCCTCACTAATACACAGTCTGTCCTACTCTCAGATACCAACCTTTCTCTCTAACACACAGCCTGTCCCACTCTCAGATAAGGGATGTTCCCTCAGTAACACACAGCCTGTCCCACTCACAGATTCCACCTCCTCCCTCACTAACACACAGCCTGTCCCACTCTCAGATACCAGCGCCTCCCTCCCTAACACAAAGCACGTCCCACTCTCCGATACCAGCTCCTCCCTCACTAAGACACAGCCTGTCCCACTCTCAGATACTAGCTCCTCCCTCACTAATACACAGTCTGTCCCAATCTCAGGAGCAGATCCTCCTTCACTAACACACAGCGTGTCCCACTCTGAGATACCAGCTTCTCCCTCAGTAACACACAGCCTGTCCCACTCTGAGATACCAGCTCCTCCATCACTAACACACAGCCTGTCCCACTCTCAGATACCAACTCCTCCCTCACTAACAAACAGTCTGTCCCACTCTCAGATACCAGCTCTTTCCTCGCTAACACACAGACTGTCCCACTCTCAGATACCAGCTCCACCCTCACTAACACACTGCCTGTTCACTCTCAGATACCAGCTCCTCTTTCACTTACACCCAGCCTGTCCCACTCTCAGCCAGGCCCACTCTCACTCCCACCTGTCCTCGCTCACTAAAACACAGTATGTCCTACTCTCAGAAAACAGCTCCTTCCTCACTAACACACAGCCTGTCCCACTCTCAGATAACAGATCCTCCCTCACTTACACAGCCTGTACCAATCTCAGATACCAGCTCCTCCCTCAATAACACACAGCCTGTCCCAAACTCAGATACCAGCTCCTCCCTCAATACCACAGCCTGTCCCACTCTGAGATACCAGCTCCTCCCTCAGTAACACACAGCCTGTCTCACTCTCAGATACCAGCTCCTCTGTCACTAACACCCAGCCTGTCCCACTCTCAGATATCAGCTCCTCCCTCAATAACACACAGCCTGTCCCACTTTCAGGTACCAGCTCCTCCCTCACTAATACACAATCTGTCCCACTCTCAGATACCTGTTCCTCCCTCCCTAACACACAGCACGTCCAACTCTCAGAATCCAGCTCCTCCCTCAATAACGCACAGCCTGTCCCAATTTCAGATACCAACTCCTCCCTCACTAACACATGTACTGTCCCGCTCTCAGATACTAGATCCTCGCTCACTTACACACAGCCTTTCCCAAATCTCAGATACCTGCTCCTCCATCAATAACACACATCCTGTCCCACTCTCAGATACTACTGCCTCCCTCCCTAACACATCGCACGTCCCACTCTCAGATACCACCTCCTCCCTCAATAACACACAGCCTGTCCCACTCTCAGATACCAGCTTCTCCCTCACCAACACACAGCTTGTCCAACTCTCAGATACCAACTCCTCCATCACTAATACACAGTCTGTCCTACTCTCAGATACCAGCACCTTTCTCTCTAACACACAGCCTGTCCCACTCTCAGATACCAGCTCCTCTCTCCCTAATACAGAGCACGTCCCACTCTCAGATACCACCTCCTCCCTCACTAACACACAGCCTGTCCCACTCTCAGATACCACCTTTTCCCTCACTTACACACAGCCTGTCACAATCTGAGATACCAGCTCCTCCCTCACTAACACGCAGCCTGTCCCACTCTCAGATACCAGCTCTTTCCTCAGTAACACAGAGCCTGTCCCACTCTCTGATACCAGTTCTTCCCTCACTAACACACAGCCTGTCCTACTCTCTGATACCAGCTCTTCCGTCAGTAACACACAGCCTGTGCCACTCTCAGATACTAGCTCCTCCCTGAATAATGCACAGACTGTCCACTCTCAGATCCCAGCTCCTCGCTCACAGACACACAGCCTGTCCTACACTCAGATACCAGCTCCTCTCTCACGAACACACAGCCTGTCCCACTTTCAGATACCTGCTCCTCCATCACTAAAACACAGCCTGTCCCACTCTCAGATACCTGCTCCTCCATCACTAACACACAGCCTGTCCCACTCTCAGATAAGGGATGTTCCCTCAGTAACACACAGCCTGTCCCACTCACAGATTCCACCTCCTCCCTCACTAACACACAGCCTGTCCCACTCTCAGATACCAGCGCCTCCCTCCCTAACACAAAGCACGTCCCACTCTCCGATACCAGCTCCTCCCTCACTAAGACACAGCCTGTCCCACTCTCAGATACTAGCTCCTCCCTCACTAACACACAGCCTGTCCCACTCTCAGATACCAGCTCCTCCCTCACTAATACACAGTCTGTCCCAATCTCAGGAGCAGATCCTCCTTCACTAACACACAGCGTGTCCCACTCTCAGATACCAGCTCCTTCCTCATAACACAGCCTGTCCCACTCTGAGATACCAGCTTCTCCCTCAGTAACACACAGCCTGTCCCACTTTCAGGTAACAGCTCCTCCATCACTAACACACAGCATGTCCCCCTCTCAGATACCAACTCCTCCCTCACTAACAAACAGTCTGTCCCACTCTCAGATACCAGCTCTTTCCTCGCTAACACACAGACTGTCCCACTCTCAGATACCAGCTCCACCCTCACTAACACACTGCCTGTCCACTCTCAGATACCAGCTCCTCTTTCACTTACACCCAGCCTGTCCCACTCTCAGCCAGGCTCACTCTCACTCCCACCTGTCCTCGCTCACTAAAACACAGTATGTCCTACTCTCAGAAAACAGCTCCTTCCTCACTAACACACAGCCTGTCCCACTCTCAGATAACAGATCCTCCCTCACTTACACAGCCTGTACCAATCTCAGATACCAGCTCCTCCCTCAATAACACACAGCCTGTCCCAAACTCAGATACCAGCTCCTCCCTCAATACCACAGCCTGTCCCACTCTGAGATACCAGCTCCTCCCTCAGTAACACACAGCCTGTCTCACTCTCAGATACCAGCTCCTCTGTCACTAACACCCAGCCTGTCCCACTCTCAGATATCAGCTCCTCCCTCAATAACACACAGCCTGTCCCACTTTCAGGTACCAGCTCCTCCCTCACTAATACACAATCTGTCCCACTCTCAGATACCTGTTCCTCCCTCCCTAACGCACAGCACGTCCAACTCTCAGAATCCAGCTCCTCCCTCAATAACGCACAGCCTGTCCCAATTTCAGATACCAACTCCTCCCTCACTAACACATGTACTGTCCCGCTCTCAGATACTAGATCCTCGCTCACTTACACACAGCCTTTCCCAACTCTCAGATACCTGCTCCTCCATCAATAACACACATCCTGTCCCACTCTCAGATACTACCGCCTCCCTCCCTAACACATCGCACGTCCCACTCTCAGATACCACCTCCTCCCTCACTAACACACAGCCTGTCCCACTCTCAGATACCAGCTTCTCCCTCACCAACACACAGCTTGTCCAACTCTCAGATACCAACTCCTCCATCACTAATACACAGTCTGTCCTACTCTCAGATACCAGCACCTTTCTCTCTAACACACAGCCTGTCCCACTCTCAGATACCAGCTCCTCTCTCCCTAATACAGAGCACGTCCCACTCTCAGATACCACCTCCTCCCTCACTAACACACAGCCTGTCCCACTCTCAGATACCACCTTTTCCCTCACTTACACACAGCCTGTCACAATCTGAGATACCAGCTCCTCCCTCACTAACACGCAGCCTGTCCCACTCTCAGATACCAGCTCTTTCCTCAGTAACACAGAGCCTGTCCCACTCTCTGATACCAGTTCTTCCCTCACTAACACACAGCCTGTCCTACTCTCTGATACCAGCTCTTCCGTCAGTAACACACAGCCTGTGCCACTCTCAGATACTAGCTCCTCCCTGAATAATGCACAGACTGTCCAATCTCAGATCCCAGCTCCTCGCTCACAGACACACAGCCTGTCCTACACTCAGATACCAGCTCCTCTCTCACGAACACACAGCCTGTCCCACTTTCAGATACCTGCTCCTCCATCACTAAAACACAGCCTGTCCCACTCTCAGATACCTGCTCCTCCATCACTAACACACAGCCTGTCCCACTCTCAGATACAAGCTCCTCCCTCACTAACACACAGCCTGTCCCACTCTCAGATACCAGCTCCTCAATCTCTAACGCAATCTGTCCATCTCTCAAATACCAGCTCCTCCCTCCGTAACGCACAGCACGTCCCACTCTCAGAAACCACCTCATCCCTCACTCACACAAAGCCTGTCCGACACTAAGATACCAGTTCCTCCCTGACTAAGACACAGCCTGTCCTACTTTCAGATACCAGCTCCTCATTCATTAATACACAATCTGTCCCACTCTCAGATACCTGTTCCTCCCTCACTTACACACAGCCTGTCCCTCTCTCAGATACGAGCTCCTACCTCACTAACACACAGCCTGGCTCACTGTCAGATACCAGCTCTTCAATCACTAACACACAGCCTGAGCCTCTTTCAGATACCAGCTCCACCCTCACCAACGCACAGCAAGTCCCACTCTCAGATACCAGCTTCTCCCTCACCAACACACCGCTTGTCCAACTCTCAGATACCAGCTCCTCCCTCACTAATACACAGTCTGTCCTACTCTCAGATACCAGCACCTTTCTCTCTAACACACAGCCTGTCCCACTCTCAGATAAGAGATGTTCCCTCAGTAACACACAGCCTGTCCCACTCTCAGATACCACCTCCTCCCTCACTAACACACAGCCTGTCCCACTCTCAGATACCAGGTCCTCCCTCACTAACACACAGCCTGTCCCACTCTCAGATACTAGCTCCTCCCTGAATAATGCACAGACTGTCAACTCTCAGATCCCAACTCCTCCCTCACTAACACACAGCCTGTCCCACTCTCGGATACCTGCTCCTCCATCACTAACACACAGCCTGTCCCACACTCAGATACATGCTTCTTCATCACTAACACACTGCCTGTCCCACTCTCAGATACCAGCTCCTCCCTCACTAACACACATCCTGTCCCACTCTCAGATACCATCTCCTACCTCAGTAACACACAGCCTGTCCCACTCTCAGATACCAAATCCTCCATCACTAACATGCAATATGTCCAACTCTCAAATACCAGCTCCTCCCTCCTTAACACACAGCCTGTCCCGCACTCAGACACCACCTCTTCCCTCCCTAACACAAAGCACATCCCACTCTCCGATACCAGCTCCTCCCTCACTAAGACACAGCCTGTCCCACTCTCAGATACCAGCTCCTCCCACAATAACACACAGCCTGTCCCACTCTCAGATACTAGCTCCTCCCTCACTAATACACAGTCTGTCCCAATCTCAGGTACCAGATCCTCCTTCACTAACACACAGCCTGTCCCACTCTCAGATACCAGCTCCTCCCTCATAACACAGCCTGTCCCACTCTGAGATACCAGCTTCTCCCTCAGTAACACACAGCCTGTCCCACTCTCAGATAACAGCACCTCCATCACTAACACACAGCCTGTCCCACTCTCAGATACCAACTCCTCCCTCACTAATAGTCTGTCCCAAACTCAGATACCAGCTCCTCCCTCACTAACACACAGCCTGTCTCACTCTCAGAAACCAGCTCCTCCCTCACTAACACACAGCCTGTCTCACTCTCAGATACCAAATTCTCCCTCACGAAGACACATTCTGTCCCACTCTCAGATACCAGCTCCTCTTTCACTTACACCCAGCCTGTCCCACTCGCAGATACCAGATCCTCGCTCACTAAAACACAGTATGTCCGACTCTCAGATAACAGATCCTCCCTCACTAACACAGCCTGTACCACTCTCAGTTACCAGCTCTTCACTCACTCACACACAGCCTGTTGCAGTCTCAGATAACAGATCCTCCCTCACTAACACAGCCTGTACCAATCTCAGATACCAGATCCTCCTTCACTAACACACAGCCTGTCCCACTCTCAGATACCAGCTCCTCCCTCACTAACACACAGCCTGTCCCAAACTCAGATACCAGCTCCTCCCTCAATAACACAGCCTGTCTCACTCACAGATACCAGCTCCTGCCTCACTAACACACAGCCTGTCCCAAACTCAGATACCAGTCCCTCCCTCACTAACACAAAGCCTGTCCCACTCTGAGATACCAGCTCCTCCCTCAGTAACACACAGCCTGTCTCACTCTCAGATACCAGCTCCTCTGTCACTAACAACCAGCTGCCCCACTCTCAGATATCAGCTCCTCCCTCACTAACACACAGCCTGTCCCACTTTAAGGTACCAGCTCCTCCCTCACTAATAAACAATCTATCCCACTCTCAGATACCTGTTCCTCCCTCCCTAACACACAGCACGTCCAACTCTCAGAATCCAGCTCCTCCCTCAATAACGCACAGCCTGTCTCAATTTCAGATACCAAATCCTCCCTCGCTAACACATGTACTGTCCCGCTCTCAGATACTAGATCCTCGCTCACTAACACACAGCCTTTCACAACTCTCAGATACCTGCTCCTCCATCAATAACACACATCCTGTTCCACTCTCAGATACCAGCGCCTCCCACCCTAACACATCGCACGTCCCACTCTCAGATACCAGCTCCTCCCTCACTGAGACACAGCCTGTCCCACTCTCAGATACTAGCTCCTCCCTCACTAATACACAATCTGTCCCACTCTCAGATACCAGCTCCTCCCTCACTAACACACAGCCTGTCCCACTCTCAGATACTAGCTGCTCCCTCACTAATACACAATCTGTCCCACTCTCAGAGACCAGCTCCTCCCTCCCTAACACAAAGCCTGTCCCTCTCTCAGATACGAGCTACTCCCTCACTAACACACAGCCTTTCCCACTCTCAGATACCACCTCCTCCCTCCCTAACACAAAGCCTGGCCCACTCTCAGATACCAGCTCTTCAATCTTAACACACAGCCTGTGCCTCTTTCAGATACCAGCTCCACCCTCGCCAACGCACAGCAAGTCCCACTCTCAGATACCAGCTTCTCCCTCAGCAACACACAGCTTCTCCAACTCTCAGATACCAGCTCCTTCCTCACTAATACACAGTCTGTCCTACTCTCAGATACCAACCTTTCTCTCTAACACACAGCCTGTCCCACTCTCAGATAAGGGATGTTCCCTCAGTAACACACAGCCTGTCCCACTCACAGATTCCACCTCCTCCCTCACTAACACACAGCCTGTCCCACTCTCAGATACCAGCGCCTCCCTCCCTAACACAAAGCACGTCCCACTCTCCGATACCAGCTCCTCCCTCACTAAGACTCAGCCTGTCCAACTCTCAGATACTAGCTCCTCCCTCACTAATACACAGTCTGTCCCAATCTCAGGAGCAGATCCTCCTTCACTAACACACAGCGTGTCCCACTCTCAGATACCAGCTCCTCCCTCATAACACAGCCTGTCCCACTCTGAGATACCAGCTTCTCCCTCAGTAACACACAGCCTGTCCCACTCTCAAATACCAGCTTCTCCCTCACCAACACACAGCTTGTCCAACTCTCAAATACCAACTCCTCCATCACTAATACACAGTCTGTCCTACTCTCAGATACCAGCACCTTTCTCTCTAACACACAGCCTGTCCCACTCTCAGATACCAGCTCCTCTCTCCCTAATACAGAGCACGTCCCACTCTCAGATACCACCTCCTCCCTCACTAACACACAGCCTGTCCCACTCTCAGATACCACCTTTTCCCTCACTTACACACAGCCTGTCACAATCTGAGATACCAGCTCCTCCCTCACTAACACGCAGCCTGTCCCACTCTCAGATACCAGCTCTTTCCTCAGTAACACAGAGCCTGTCCCACTCTCTGATACCAGTTCTTCCCTCACTAACACACAGCCTGTCCTACTCTCTGATACCAGCTCTTCCGTCAGTAACACACAGCCTGTGCCACTCTCAGATACTAGCTCCTCCCTGAATAATGCACAGACTGTCCACTCTCAGATCCCAGCTCCTCGCTCACAGACACACAGCCTGTCCTACACTCAGATACCAGCTCCTCTCTCACGAACACACAGCCTGTCCCACTTTCAGATACCTGCTCCTCCATCACTAAAACACAGCCTGTCCCACTCTCAGATACCTGCTCCTCCATCACTAACACACAGCCTGTCCCACTCTCAGATACAAGCTCCTCCCTCACTAACACACAGCCTGTCCCACTCTCAGATACAAGCTCCTCCCTCACTAACACACAGCCTGTCCCACTCTCAGATACAAGCTCCTCCCTCACTAACACACAGCCTGTCCCACTCTCAGATACCAGCTCCTCCCTCACTAATACACAGTCTGTCCCAATCTCAGGAGCAGATCCTCCTTCACTAACACACAGCGTGTCCCACTCTCAGATACCAGCTCCTTCCTCATAACACAGCCTGTCCCACTCTGAGATACCAGCTTCTCCCTCAGTAACACACAGCCTGTCCCACTTTCAGATAACAGCTCCTCCATCACTAACACACAGCATGTCCCCCTCTCAGATACCAACTCCTCCCTCACTAACAAACAGTCTGTCCCACTCTCAGATACCAGCTCTTTCCTCGCTAACACACTGCCTGTCCACTCTCAGATACCAGCTCCTCTTTCACTTACACCCAGCCTGTCCCACTCTCAGCCAGGCTCACTCTCACTCCCACCTGTCCTCGCTCACTAAAACACAGTATGTCCTACTCTCAGAAAACAGCTCCTTCCTCACTAACACACAGCCTGTCCCACTCTCAGATAACAGATCCTCCCTCACTTACACAGCCTGTACCAATCTCAGATACCAGCTCCTCCCTCAATAACACACAGCCTGTCCCAAACTCAGATACCAGCTCCTCCCTCAATACCACAGCCTGTCCCACTCTGAGATACCAGCTCCTCCCTCAGTAACACACAGCCTGTCTCACTCTCAGATACCAGCTCCTCTGTCACTAACACCCAGCCTGTCCCACTCTCAGATATCAGCTCCTCCCTCAATAACACACAGCCTGTCCCACTTTCAGGTACCAGCTCCTCCCTCACTAATACACAATCTGTCCCACTCTCAGATACCTGTTCCTCCCTCCCTAACACACAGCACGTCCAACTCTCAGAATCCAGCTCCTCCCTCAATAACGCACAGCCTGTCCCAATTTCAGATACCAACTCCTCCCTCACTAACACATGTACTGTCCCGCTCTCAGATACTAGATCCTCGCTCACTTACACACAGCCTTTCCCAACTCTCAGATACCTGCTCCTCCATCAATAACACACATCCTGTCCCACTCTCAGATACTACCGCCTCCCTCCCTAACACATCGCACGTCCCACTCTCAGATACCACCTCCTCCCTCACTAACACACAGCCTGTCCCACTCTCAGATACCAGCTTCTCCCTCACCAACACACAGCTTGTCCAACTCTCAGATACCAACTCCTCCATCACTAATACACAGTCTGTCCTACTCTCAGATACCAGCACCTTTCTCTCTAACACACAGCCTGTCCCACTCTCAGATACCAGCTCCTTTCTCCCTAATACAGAGCACGTCCCACTCTCAGATACCACCTCCTCCCTCACTAACACACAGCCTGTCCCACTCTCAGATACCACCTTTTCCCTCACTTACACACAGCCTGTCACAATCTGAGATACCAGCTCCTCCCTCACTAACACGCAGCCTGTCCCACTCTCAGATACCAGCTCTTTCCTCAGTAACACAGAGCCTGTCCCACTCTCTGATACCAGTTCTTCCCTCACTAACACACAGCCTGTCCTACTCTCTGATACCAGCTCTTCCGTCAGTAACACACAGCCTGTGCCACTCTCAGATACTAGCTCCTCCCTGAATAATGCACAGACTGTCCACTCTCAGATCCCAGCTCCTCGCTCACAGACACACAGCCTGTCCTACACTCAGATACCAGCTCCTCTCTCACGAACACACAGCCTGTCCCACTTTCAGATACCTGCTCCTCCATCACTAAAAACAGCCTGTCCCACTCTCAGATACCTGCTCCTCCATCACTAACACACAGCCTGTCCCACTCTCAGATACAAGCTCCTCCCTCACTAACACACAGCCTGTCCCACTCTCAGATACCAGCTCCTCAATCTCTAACGCAATCTGTCCATCTCTCAAATACCAGCTCCTCCCTCCGTAACGCACAGCACGTCCCACTCTCAGAAACCACCTCATCCCTCACTCACACAAAGCCTGTCCGACACTAAGATACCAGTTCCTCCCTGACTAAGACACAGCCTGTCCCACTTTCAGATACCAGCTCCTCATTCATTAATACACAATCTGTCCCACTCTCAGATACCTGTTCCTCCCTCACTTACACACAGCCTGTCCCTCTCTCAGATACGAGCTCCTACCTCACTAACACACAGCCTGGCTCACTGTCAGATACCAGCTCTTCAATCACTAACACACAGCCTGAGCCTCTTTCAGATACCAGCTCCACCCTCACCAACGCACAGCAAGTCCCACTCTCAGATACCAGCTTCTCCCTCACCAACACACCGCTTGTCCAACTCTCAGATACCAGCTCCTCCCTCACTAATACACAGTCTGTCCTACTCTCAGATACCAGCACCTTTCTCTCTAACACACAGCCTGTCCCACTCTCAGATAAGAGATGTTCCCTCAGTAACACACAGCCTGTCCCACTCTCAGATACCACCTCCTCCCTCACTAACACACAGCCTGTCCCACTCTCAGATACCAGGTCCTCCCTCACTAACACACAGCCTGTCCCACTCTCAGATACTAGCTCCTCCCTGAATAATGCACAGACTGTCAACTCTCAGATCCCAACTCCTCCCTCACTAACACACAGCCTGTCCCACTCTCGGATACCTGCTCCTCCATCACTAACACACAGCCTGTCCCACACTCAGATACATGCTTCTTCATCACTAACACACTGCCTGTCCCACTCTCAGATACCAGCTCCTCCCTCACTAACACACATCCTGTCCCACTCTCAGATACCATCTCCTACCTCAGTAACACACAGCCTGTCCCACTCTCAGATACCAAATCCTCCATCACTAACATGCAATATGTCCAACTCTCAAATACCAGCTCCTCCCTCCTTAACACACAGCCTGTCCCGCACTCAGACACCACCTCTTCCCTCCCTAACACAAAGCACATCCCACTCTCCGATACCAGCTCCTCCCTCACTAAGACACAGCCTGTCCCACTCTCAGATACCAGCTCCTCCCACAATAACACACAGCCTGTCCCACTCTCAGATACTAGCTCCTCCCTCACTAATACACAGTCTGTCCCAATCTCAGGTACCAGATCCTCCTTCACTAACACACAGCCTGTCCCACTCTCAGATACCAGCTCCTCCCTCATAACACAGCCTGTCCCACTCTGAGATACCAGCTTCTCCCTCAGTAACACACAGCCTGTCCCACTCTCAGATAACAGCACCTCCATCACTAACACACAGCCTGTCCCACTCTCAGATACCAACTCCTCCCTCACTAATAGTCTGTCCCAAACTCAGATACCAGCTCCTCCCTCACTAACACACAGCCTGTCTCACTCTCAGAAACCAGCTCCTCCCTCACTAACACACAGCCTGTCTCACTCTCAGATACCAAATTCTCCCTCACGAAGACACATTCTGTCCCACTCTCAGATACCAGCTCCTCTTTCACTTACACCCAGCCTGTCCCACTCGCAGATACCAGATCCTCGCTCACTAAAACACAGTATGTCCGACTCTCAGATAACAGATCCTCCCTCACTAACACAGCCTGTACCACTCTCAGTTACCAGCTCTTCACTCACTCACACACAGCCTGTTGCAGTCTCAGATAACAGATCCTCCCTCACTAACACAGCCTGTACCAATCTCAGATACCAGATCCTCCTTCACTAACACACAGCCTGTCCCACTCTCAGATACCAGCTCCTCCCTCACTAACACACAGCCTGTCCCAAACTCAGATACCAGCTCCTCCCTCAATAACACAGCCTGTCTCACTCACAGATACCAGCTCCTGCCTCACTAACACACAGCCTGTCCCAAACTCAGATACCAGTCCCTCCCTCACTAACACAAAGCCTGTCCCACTCTGAGATACCAGCTCCTCCCTCAGTAACACACAGCCTGTCTCACTCTCAGATACCAGCTCCTCTGTCACTAACAACCAGCTGCCCCACTCTCAGATATCAGCTCCTCCCTCACTAACACACAGCCTGTCCCACTTTAAGGTACCAGCTCCTCCCTCACTAATAAACAATCTATCCCACTCTCAGATACCTGTTCCTCCCTCCCTAACACACAGCACGTCCAACTCTCAGAATCCAGCTCCTCCCTCAATAACGCACAGCCTGTCTCAATTTCAGATACCAAATCCTCCCTCGCTAACACATGTACTGTCCCGCTCTCAGATACTAGATCCTCGCTCACTAACACACAGCCTTTCACAACTCTCAGATACCTGCTCCTCCATCAATAACACACATCCTGTTCCACTCTCAGATACCAGCGCCTCCCACCCTAACACATCGCACGTCCCACTCTCAGATACCAGCTCCTCCCTCACTGAGACACAGCCTGTCCCACTCTCAGATACTAGCTCCTCCCTCACTAATACACAATCTGTCCCACTCTCAGATACCAGCTCCTCCCTCACTAACACACAGCCTGTCCCACTCTCAGATACTAGCTGCTCCCTCACTAATACACAATCTGTCCCACTCTCAGAGACCAGCTCCTCCCTCCCTAACACAAAGCCTGTCCCTCTCTCAGATACGAGCTACTCCCTCACTAACACACAGCCTTTCCCACTCTCAGATACCACCTCCTCCCTCCCTAACACAAAGCCTGGCCCACTCTCAGATACCAGCTCTTCAATCTTAACACACAGCCTGTGCCTCTTTCAGATACCAGCTCCACCCTCGCCAACGCACAGCAAGTCCCACTCTCAGATACCAGCTTCTCCCTCAGCAACACACAGCTTCTCCAACTCTCAGATACCAGCTCCTTCCTCACTAATACACAGTCTGTCCTACTCTCAGATACCAACCTTTCTCTCTAACACACAGCCTGTCCCACTCTCAGATAAGGGATGTTCCCTCAGTAACACACAGCCTGTCCCACTCACAGATTCCACCTCCTCCCTCACTAACACACAGCCTGTCCCACTCTCAGATACCAGCGCCTCCCTCCCTAACACAAAGCACGTCCCACTCTCCGATACCAGCTCCTCCCTCACTAAGACTCAGCCTGTCCAACTCTCAGATACTAGCTCCTCCCTCACTAATACACAGTCTGTCCCAATCTCAGGAGCAGATCCTCCTTCACTAACACACAGCGTGTCCCACTCTCAGATACCAGCTCCTCCCTCATAACACAGCCTGTCCCACTCTGAGATACCAGCTTCTCCCTCAGTAACACACAGCCTGTCCCACTCTCAAATACCAGCTTCTCCCTCACCAACACACAGCTTGTCCAACTCTCAAATACCAACTCCTCCATCACTAATACACAGTCTGTCCTACTCTCAGATACCAGCACCTTTCTCTCTAACACACAGCCTGTCCCACTCTCAGATACCAGCTCCTCTCTCCCTAATACAGAGCACGTCCCACTCTCAGATACCACCTCCTCCCTCACTAACACACAGCCTGTCCCACTCTCAGATACCACCTTTTCCCTCACTTACACACAGCCTGTCACAATCTGAGATACCAGCTCCTCCCTCACTAACACGCAGCCTGTCCCACTCTCAGATACCAGCTCTTTCCTCAGTAACACAGAGCCTGTCCCACTCTCTGATACCAGTTCTTCCCTCACTAACACACAGCCTGTCCTACTCTCTGATACCAGCTCTTCCGTCAGTAACACACAGCCTGTGCCACTCTCAGATACTAGCTCCTCCCTGAATAATGCACAGACTGTCCACTCTCAGATCCCAGCTCCTCGCTCACAGACACACAGCCTGTCCTACACTCAGATACCAGCTCCTCTCTCACGAACACACAGCCTGTCCCACTTTCAGATACCTGCTCCTCCATCACTAAAACACAGCCTGTCCCACTCTCAGATACCTGCTCCTCCATCACTAACACACAGCCTGTCCCACTCTCAGATACAAGCTCCTCCCTCACTAACACACAGCCTGTCCCACTCTCAGATACAAGCTCCTCCCTCACTAACACACAGCCTGTCCCACTCTCAGATACAAGCTCCTCCCTCACTAACACACAGCCTGTCCCACTCTCAGATACCAGCTCCTCCCTCACTAATACACAGTCTGTCCCAATCTCAGGAGCAGATCCTCCTTCACTAACACACAGCGTGTCCCACTCTCAGATACCAGCTCCTTCCTCATAACACAGCCTGTCCCACTCTGAGATACCAGCTTCTCCCTCAGTAACACACAGCCTGTCCCACTTTCAGATAACAGCTCCTCCATCACTAACACACAGCATGTCCCCCTCTCAGATACCAACTCCTCCCTCACTAACAAACAGTCTGTCCCACTCTCAGATACCAGCTCTTTCCTCGCTAACACACTGCCTGTCCACTCTCAGATACCAGCTCCTCTTTCACTTACACCCAGCCTGTCCCACTCTCAGCCAGGCTCACTCTCACTCCCACCTGTCCTCGCTCACTAAAACACAGTATGTCCTACTCTCAGAAAACAGCTCCTTCCTCACTAACACACAGCCTGTCCCACTCTCAGATAACAGATCCTCCCTCACTTACACAGCCTGTACCAATCTCAGATACCAGCTCCTCCCTCAATAACACACAGCCTGTCCCAAACTCAGATACCAGCTCCTCCCTCAATACCACAGCCTGTCCCACTCTGAGATACCAGCTCCTCCCTCAGTAACACACAGCCTGTCTCACTCTCAGATACCAGCTCCTCTGTCACTAACACCCAGCCTGTCCCACTCTCAGATATCAGCTCCTCCCTCAATAACACACAGCCTGTCCCACTTTCAGGTACCAGCTCCTCCCTCACTAATACACAATCTGTCCCACTCTCAGATACCTGTTCCTCCCTCCCTAACACACAGCACGTCCAACTCTCAGAATCCAGCTCCTCCCTCAATAACGCACAGCCTGTCCCAATTTCAGATACCAACTCCTCCCTCACTAACACATGTACTGTCCCGCTCTCAGATACTAGATCCTCGCTCACTTACACACAGCCTTTCCCAACTCTCAGATACCTGCTCCTCCATCAATAACACACATCCTGTCCCACTCTCAGATACTACCGCCTCCCTCCCTAACACATCGCACGTCCCACTCTCAGATACCACCTCCTCCCTCACTAACACACAGCCTGTCCCACTCTCAGATACCAGCTTCTCCCTCACCAACACACAGCTTGTCCAACTCTCAGATACCAACTCCTCCATCACTAATACACAGTCTGTCCTACTCTCAGATACCAGCACCTTTCTCTCTAACACACAGCCTGTCCCACTCTCAGATACCAGCTCCTTTCTCCCTAATACAGAGCACGTCCCACTCTCAGATACCACCTCCTCCCTCACTAACACACAGCCTGTCCCACTCTCAGATACCACCTTTTCCCTCACTTACACACAGCCTGTCACAATCTGAGATACCAGCTCCTCCCTCACTAACACGCAGCCTGTCCCACTCTCAGATACCAGCTCTTTCCTCAGTAACACAGAGCCTGTCCCACTCTCTGATACCAGTTCTTCCCTCACTAACACACAGCCTGTCCTACTCTCTGATACCAGCTCTTCCGTCAGTAACACACAGCCTGTGCCACTCTCAGATACTAGCTCCTCCCTGAATAATGCACAGACTGTCCACTCTCAGATCCCAGCTCCTCGCTCACAGACACACAGCCTGTCCTACACTCAGATACCAGCTCCTCTCTCACGAACACACAGCCTGTCCCACTTTCAGATACCTGCTCCTCCATCACTAAAACACAGCCTGTCCCACTCTCAGATACCTGCTCCTCCATCACTAACACACAGCCTGTCCCACTCTCAGATACAAGCTCCTCCCTCACTAACACACAGCCTGTCCCACTCTCAGATACCAGCTCCTCAATCTCTAACGCAATCTGTCCATCTCTCAAATACCAGCTCCTCCCTCCGTAACGCACAGCACGTCCCACTCTCAGAAACCACCTCATCCCTCACTCACACAAAGCCTGTCCGACACTAAGATACCAGTTCCTCCCTGACTAAGACACAGCCTGTCCCACTTTCAGATACCAGCTCCTCATTCATTAATACACAATCTGTCCCACTCTCAGATACCTGTTCCTCCCTCACTTACACACAGCCTGTCCCTCTCTCAGATACGAGCTCCTACCTCACTAACACACAGCCTGGCTCACTGTCAGATACCAGCTCTTCAATCACTAACACACAGCCTGAGCCTCTTTCAGATACCAGCTCCACCCTCACCAACGCACAGCAAGTCCCACTCTCAGATACCAGCTTCTCCCTCACCAACACACCGCTTGTCCAACTCTCAGATACCAGCTCCTCCCTCACTAATACACAGTCTGTCCTACTCTCAGATACCAGCACCTTTCTCTCTAACACACAGCCTGTCCCACTCTCAGATAAGAGATGTTCCCTCAGTAACACACAGCCTGTCCCACTCTCAGATACCACCTCCTCCCTCACTAACACACAGCCTGTCCCACTCTCAGATACCAGGTCCTCCCTCACTAACACACAGCCTGTCCCACTCTCAGATACTAGCTCCTCCCTGAATAATGCACAGACTGTCAACTCTCAGATCCCAACTCCTCCCTCACTAACACACAGCCTGTCCCACTCTCGGATACCTGCTCCTCCATCACTAACACACAGCCTGTCCCACACTCAGATACATGCTTCTTCATCACTAACACACTGCCTGTCCCACTCTCAGATACCAGCTCCTCCCTCACTAACACACATCCTGTCCCACTCTCAGATACCATCTCCTACCTCAGTAACACACAGCCTGTCCCACTCTCAGATACCAAATCCTCCATCACTAACATGCAATATGTCCAACTCTCAAATACCAGCTCCTCCCTCCTTAACACACAGCCTGTCCCGCACTCAGACACCACCTCTTCCCTCCCTAACACAAAGCACATCCCACTCTCCGATACCAGCTCCTCCCTCACTAAGACACAGCCTGTCCCACTCTCAGATACCAGCTCCTCCCACAATAACACACAGCCTGTCCCACTCTCAGATACTAGCTCCTCCCTCACTAATACACAGTCTGTCCCAATCTCAGGTACCAGATCCTCCTTCACTAACACACAGCCTGTCCCACTCTCAGATACCAGCTCCTCCCTCATAACACAGCCTGTCCCACTCTGAGATACCAGCTTCTCCCTCAGTAACACACAGCCTGTCCCACTCTCAGATAACAGCACCTCCATCACTAACACACAGCCTGTCCCACTCTCAGATACCAACTCCTCCCTCACTAATAGTCTGTCCCAAACTCAGATACCAGCTCCTCCCTCACTAACACACAGCCTGTCTCACTCTCAGAAACCAGCTCCTCCCTCACTAACACACAGCCTGTCTCACTCTCAGATACCAAATTCTCCCTCACGAAGACACATTCTGTCCCACTCTCAGATACCAGCTCCTCTTTCACTTACACCCAGCCTGTCCCACTCGCAGATACCAGATCCTCGCTCACTAAAACACAGTATGTCCGACTCTCAGATAACAGATCCTCCCTCACTAACACAGCCTGTACCACTCTCAGTTACCAGCTCTTCACTCACTCACACACAGCCTGTTGCAGTCTCAGATAACAGATCCTCCCTCACTAACACAGCCTGTACCAATCTCAGATACCAGATCCTCCTTCACTAACACACAGCCTGTCCCACTCTCAGATACCAGCTCCTCCCTCACTAACACACAGCCTGTCCCAAACTCAGATACCAGCTCCTCCCTCAATAACACAGCCTGTCTCACTCACAGATACCAGCTCCTGCCTCACTAACACACAGCCTGTCCCAAACTCAGATACCAGTCCCTCCCTCACTAACACACAGCCTGTCCCACTCTGAGATACCAGCTCCTCCCTCAGTAACACACAGCCTGTCTCACTCTCAGATACCAGCTCCTCTGTCACTAACAACCAGCTGCCCCACTCTCAGATATCAGCTCCTCCCTCACTAACACACAGCCTGTCCCACTTTAAGGTACCAGCTCCTCCCTCACTAATAAACAATCTATCCCACTCTCAGATACCTGTTCCTCCCTCCCTAACACACAGCACGTCCAACTCTCAGAATCCAGCTCCTCCCTCAATAACGCACAGCCTGTCTCAATTTCAGATACCAAATCCTCCCTCGCTAACACATGTACTGTCCCGCTCTCAGATACTAGATCCTCGCTCACTAACACACAGCCTTTCACAACTCTCAGATACCTGCTCCTCCATCAATAACACACATCCTGTTCCACTCTCAGATACCAGCGCCTCCCACCCTAACACATCGCACGTCCCACTCTCAGATACCAGCTCCTCCCTCACTGAGACACAGCCTGTCCCACTCTCAGATACTAGCTCCTCCCTCACTAATACACAATCTGTCCCACTCTCAGATACCAGCTCCTCCCTCACTAACACACAGCCTGTCCCACTCTCAGATACTAGCTGCTCCCTCACTAATACACAATCTGTCCCACTCTCAGAGACCAGCTCCTCCCTCCCTAACACAAAGCCTGTCCCTCTCTCAGATACGAGCTACTCCCTCACTAACACACAGCCTTTCCCACTCTCAGATACCACCTCCTCCCTCCCTAACACAAAGCCTGGCCCACTCTCAGATACCAGCTCTTCAATCTTAACACACAGCCTGTGCCTCTTTCAGATACCAGCTCCACCCTCGCCAACGCACAGCAAGTCCCACTCTCAGATACCAGCTTCTCCCTCAGCAACACACAGCTTCTCCAACTCTCAGATACCAGCTCCTTCCTCACTAATACACAGTCTGTCCTACTCTCAGATACCAACCTTTCTCTCTAACACACAGCCTGTCCCACTCTCAGATAAGGGATGTTCCCTCAGTAACACACAGCCTGTCCCACTCACAGATTCCACCTCCTCCCTCACTAACACACAGCCTGTCCCACTCTCAGATACCAGCGCCTCCCTCCCTAACACAAAGCACGTCCCACTCTCCGATACCAGCTCCTCCCTCACTAAGACTCAGCCTGTCCAACTCTCAGATACTAGCTCCTCCCTCACTAATACACAGTCTGTCCCAATCTCAGGAGGAGTTCCTCCTTCACTAACACACAGCGTGTCCCACTCTCAGATACCAGCTCCTCCCTCATAACACAGCCTGTCCCACTCTGAGATACCAGCTTCTCCCTCAGTAACACACAGCCTGTCCCACTCTCAAATACCAGCTTCTCCCTCACCAACACACAGCTTGTCGAACTCTCAAATACCAACTCCTCCATCACTAATACACAGTCTGTCACAATCTGAGATACCAGCTCCTCCCTCACTAACACGCAGCCTGTCCCACTCTCAGATACCAGCTCCTCTCTCCCTAATACAGAGCACGTCCCACTCTCAGATACCACCTCCTCCCTCACTAACACACAGCCTGTCCCACTCTCAGATACCACCTTTTCCCTCACTTACACACAGCCTGTCACAATCTGAGATACCAGCTCCTCCCTCACTAACACGCAGCCTGTCCCACTCTCAGATACCAGCTCTTTCCTCAGTAACACAGAGCCTGTCCCACACTCTGATACCAGTTCTTCCCTCACTAACACACAGCCTGTCCTACTCTCTGATACCAGCTCTTCCGTCAGTAACACACAGCCTGTGCCACTCTCAGATACTAGCTCCTCCCTGAATAATGCACAGACTGTCCACTCTCAGATCCCAGCTCCTCGCACACTGACACACAGCCTGTCCTACACTCAGATACCAGCTCCTCTCTCACGAACACACAGCCTGTCCCACTTTCAGATACCTGCTCCTCCATCACTAAAACACAGCCTGTCCCACTCTCAGATACCTGCTCCTCCATCACTAACACACAGCCTGTCCCACTCTCAGATACAAGCTCCTCCCTCACTAACACACAGCCTGTCCCACTCTCAGATACCAGCTCCTCAATCTCTAACGCAATCTGTCCATCTCTCAAATACCAGCTCCTCCCTCCGTAACGCACAGCACGTCCCACTCTCAGAAACCACCTCATCCCTCACTCACACAAAGCCTGTCCGACACTAAGATACCAGTTCCTCCCTGACTAAGACACAGCCTGTCCCACTTTCAGATACCAGCTCCTCCCTCATTAATACACAATCTGTCCCACTCTCAGATACCTGTTCCTCCCTCACTTACACACAGCCTGTCCCTCTCTCAGATACGAGCTCCTACCTCACTAACACACAGCCTGGCTCACTGTCAGATACCAGCTCTTCAATCACTAACACACAGCCTGAGCCTCTTTCAGATACCAGCTCCACCCTCACCAACGCACAGCAAGTCCCACTCTCAGATACCAGCTTCTCCCTCACCAACACACCGCTTGTCCAACTCTCAGATACCAGCTCCTCCCTCACTAATACACAGTCTGTCCTACTCTCAGATACCAGCACCTTTCTCTCTAACACACAGCCTGTCCCACTCTCAGATAAGAGATGTTCCCTCAGTAACACACAGCCTGTCCCACTCTCAGATACCACCTCCTCCCTCACTAACACACAGCCTGTCCCACTCTCAGATACCAGGTCCTCCCTCACTAACACACAGCCTGTCCCACTCTCAGATACTAGCTCCTCCTTGAATAATGCACAGACTGTCAACTCTCAGATCCCAACTCCTCCCTCACTAACACACAGCCTGTCCCACTCTCAGATACCTGCTCCTCCATCACTAACACACAGCCTGTCCCACACTCAGATACATGCTCCTTCATCACTAACACACTGCCTGTCCCAGTCTCAGATACCATCTCCTACCTCAGTAACACACAGCCTGTCCCACTCTCAGATACCAAATCCTCCATCACTAACATGAAATATGTCCAACTCTCAAATACCAGCTCCTCCCTCCTTAACACACAGCCTGTCCCGCACTTAGACACCACCTCTTCCCTCACTAACACAAAGCCAGTCCCACTCTCAGATACCAACTCCTCCCTCACTAACACACAGCCTGTCCCGCACTCAGACACCAGCTCCTCCCTCACTAACACACAGCCTGTCCCTCCCTCAGATACTAGCTCCGTCTTCACGAACACACAGCCTGTCCCACTCTCAGATGCCAGCTTCTCCCTCACTAACACACATCCTGTCCCACTCTCACATACCAACTCCTCCCTACCTTACACACAGCCTGTCCCACATTCAGATATCAGCTCCTCCCTCACTATCACACAGACTGTCCCACTGTCAGATACCAGCTCCACCCTCACAAACACACAGCCTGTCTCAATCTCAGGTACCAGCTCCTCTCTCACTAACACACAGACAGTCTCACTCTCAGATACCAGCTCTTCAATCACTAACACACAGCCTGTCCCACTATCAGATACCAGCTCCTCCCTCACTAATACACAATCTGTCCCACTCTCAGATACCAGTTGCTCCCTCCCTAACACACAGCACATCCAACTCTCAGATACCGGCTCCTCCATCACTTACATACAGCCTGTCCCACTTTCAGATTCCAGCTCCTCCCTCACTAACACCCAGCCTGTCCCACTCTCTGATACCAGCTCCTCGATCACTAACACACAGCCTGTCCCACTATCAGATACCAGCTCCTCCCTCACTGCCACACAGCCTGTCCCACTCTCAGAATCCAGCTCCTCCCTCACGAACACACAGCCTGTCTCACTCTCAGATACCAGCTCTTCAATCACTAACACACAGCGTGGCCTACTCTCAGATACCAGCTGCTCCCTCACTAACACAGCCTGTCCCAATCTCAGATACCAGAATATCCTTCTATAACACAAAGCCTGTCCCACTCTCAGATACCAGCTCCTCCGTCACTAACACACAGCCTGTCCCAATCTCAGATACCTTCTCCTCTCTCACTAACACACAGCCTGTCCCACTCTCAGATATCAGCTTCTCCCTCACTAACACACAGCCTGTCCCACTCTAAGATACCAGCTTCTCCCTCAATAACACACAGCCTGTCACATTCTCAGATACCTGCTCCTCCATCACTAACACACAGCCTGTCCGACTCTCAGATACCAGCTCCTCCCTCACAAACACACATGCTGTCCCACTCTCAGATACCAGTTCCTCCCTCAGTAACACACAGCCTGTCCCTCTCTCAGACAACAGAACCTCCCTCACTAACACAGCCTGTCCCACTCTCAGATACCTGCTCCTCCCTCACTAACACACAGCCTGTCCCACTCTCAGATACCAGCTCCTCCCTCAATAACACAGCCTGTCCCACTCTCAGATAATAGCTCCTCTCTCACTTACACACTTCCTGTTCCACTCTCAGATACCAGTTCCTCCATCACTAATACACAATTTGTCCCACTCTCAGGTACCACCTCCTCCATCACTAACACACAGCCTGTCCCATTCTCAGATACCAGCTCCTCCTTCACTAACACATAGTCTGTCTCTCTCTCAGATAACAGAACCTCCCTCACTAACACAGCCTGTCCCACTCTCAGATACCAGTTCCTCCCTCAGTAACACACAGCCTGTCCCTCTCTCAGATAACAGAACCTACCTCACTAACACACAGCCTGTACCACTCTCAGATACCAGTTCCTCCCTCACTAACACACAGCCTGTCCCACTCTCAGATACCAGCTCCTCCATCACTAACACACAGCCTGTCCCATTCTCAGATACCAGCTCCTCCCTCAATAACACACAGCCTGTCCCACTCTCAGATAGCAGCTACTCCCTCACTAACACACAGTCTGTCTCACTCTCAGTTCCCAGCTCCTCCCTCACTAACACACAGCCTGCCCCACTCTCAGATACCTGCTCCTCCATCACTAACACACAGCCTGTCCCACTCTCAGATACCTGCTCCTTCATCACTAACACACTGCCGGTCCCACTCTCAGATACCACCCCCTCCCTAACTAACACAGCCTGTCCCACTCACAGATAGAAGCTCCTCCCTCACAAATATACAGCCTGTCCCACTCTCAGATACTAGCTCCGTCCTCACTAACACACAGCCTGTCTCAATCTCAGATACGTGCTCCTCCATCACTAACAGACAGCCTGTCCCACTCTCAGATACCATCTCCTCCATCACTAATACACAATGTGTCCCACTCTCAGGTACCAGCTCCTCCCTCCCTAACACACATCACGTCCCACTCCCAGATACCACCTCATCCCTCACTAACACACAGCCTGTCCCACTTTCGGATACGAGCTCGTCCCTCACTAACACACAGCCTGTCCCACTGTCAGATAGCAGCTCCTCTCTCACTAACACACAGCCTGATGCAATCTCAGATACCAGCTCCTCTCTGACTTACACACAGCTTGTCCCACTCTCAGATACCAGCATATCCTTCAATAACGCACAGCCTGTCCCACTCTCAGATGCGAGCTCCTCCATCACTAACACAGCCTGTCCCATTGTCAGATACCAGCTCCTCCTTTACTATAACACAGCCATTGTTACTCTCAAATACCAGCTCCTCCCTCACTAACTCACAGCCTGTCCCACTCTCAGATACCAGCACCTCCCTCACTAACACACAGCACCTCCAACTCTCAGATACCGGCTCCTCCCTCACTAATGCACAGACTGTCCCACTCTCAGATACCAACCCCAGCCTCACTAACACACATACTGTCCCGCTCTCAGATACTAGATCCTCCCTCACTAACACACAGCCGTTCGCAATCTCAGATACCTGCTCCTCCATCACTAACACACATCCTGTCCCACTCTCAGATACCAGCCCCTCCCTCCCTAACACACAGCACGTCCCACTCTCAGATAGCAGCTCCTCAGACACTAACACACAGCCTGTCCCACTCTCAGATACCAGCTCCTCCCTCACTAACACACAGCCTGTCACGCTCTCAGATACCAGCTCCTCCCTCATTAACACACAGCCTGTCCCACTCTCAGATACCAGCTCCTCCCTCACTAACACACAGCCTGTCCCACTCTCAGATACCAGCTCCTCCCTCACTAACACGCAGCCTGTCCCACTCTCAGATACCAGCTCCTCCCTCACTAACACACAGCCTGTCATGCTCTCAGATACCAGCTCCTCCCTCACTAACACACAGCCTGTCCCACTCTCAGATACCATCTCCTTCCTCACTAACACACAGCCTGTGCCACTCTCAGTTAACAGATCCTCCCTCAGTAACAAGGCCTGTCCCACTCTCAGATACCAGCTCCTCCCTCACTAACACAGCCTGTCCCAATCTCAGATACCAACTCCTCCCTCAATTACGCACAGTCTGTACCACTCTCAGATACCACCTCCTCCCTCACTAATACACATTCTGTCCCACACTCAGATACCAGCTCCTCCCTCAATAACACAGCCTGTCCCATTCTCAGATACCAGCTCCTCCCTCACTAACAGACAGCCTGTCCCACTCTCAGATACCACCTCCTGCATAACTAACATGCGGCCTGTCCCACTCTGAGATTCCTGCTACTCCCTCACCAACACAGTCTGTCCCACACTCAGATACCAGCTGCTCCCTCACTAACACAGTCTGTCCCACTCTCAGATACCAGCTCCTCCCTCACTAACACACAACCTGTCCCACTCTCAAATGCCAACTCCTCCCTCAGTAACAGACAGCCTGTCCCTCTCTCAGATACCAGCTCCTCCCTCAGTAACAGACAGCCTGTCCCCCTCTCAGATACAAGCTCCTCCCTCACTAACACACAGCCTGTCCCACTCTCAGATACCAGCTCCTCCTTCACTAACACACAATCTGTCCCACTGTCAGATCCTAGCTCCTCCCTCCTTAATACATAGCACCTCCCACTCTCAGATACCACCTCCTCCCTCACTAACACGCGGACTGTCACAGTCTCAGATGCCAGCTCCTCCCTCACTATTACACAATCTGTCCCACTCTCCAATAGAAGCTCCTCCCTCCCGAACACACATTACATCCCACTCTCAGATACCACCTCCTCCCTCACTAACACACAGCCTGTCCCTCTCACAGATGCCACCTCCTACCTCACTAACACACAGCCTGTCCCACTGTCAGATACAAGGTCCTCCCTCAATAACACAGCCTGTCCCACGCTCAGATACCAACTCGTCCCTGACTAATACACCGCCTCTCCCACTCTCAGATACCAACTCCTCCTTCACTAATACACAGACTGTCCCTCTCTCAGATACCAGCACCTCCCTTACTAACACAGATACTGTCCCACTCTCAGATACTAGATCCTACCTCACTAACACACAGCCTGTCCCACTCTCAGATACCAGCTCCTCCATCAAAACACACAATCTGTCCCACTCTCAGATACCAGGTCCTCCCTCCCTAACGCACAGCCTGTTCCATTCTCAGATACCACCTCCTGCCTCACTAACACACGGCCTGTCCCACTCTCAGATACCACCTCCTCCTTCACCAAAACACAATCTCTCCCACTCTCAGAAACCAGCTCCTCCCTCCCTAACAGACAGCACGTCCGACTCTCAGACACCATCTCTTCAATCACTAACACACAGCCTGTGCCTCCTGCAGATACCAGCTCCACCCTCACGAACGCACAGCACGTCTCACTCTCAGGTACCAGCTCCTCCTTCACTAATACACATTCTGTCCTATCTCAGATACCAGCTCCTTCCTCACTAACACACAGCCTGTGCCACTCTCAGATACCAGCACCTCCCTCACTAACACAGCCTGTCCCAATCTCAGATACCAGCACCTCCCTCACTAACACACAGCCTGTCCCACTCTCAGATACCAGCACCTCCCTCACTAACACAGCCTGTCCCAATCTCAGATAGCAGCTCCTCCATCACTAACACACAGCCTGTCCCACTCTCAGATACCAGCTCCTCCATCACTAACACACAGCCTGTCCCACTCTCAGATACCAGCTCCTCCATCACTAACACACACTGTCCCACTCTTAGATATCAACTCCTCCCTCAGTTACGCACAGTCTGTACCACTCTCAGATACCACCTCCTGCATAACTAACATGCGGCCTGTCGCACTCTCAGATACCAGCTCCTCCCTCACTAATACACAATCTGTCCCAATCTCAGATACCAGCTCCTCCCTCACTAACACAGCCTGTCCCAATCTCAGATACCAGCACCTCCCTCACTAACACACAGCCTGTCCCACTCTCAGATACCAGCACCTCCCTCACTAACACAGCCTGTCCCAATCTCAGATAGCAGCTCCTCCATCACTAACACACAGCCTGTCCCACTCTCAGATACCAGCTCCTCCATCACTAACACACAGCCTGTCACACTCTCAGATACCAGCTCCTCCATCACTAACACACACTGTCCCACTCTTAGATATCAACTCCTCCCTCAGTTACGCACAGTCTGTACCACTCTCAGATACCACCTCCTGCATAACTAACATGCGGCCTGTCGCACTCTCAGATACCAGCTCCTCCCTCACTAATACACAATCTGTCCCAATCTCAGATACCAGCTCCTCCCTCACTAACATACAGCCAGTGCCACTCTCAGATACTAGCTCCTCCCTCACTAACGCTCAGTCTGTCCCACTCACAGATCTCAGCTCCTCCTTCACTAACACACAGCCTGTGCCACTCTCAGATACTAGATCCTCCCTCACTAACACTCAGTCTGTCCCACTCACAGACCTCAGCTCCTCCTTCACTAACACACAGCCTGTCCCACTCTCAGATCCTAGCTCCTCCCTCACTAACACACAGCCTGTCCCAATCTCAGATACTAGCTCCTCCCTCACTAGCACACATCCTGGCCCACACTCAGATACCAGCTCCTCCCTCACTAACACACAGCCTGTCCCACTCTCAGATTCCTGAACACCCTCACTAACACAGTCTGTCCCACTCTCAGATACCATCTCCTCCCTCACTAATACACAGACTGTCCCACTCTCAGATACCAGCACCTCCCACACTAATACACAATTTGTCCCAATCTCAGATACCAGCTCCTCCCTCACTGACACACAGCCTGTCCAACTCTCAGATACCAGCTCCTCCCGCACTAACACACAGTCTATCCGACTCTCAGGTACCAGCTCCTCCCTCACTAACACAGTCTGTCCCACTCTCAGATACCAGCTCCTCCCAAAACTAACACACAACCTGTCCCACTCTCAAATGCCAATTCCTCCCTCAGTAACACACAGCCTGTCCCACTCTCAGATACCAGCTCCTCCCTCAGTAACACACAGCCTGTCCCACTCTCAGATACCAGCTCCTCCCTCACTAATACAAGGCACGTCCCACTTTCAGATACCACCCCCTCGCACAATAACACAACCTGTCCCACTTTCAGATACCAGCTCCTACCTCACTAATACAAAATCTGTCCCAATCTCCGACACCAGCTCCTCCCTCCCTAACACACAGTACGTCCCACTCCCAGATATCACATCCTCCCTCACTTACACACAGCCTGTCCCACTCTCAGATACCACCTCCTCCCTCACTAACACACAGCCTGACCCACTGTCAGATACCAGCTCCTCCCTCAATAACACAGCCAGTCCCATTCTCATATACCAGCTCCTCCCTCACTCACACACAGCCTGTCCCACTCTCTGATACCAGCTCCTCCCTCAGTAACACGCAGCCTGTCCCACACTCAGATACGAACTCATCCCTCACATATACACAGACTATCCCACTCTCAGATTCCAGCTCCTCCCTTACTAACACAGATACTGTCCCACTCTCAGATTCCAGCTCCTCCCTTACTAACACAGATACTGTCGCACTCTCAGATACTAGATACTCCCTCACTAACACACAATCTGTCCCACTCTCTGATACCAGCTCCTCCCTCACTAACACACAGCCTGTCTCATTCTCAGATACCAGCTCCTCCCTCACTAAAACACAATCTGTCCCACACTCAGATACCGGCTCCTCCCTCACTAACACACAGCCTGACCCACTGTCAGATACCAGCTCCTCCCTCAATAACACGGCCTATCCCACTCTCAGATACCAGCTCCTCCCTCACAAAAACGCAAGCTCTCCCACTCTCAGATACCGGCTCCTCCCTCCCTAACAGACAGCACGTCCCACTCTCAGATACCTGCTCCTCCCTCAATAACACAGCCTGTCCCACTGTCAGATAGCTGCTCTTCTGACACTAACACACAGCCTGTCACAATCTGAGATACCAGTACCTCTCTCACTTACACACAGCGTGTCCCTCTCTCAGGTACAAGTTCCTCCTTCACTAATACACATTCTGTCCTATCTCAGATACCAGCTCCTTCCTCACTAACACACAGCCTGTCCCACTCTCAGATACCAGCTCCTCCCTCCCTAACACACAGCACGTTGCACTCTCAGATACCAGCTCCTCCCTCACTAAAACACAGCCTGTCCCACCCTCAGATACCTGCTCCTCCCTCACTAACCCACAGCCTGTCCCACTCTCAGATACCAGCTCCTCCATCACTAACACAAAATCTGATCCCCCTCTCAGATTCCAGCTCCTCCCTCCCTAACACACAGCACGTCCCATTCTCAGATACCACCACCACCCTCAGTAACACACGGCCTGTCCCACGTTCAGACACCAACTCCTCCCTCACTAATACACAATCTCTCCCACTCTCAGATACCAGCTCCTCCCTCCCTAACAGACAGCGCGTCCCACTCTCAGATACCAGCTCCTCCCTCACTAACACACAGCCTGTCTCACTTTCAGGTACCAGCTCCTCTGTCACACACACACAGCCTGTCACACTCTCAGATACCTGCTCCTCCCTCACTAACACACAGCCTGTCCCACTCTCAGATTCCTGCTACTCCCTCACTAACACATTCGGTCCCACTCTCAGATACCAGCTCCTCCCTCACTAACACACAGCATGTCCCACTCTCAGATTACAGCTCCTCCCTCACTAACACACAGCCTGTCCCACTCTCAGGTACCAGCTCCTCACTCACTAACATGCAGCCTGTCTAAATCTCAGATACCAGGTCTTCATCAGTAACACACAGCCGGTCCCACTCTCAGATACCAGCTCCTCCCTCACTAACACAAAGCCTGTCCCACTCTCAGATACCAGCTCCTCCCTCCCTAAAATGCAGCACGTACCACTCTCGGTTCCACCTCCTCCCTCACTAACAAACGTCCTGTCCCACTGTCAGATACCATCTCCTCCCTCACTAAAACACAATCTCTCCCACTCTCACATACCAGCTCCTCCCTCCCTAACAGACAGCACGTCCCACTCTCAGATACCCCCTCCTCACTCAGTAACACGCAGCCTGTCTAAATCTCAGAGACCATTCTTCATCAGTAACACATAGCCGGTCCCACTCTCAGATACCAGCTCCTCCCTCACGAACACACAGCCTGTCCCACTCTCAGATACCAGCTCCTCCCTCACTAACACACAGCCTGTCCCACTCTCAGATACCAACTCCTCCTTCACTAACACACAACCTGTCCCACTCTCAAATGCCAACTCCTCACTCAATAACACAGCCTGTCCCAAACTCAGATCCCAGCTCCTCCCTCACTAACACACAGCCTGTCTCACTCTCTGATACCAGCTCCTCTGTCACTAACAGACAGCCTGTCACAGGCTCAGATACCAGATCGTCTCTCACTTACACACAGCCTGTCCCACTCTCAGATACAAGCTTCTCCCTCAGTAACTCACAGCCTTTCACACTCGCAGATACCAGCTCCTCCAAAACTAACACACAGCCTTTCCGAAGATCAGATAGCAACTCCTCCCTGAATTTCACACAGTCTGTCCCACTCTCAGATACAAGCGCCTCCCTCACTAACACATAGCCTGTCCCACTCTCAGATACCAGTTCCTCCCTCACTGACACACAGCCTCTCCCACTCTCAGATACCAGCTCCTCCCTCACTAACACACAGCCTGTCCCAATCTTCGATACCGGAATATCCTTCACTAACACACAGCCTGTCCCACTCTCAGATACCTGCTCCTCCTTCAATAATACAGCCAGTCCCATGCTCAGATACCAGCTCCTCCCTCACTAACACACAGCCTGTCCCACTCTCAGATACCATCTCCTCCCTCACTAACACACAGCCTGTCTCGCTTTCAGATACCAGCTCCTCTGTCACTCAAACACAGCCTGTCCCACTCTCAGATACCTGCTCCTCCCTCACTAATTCACAATCTGTCCCAAACTCAGATACAAGCTCCTCCCTCACTAACACACAGCCTGTCCCACTCTCAGATACCATCTCCTCCCTCACTAACACACAGCCTGTCTCGCTTTCAGATACCAGCTCCTCTGTCACTCAAACACAGCCTGTCCCACTCTCAGATACCTGCTCCTCCCTCACTAATTCACAATCTGTCCCAAACTCAGATACAAGCTCCTCCCTCACTAACACACAGCCTGTCCCACTCTCAGATACCATCTCCTCCCTCACTAACACACAGCCTGTCCTATTCTCAGATTCCAGCTTCTCCCTCTCTAACACACAGCCTGTCCCACTCTCAGATACCAGCTCCTCCCTCACTAACACACAGCCTGTCCCACTCTCAGATACCAGCTCCTCCCTCACTAACACACAGCCTGTCCCACTCTCAGATACCAGCTCCTCCCTCTCTAACATACAGCCTGTCGCATTCTCATATACCAGCTCCTCCGTGACTAACACACAGCCTGTCCCATCTCAAATATCAGCTCCTCCCTTACAAACCCACAGCCTGTCCCACACCCAGATACCAATCCCTCCCTCAATAACACAGCCTGTCCCACTATCAGATACGAGCTCCTCCCTCACTAACACAGTCTGTCCCTCTCTCAGATACCAGCTCTTCCCTGACTAACACACAGCCTGTCCCTCTCCCAGATACCAGCTCCTCCCTCACTTACACACAGCCTGTCCCACTCTCAGATACCAGCTCCTCCCTCACTAACACAGAGCCTGTCCTATCACAAATATCGGCTCCTCTCTTACTAACCCACAGCCTGACCCACACTCAGATTCCAGCTTCTCCCTCACTCAAACACAGCCTGTCCCTCTCTCAGATACGAGCACCTCCCTCACTAATCCACGGCCTGTCCCACTCTGAGATACCAGCTTCTCCCTCACTAACACACAGTCTGTCTCGCTCTCAAATACCAGCTTCTCCATCAATAACACACAGCCTGTATAACTCCCAGATACCAGTTCCTCCCTCAAAAACACACAGCCTGTCCCAACTCAGATACCAGCTCCTCCCTCACTCACACACAGCCTGTCCCACTCTCAGATACCAGCTCCACCCTCACTAACACTCAGCCTGTCCCACTCTCAGATACCAGCTCCTCCCTCACTAACACACAGCACGTCCCACTCTCAGATACCAGCTCCTCCCTCACTAACACACAGCCTGTCCCACTCTCAGATACCAGCTCCTCCCTCACTAACACACAGCCTGTCGGACTCTCAGATACCAGCCCCTCCCTCAATAACACACAGCCTGTCCCACTCTCAGATGCCATCTCCTCCCTCACTAACACACAGCCTGTCCCACTCTCAGATACCAGCGCCTACCTCACTAACACACATAATGTCCCATTCTCAGAAACCAGCTCCTCCCTCAATAACACAGCCTGTCCCAAACTCAGATCCCAGCTCCTCCCTCAGTAACACACATAATGTCCCACTCTGATACTAGCTCCTCCCTCACTAACACACAGCCTGTCCCACTCTCAGATACCAGCGCCTCCCTCACTAACACACAGCCTGTCTCACTCTCAGATACCAGCTTCTCCCTCACGAACACACAGCCTGTCCCACTCTCAGATACCAGCTCCTCCCTCACTAACACACAGCCTGTCCCACTCTCAGATACCAGTTCCTCCCTCACTGACACACAGCCTCTCCCACTCTCAGATACCAGCTCCTCCCTCACTAACACACAGCCTGTCCCACTCTCAGATACCAGCTCCTCCTCAGTAACACACAGCCTGTCCAACTCTGAGATACCAGCTCGTCCCTCACTAACACACAGCCTGTCCCAATCTTCGATACCGGAATATCCTTCACTAACCACAGCCTGTCCAACTGTCAGATACCAGCTCCACCCTCACGAACACACAGCCTGTCCCCCTCTCAGATACCAGCTCCTCTGTCACTCATGCACAATCTGTCCCAAACTCAGATACCAGTTCCTCCATCCCTAACACACAGCACATCCCACTCTCAGATACCA
Organism: Isurus oxyrinchus; assembly: GCA_026770705.1. Taxonomy (NCBI): domain Eukaryota; kingdom Metazoa; phylum Chordata; class Chondrichthyes; order Lamniformes; family Lamnidae; genus Isurus; species Isurus oxyrinchus. The sequence goes on from JANJGN010000419.1 coordinate 285,112, forward strand.
GCTCCTCCCTCTCTAACGCACAGCCTGTCCCATTCTCAGATACAAGCTCCTCTGTCACAAACACACAGCCTGTCCCACTCTCAGATACCGGCTCCTCCCTCACTAACACACAGCCTGACCCACTCTCAGATAATAGAACCTGCCTGACTAACACACAGCCTGTCCCACTCTCAGATACCAGCTCCACCATCACTAACACACAGCCTGTCCCATTCTCAGATACCAGCTCCTCCCTGACTAACACACAGCCAGTCCCACTCTCATATACCAGCTCCTCCCTCACTACATACAGCCTGTCCCATCTCAAATATCAGCTCCTCCCTTACTAACCCACAGCCTGTCCCAAGCCCAGATACCAATCCCTCCCTCAATAACACAGCCTGTCCCTCTCTCAGATACCAGCTCCTCCCTCACTAACACACAGCCTGTCCCACACTCAGATACCAGCTCCTCCCTCACTAACACTCAACCTGTCCCACTCTCAGATACCAGCTCCTCCCTCACTAACACAGAGCCTGTCCCATCTCAAATATCAGCTCCTCCCTTACTAACCCACAGCCTGACCCACACTCAGATTCCAGCTTCTGCCTCACTCAAACACAGCCTGTCCCACCCTCAGATACCTGCTCCTCCCTCACTAACCCACAGCCTGTCCCACTCTCAGATACCAGCTCCTCCATCACTAACACAAAATCTGATCCCCCTCTCAGATACCAGCTCCTCCCTCCCTAACACACAGCACGTCCCATTCTCAGATACCACCACCACCCTCAGTAACACACGGCCTGTCCCACGTTCAGACACCAACTCCTCCCTCACTAATACACAATATCTCCCACTCTCAGATACCAGCTCCTCCCTCCCTAACAGACAGCGCGTCCCACTCTCAGATGCCAGCTCCTCCCTCACTAAAACACAGCCTGTCCCACCCTCAGATACCTCCTCCTCACTCACTAACACACAGCCTGACTAAATCTCAGATACCAGCTCCTCTCTCACTAACACACAGTCTGTCCCACTCTCAGATACCAGCTCCTCCCTCACTAACACGCAGCCTGTCCCTCTCTCAGATACCAGCTCCTCCCTCACTAACACACAGCCTGTCCCACACTCAGATACCAGCTCCTCCCTCACTAACACACAGCCTGTCCCACACTCAGATACCAGCTCCTCCCTCACTAACACACAGCCTGTCCCACACTCAGATACCAGCTCCTCCCTCACTAACACACAGTCTGTCCCACTCTCAGATACCAGCTCCTCCATCACTAGCACACAGCCTGGCCCACACTCAGATACCAGCTCCTCCCTCACTAACACACAGCCTGTCCCACTCTCAGATACCAGCTCCTCCCTCACTAGCACACAGCCTGGCCCACACTCAGATACCAGCTCCTCCCTCACTAACACACAGCCTGTCCCACTCTCAGATACCACCTCCTCCCTCACTAACACACAGCCTGACCCACTGTCAGATACCAGCTCATCCCTCAATAACACAGCCTGTCCCATTCTCATATACCAGCTCCTCCCTCACTAACGCACAGCCTGGCCCAATCTCAGATAACAGCTCCTCCCTCACTAACACACAGCCTGTCAAACTCTCTGATACCAGCTCCTCCCTCAGTAACACGCAGCCTGTCCCACACTCAGATACCAACTCCTCCCTCACAAATACACAGACTTTCCCACTCTCAGATTCCAGCTCCTCCCTTACTAACACAGATACTGTCCCACTCTGAGATACTAGATACTACCTCACTAACACACAATCTGTCCCACTCTCTGATACCAGCTCCTCCCTCACTAACACACAGCCTGTCTCATTCTCAGATACCACCTCCTCCGTCACTATCACACGGCCTGTCCCACTCTCAGATACCAGCTCCTCCCTCAATAAAACACAATCTCTCCCACTCTCAGATACCAGCACCTCCCTCCCTAACAGACAGCGCGTCCCACTCTCAGATACCACCTCCTCACTCACTAACACACAGCCTGACTAAAACTCAGATACCAGCTCTTCAATCAGTAACACACTGCCTGGCCCACTCTCAGATACCAGCTCCTCCCTCACTAACACACAGCCTGTGCCTCTTTCAGATACCAGCTCCTCCCTCACTAACCCACAGCCTGTCCCACTCTCAAATACCAGCTCCTCCCTCAGTAACACACAGCCTGTCCCACTCTCAGACAACAGATCCTCCCTCGCTAACACACAGCCTGTGCCACTCTCAGATACTAACTCCTCCCTCATTAAGGCACAGTCTGTCCCACTCTCAGATACCAGCTCCACCCTCACTAACACTCAGCCTGTCCCACTCTCAGATACCAGCTCCTCCCTCACTAACACACAGCACGTCCCACTCTCAGATACCAGCTCCTCCCTCACTAACACACAGCCTGTCCCACTCTCAGATACCAGCTCCTCCCTCACTAACACACAGCCTGTCGGACTCTCAGATACCAGCCCCTCCCTCAATAACACACAGCCTGTCCCACTCTCAGATGCCATCTCCTCCCTCACTAACACACAGCCTGTCCCACTCTCAGATACCAGCGCCTACCTCACTAACACACATAATGTCCCATTCTCAGAAACCAGCTCCTCCCTCAATAACACAGCCTGTCCCAAACTCAGATCCCAGCTCCTCCCTCAGTAACACACATAATGTCCCACTCTGATACTAGCTCCTCCCTCACTAACACACAGCCTGTCCCACTCTCAGATACCAGCGCCTCCCTCACTAACACACAGCCTGTCTCACTCTCAGATACCAGCTTCTCCCTCACTAACACACAGCCTGTCCCACTCTCAGATACCAGCTCCTCCCTCACTAACACACAGCCTGTCCCACTCTCAGATACCAGTTCCTCCCTCACTGACACACAGCCTCTCCCACTCTCAGATACCAGCTCCTCCCTCACTAACACACAGCCTGTCCCACTCTCAGATACCAGCTCCTCCTCAGTAACACACAGCCTGTCCAACTCTGAGATACCAGCTCGTCCCTCACTAACACACAGCCTGTCCCAATCTTCGATACCGGAATATCCTTCACTAACCACAGCCTGTCCAACTGTCAGATACCAGCTCCTCCCTCACGAACACACAGCCTGTCCCCCTCTCAGATACCAGCTCCTCTGTCACTCATGCACAATCTGTCCCAAACTCAGATACCAGTTCCTCCATCCCTAACACACAGCACATCCCACTCTCAGATACCAGCTCCTCCCTCTCTAACGCACAGCCTGTCCCATTCTCAGATACAAGCTCCTCCGTCACAAACACACAGCCTGTCCCACTCTCAGATACCGGCTCCTCCCTCACTAACACACAGCCTGACCCACTCTCAGATAATAGAACCTGCCTGACTAACACACAGCCTGTCCCACTCTCAGATACCAGCTCCACCATCACTAACACACAGCCTGTCCCATTCTCAGATACCAGCTCCTCCCTGACTAACACACAGCCAGTCCCACTCTCATATACCAGCTCCTCCCTCACTACATACAGCCTGTCCCATCTCAAATATCAGCTCCTCCCTTACTAACCCACAGCCTGTCCCAAGCCCAGATACCAATCCCTCCCTCAATAACACAGCCTGTCCCACTATCAGATACGAGCTCCTCCCTCACTAACACAGTCTGTCCCACTCTCAGATACCAGCTCTTCCCTGACTAACACACAGCCTGTCCCTCTCCCAGATACCAGCTCCTCCCTCACTTAAACACAGCCTGTCCCACTCTCAGATACCAGCTCCTCCCTCACTAACACAGAGCCTGTCCCATCTCAAATATCAGCTCCTCCCTTACTAACCCACAGCCTGACCCACACTCAGATTCCAGCTTCTGCCTCACTCAAACACAGCCTGTCCCACCCTCAGATACCTGCTCCTCCCTCACTAACCCACAGCCTGTCCCACTCTCAGATACCAGCTCCTCCATCACTAACACAAAATCTGATCCCCCTCTCAGATACCAGCTCCTCCCTCCCTAACACACAGCACGTCCCATTCTCAGATACCACCACCACCCTCAGTAACACACGGCCTGTCCCACGTTCAGACACCAACTCCTCCCTCACTAATACACAATATCTCCCACTCTCAGATACCAGCTCCTCCCTCCCTAACAGACAGCGCGTCCCACTCTCAGATGCCAGCTCCTCCCTCACTAAAACACAGCCTGTCCCACCCTCAGATACCTCCTCCTCACTCACTAACACACAGCCTGACTAAATCTCAGATACCAGCTCCTCTCTCACTAACACACAGTCTGTCCCACTCTCAGATACCAGCTCCTCCCTCATTAACACGCAGCCTGTCCCTCTCTCAGATAAGAGCTCCTCCCTCACTAACACACAGCCTGTCCCACACTCAGATACCAGCTCCTCCCTCACTAACACACAGCCTGTCCCACACTCAGATACCAGCTCCTCCCTCACTAACACACAGCCTGTCCCACACTCAGATACCAGCTCCTCCCTCACTAACACACAGTCTGTCCCACTCTCAGATACCAGCTCCTCCATCACTAGCACACAGCCTGGCCCACACTCAGATACCAGCTCCTCCCTCACTAACACACAGCCTGTCCCACTCTCAGATACCAGCTCCTCCCTCACTAGCACACAGCCTGGCCCACACTCAGATACCAGCTCCTCCCTCACTAACACACAGCCTGTCCCACTCTCAGATACCACCTCCTCCCTCACTAACACACAGCCTGACCCACTGTCAGATACCAGCTCCTCCCTCAATAACACAGCCTGTCCCATTCTCATATACCAGCTCCTCCCTCACTAACGCACAGCCTGGCCCAATCTCAGATAACAGCTCCTCCCTCACTAACACACAGCCTGTCAAACTCTCTGATACCAGCTCCTCCCTCAGTAACACGCAGCCTGTCCCACACTCAGATACCAACTCCTCCCTCACAAATACACAGACTTTCCCACTCTCAGATTCCAGCTCCTCCCTTACTAACACAGATACTGTCCCACTCTGAGATACTAGATACTACCTCACTAACACACAATCTGTCCCACTCTCTGATACCAGCTCCTCCCTCACTAACACACAGCCTGTCTCATTCTCAGATACCACCTCCTCCGTCACTACCACACGGCCTGTCCCACTCTCAGATACCAGCTCCTCCCTCAATAAAACACAATCTCTCCCACTCTCAGATACCAGCACCTCCCTCCCTAACAGACAGCGCGTCCCACTCTCAGATACCACCTCCTCACTCACTAACACACAGCCTGACTAAAACTCAGATACCAGCTCTTCAATCAGTAACACACTGCCTGGCCCACTCTCAGATACCAGCTCCTCCCTCACTAACACACAGCCTGTGCCTCTTTCAGATACCAGCTCCTCCCTCACTAACCCACAGCCTGTCCCACTCTCAAATACCAGCTCCTCCCTCAGTAACACACAGCCTGTCCCACTCTCAGACAACAGATCCTCCCTCGCTAACACACAGCCTGTGCCACTCTCAGATACTAACTCCTCCCTCATTAAGGCACAGTCTGTCCCACTCTCAGATACCAGCTCCTCCCTCACTAACACACAGTCTGTCCCACTCTCAGATACCAGCTCCTCCCTCACTAACACACAGTCTGTCCCACTCTCAGATACCAGCTCCTCCCTCACTAGCACACAGCCTGGCCAACACTCAGATACCTGCTCCTCCCTCACGAACACACAGCCTGTCCCACTCTCATATACCAGCTCCTCCCTCACTAACACACAGCACGTCCCACTCTCAGATACCAGCTCCTCCCTCACTAACACACAAGCTGTCCCACTCTCAGATACCAGCTCCTCCCTCAATAACACACAGCCTGCGAAACTCTCAGCTACCAGCTCCTCTCTCACTTACACACAGCCTGTACCTCTCTCAGGTACCAGCTCCTCCCTCACTAATGCACAGCCTGTCCCACTCTCAGAAACCGGCTCCTCCCTCACTAACACACAGCACGTCCCACTCTCAGATACCAGCTCCTCCTTCACTAAAACACAACCTGTCCCACGCTCAAATGCCAACTCCTTACTCAATAACACAGCCTGTCCCAAACTCAGATCCCAGCTCCTCCCTCACTAACACACAGCCTGTCTCACTCTCAGATACCAGCTCCTCCATAACTTACACACAGCCTTTCCAAAGCTCAGATAACAGCTCCTCCTCAGTAACACACAGCCTGTCCAACTCTCAGATACCAGCTCCTCCCTCACTAACACACAGCCCCTCCCAATCTTCGATACCGGAATATCCTTCACTGACACACAGCCTGTCCCACTCTCAGATACCAGCTCCTCCCTCAATAACACAGCCTGTCCAATGCTCAGATACCAGCTCCTCCCTCACTAACACACAGGCTGTCTCACTTTCAGGTACCAGCTCCTCTGTCACTCACACACAGCCTGTCACACTCTCAGATACTAGCTCCTCCCTCACTAACACACAGCCTGTCCCACTCTCAGATTCCTGCTACTCCCTCACTAACACACAGCCTGTCCCACTCTCAGATACCAGCTCCTCCCTCACTAAAACACAGCCTGTCCCACCCTCAGATACCTCCTCCTCACTCACTAACACACAGCCTGACTAAATCTCAGATACCAGCTCCTCTCTCACTAACACACAGTCTGTCCCACTCTCAGATACCAGCTCCTCCCTCACTAACACGCAGCCTGTCCCTCTCTCAGATACCAGCTCCTCCCTCACTAACACACAGCCTGTCCCACACTCAGATACCAGCTCCTCCCTCACTAACACACAGCCTGTCCCACACTCAGATACCAGCTCCTCCCTCACTAACACACAGCCTGTCCCACACTCAGATACCAGCTCCTCCCTCACTAACACACAGTCTGTCCCACTCTCAGATACCAGCTCCTCCATCACTAGCACACAGCCTGGCCCACACTCAGATACCAGCTCCTCCCTCACTAACACACAGCCTGTCCCACTCTCAGATACCAGCTCCTCCCTCACTAGCACACAGCCTGGCCCACACTCAGATACCAGCTCCTCCCTCACTAACACACAGCCTGTCCCACTCTCAGATACCACCTCCTCCCTCACTAACACACAGCCTGACCCACTGTCAGATACCAGCTCCTCCCTCAATAACACAGCCTGTCCCATTCTCATATACCAGCTCCTCCCTCACTAACGCACAGCCTGGCCCAATCTCAGATAACAGCTCCTCCCTCACTAACACACAGCCTGTCAAACTCTCTGATACCAGCTCCTCCCTCAGTAACACGCAGCCTGTCCCACACTCAGATACCAACTCCTCCCTCACAAATACACAGACTTTCCCACTCTCAGATTCCAGCTCCTCCCTTACTAACACAGATACTGTCCCACTCTGAGATACTAGATACTACCTCACTAACACACAATCTGTCCCACTCTCTGATACCAGCTCCTCCCTCACTAACACACAGCCTGTCTCATTCTCAGATACCACCTCCTCCGTCACTACCACACGGCCTGTCCCACTCTCAGATACCAGCTCCTCCCTCAATAAAACACAATCTCTCCCACTCTCAGATACCAGCACCTCCCTCCCTAACAGACAGCGCGTCCCACTCTCAGATACCACCTCCTCACTCACTAACACACAGCCTGACTAAAACTCAGATACCAGCTCTTCAATCAGTAACACACTGCCTGGCCCACTCTCAGATACCAGCTCCTCCCTCACTAACACACAGCCTGTGCCTCTTTCAGATACCAGCTCCTCCCTCACTAACCCACAGCCTGTCCCACTCTCAAATACCAGCTCCTCCCTCAGTAACACACAGCCTGTCCCACTCTCAGACAACAGATCCTCCCTCGCTAACACACAGCCTGTGCCACTCTCAGATACTAACTCCTCCCTCATTAAGGCACAGTCTGTCCCACTCTCAGATACCAGCTCCTCCCTCACTAACACACAGTCTGTCCCACTCTCAGATACCAGCTCCTCCCTCACTAACACACAGTCTGTCCCACTCTCAGATACCAGCTGCTCCCTCACTAGCACACAGCCTGGCCAACACTCAGATACCTGCTCCTCCCTCACGAACACACAGCCTGTCCCACTCTCATATACCAGCTCCTCCCTCACTAACACACAGCACGTCCCACTCTCAGATACCAGCTCCTCCCTCACTAACACACAAGCTGTCCCACTCTCAGATACCAGCTCCTCCCTCAATAACACACAGCCTGTGAAACTCTCAGCTACCAGCTCCTCTCTCACTTACACACAGCCTGTCCCACTCTCAGGTACCAGCTCCTCCCTCACTAATGCACAGCCTGTCCCACTCTCAGAAACCGGCTCCTCCCTCACTAACACACAGCACGTCCCACTCTCAGATACCAGCTCCTCCTTCACTAAAACACAACCTGTCCCACGCTCAAATGCCAACTCCTCACTCAATAACACAGCCTGTCCCAAACTCAGATCCCAGCTCCTCCCTCACTAACACACAGCCTGTCTCACTCTCAGATACCAGCTCCTCCATAACTTACACACAGCCTTTCCAAAGCTCAGATAACAGCTCCTCCTCAGTAACACACAGCCTGTCCAACTCTCAGATACCAGCTCCTCCCTCACTAACACACAGCCCCTCCCAATCTTCGATACCGGAATATCCTTCACTGACACACAGCCTGTCCCACTCTCAGATACCAGCTCCTCCCTCAATAACACAGCCTGTCCAATGCTCAGATACCAGCTCCTCCCTCACTAACACACAGGCTGTCTCACTTTCAGGTACCAGCTCCTCTGTCACTCACACACAGCCTGTCACACTCTCAGATACTAGCTCCTCCCTCACTAACACACAGCCTGTCCCACTCTCAGATTCCTGCTACTCCCTCACTAACACATTCGGTCCCACTCTCAGATACCAGCTCCTCCCTCACTAACACACAGCATGTCCCACTCTCAGATACCAGCTCCTCCCTCACTAACACACAGCCTGTCCCACTCTCAGATACCAGCTCCTCCCTCACTAACATGCAGCCTGTCTAAATCTCAGATACCAGGTCTTCATCAGTAACACACAGCCGGTCCCACTCTCAGATACCAGCTCCTCTCTCAGTAACACACAGCCTATGCCTCTTTCAGATTCCAGCTCCACCCTCACTAACACACAGCCTGTCCCACTCTCAGATACCAGCTCCACCCTCACAAACAGATACTTTCCGACTCTCAGATACCAGCTCCTCCCTCACTCACACACAGCCTGTCCCACTCACAGATACCAGCTCCTCACTCTCTAACGCACAGCCTGTCCCACTCTCAGATACCAGCTCCTCCCTCACTAACTCACAGCCTGTCCCACTCTCAGATACCAGCTCCTCCCTCTCTAACACACAGCCTCACCCACTCTCAGATACCTGCTCCTCCATCTCTAACACACAGCCTGTCCCATTCTCAGATACCAGCGCCTCCGTGACTAACACACAGCCTGTCCCACCCTCAGATACCTGCTCCTCCCTGACTAACACCCAGCCTGTCCCATTTCAAATATCAGCTCCTCCCTTACAAACCCACAGCCTGTCCCACACCCAGATACCAATCCCTCCCTCAATAACGCAGCCTGTCCCACTATCAGATACGAGCTCCTCCCTCACGAACACAGTCTGTCCCACACTCAGATACCAGCTCTTCCCTGACTAACACACAGACTGTCCCTCTCCCAGATACCAGCTCCTCACTCACTTACACACAGCCTGTCCCACTCTCAGATACCAGCTCCTCCCTCACTAACACAGAGCCTGTCCCATCTCAAATATCAGCTCCTCCCTTACTAACCCACAGCCTGACCCACACTCAGATTCCAGCTTCTGCCTCACTCAAACACAGCCTGACCCTCACTCAGATACGAGCACCTCCCTCACTAATACACAGCCTGTCCCACTCTCAGATACCAGCTCCTCCCTCACTAACACACAGCCTGTCTCACTCTCAAATACCAGCTTCTCCATCACTAACACACAGCCTGTATAACTCTCAGATACCAGCTTCTCCCTCTCTAACATACAGCCTGTCCTACTCCCAGATACCAGCTCCTCCCTCAAAAACACACAGCCTGTCCCACTGTCAGATACCAGCTCCTCCCTCAAAAACACACAGCCTGTCCCACTCTCAGATACCAGCTCCTCCCTCAATAACAGAGACTTTCCTACTCTCAGATACCAGCTCCTCCCTCACTCACACACAGCCTGTCCCACTCTCAGATACCAGCTCCTCCCTCACTAACACACAGTCTGTCCGACTCTCAGATACCAGCTCCTCCCTCACTAACACTCAACCTGTCCCACTCTCAGATACCAGCTCCTCCCTCACTAACACAGAGCCTGTCCCATCTCAAATATCGGCTCCTCCCTTACTAACCCACAGCCTGACCCACACTCAGATTCCAGCTTCTGCCTCGCTCAAACACAGCCTGTCTCACCCTCAGATACCTGCTCCTCCCTCACTAACCCACAGCCTGACCCTCTCTCAGATACGAGCACCTCCCTCACTAATACACAGCCTGTCCCACTCTCAGATACCAGCTCCTCCCTCACTAACACACAGCCTGTCTCACTCTCAAATACCAGCTCCTCCCTCACTAACACTCAACCTGTCCCACTCTCAGATACCAGCTCCTCCCTCACTAACACAGAGCCTGTCCCATCTCAAATATCAGCTCCTCCCTTACTAACCCACAGCCTGACCCACACTCAGATTCCAGCTTCTGCCTCACTCAAACACAGCCTGACCCTCACTCAGATACCAGCTTCTCCCTCTCTAACATACAGCCTGTCCTACTCCCAGATACCAGCTCCTCCCTCAAAAACACACAGCCTGTCCCACTCTCAGATACCAGCTCCTCCCTCACTAACAGAGACTTTCCTACTCTCAGATACCAGCTCCTCCCTCACTCACACACAGCCTGTCCCACTCTCAGATACCAGCTCCTCCCTCACTAACACTCAGCCTGTCCCACTCGCACATACCACCTCCTCCCTCAGTAACACAGAGCCTGTCTCACTCTCAGATACCAGCTCCTCCCTCACTAACACACAGCCTGTCCCAGTCTCAGATACCAGCTCCTCCCTCACTAACACACAGTCTGTCCGACTCTCAGATACCAGCTCCTCCCTCACTAACACTCAACCTGTCTCACTCTCAGATACCAACTCATCCCTCACTAACACACAGCCTGTCCCGTTCTCAGATACCAGCTCCTCCCTCAGTAACACACATAATGCCCCACTCTGATACTAGCTCCTCCCTCACTAACACACAATCTGTCCCACTCTCTGAAACCAGCTCCTCCCTCAATAACACAGTCTGTCCCATACTGAGATCCCAGCTCCTCCCTCAGTAACACACAGCCGGTCCCACTCTCTGATACCAGCACCTCCATAACTAACACACAGCCTGTCCCACTCTCAGATACCAACTCCTCCCTCACCAACACACAGCCTGTCCCACTCTCAGATACCAGCTCCTCCCTCATTAACACACACTCTGTTCCACTCTCAGATACCAGCTCAACCCTCACTAATAAACAGCCTGTCGCACTCTCAGATACCAGCTCCACCCTCACTGACACACAGCCTGTCCCACTCTCAGATACCAGCTCCTCCCTGACTAACACACAGCCTGTCCTAACTCCCAGATACAAGCTCCACACTCACTAACACAGCCTGTCTCACTCACAGGTACCAGCTCCTCCCTCACTAAAACACATCCTGTCCCAAACTCAGATGCCTGCTCCTCCCTCACTCCCACACAGCCTGTCCCACTCTCAGATACCAGCTCCTCCCTCACTAACACACAGCATGTCCCACTCTCAGATCCCAGCTACTTCCTCACTAACACACAATCTGTCCCACTCTCAGATACCAACTCCTCCCTCAGTAACACACAGCCTGTCCCATTCTCAGATACCAGCTCCTCCCTCAGTATCACACAGCCTGTCCCACTGTCAGATACCAGCTCCTCCCTCAGTAACACACAGCCTGTCCCATTCTCAGATACCAGCTCCTCCCTCAGTAACACACAGCCTGTCCCACTCTCAGATACCAGCCCCTTCCTCACTAACACACAGTCTGTCCCACTCTCTGATACCAGCTTCTCCCTCACTAACACACAGCCTGTCCCACTCTCAGATAACAGCTCCTACCTCACTAACACACAGACTGTCCCACTCTCTGATACCAGCTTCTCCCTCACTAACACACAGCTGTCCCACTCTCAGATACCAGCTTCTCCCTCACTAACACACAGCCTGTCCCACTCTCAGATACCTGCTCCTCCCTCAGTAACACACAGCCTGTCCCACTCTCAGATACCAGCTGCTCCCTCACTAACACACAGCCTGTCCCACTCTCAGATACCTGCTCCTCCCTCAGTCACACACAGCCTGTCCCACTTTCAGATACCAGCTCCTCCCTCACTAACACACAGCCTGTCCCACTCTCAGATACCAGCTCCTCCCTCACTAACACACAGCCTGTCCCACTCTCAGATACCAGCTCCTCCCTCACTCACACACAGCCTGTCCCACTCTCAGATAACAGCTCCTACCTCACTAACACTCAGCCTGTCCCAGTCTCAGATACCAGCTCCTCCCTCACTAAAACACAGCCTGTCCCACTCCCAGAAACCAGCTCCTCCCTCACGAACACACAGCCTGTCCCCCTCTCAGTTACCAGCTCCACCCTCAATCACGCACAGCCTGTCTCACTCTCAGATAACATCCCCTCCCTCACTAACACACAGCCTGTCTCAGTCTCAGATACCAGCTCCTCCCTCACTAACACACAGCCGGTCCCACTCTCAGCTACCAGCTGCTCCCTCACTAACACACAGCCTGTCCCACTCTCTGATACCAGCTCCTCCCTCACTAACACACAGCCTGTCCCACTCTCTGATACCAGCTCCTCCCTCACTAACACACAGCCTGTCCCACTCTCAATACCAGCTCCTCCTTCACTAACACACAGCCTGTCCCACTCTCTGATACCAGCTCCTCCCTCACTAACACACAGCCTGTCCCACTCTCAATACCAGCTCCTCCCTCACTAACACACAGCCTGTCCCAATCTCTGATACCAGCTCCTCCCTCACTAACACACAGCCTGTCCTGCTCTCAATACCAGCTCCTCCTTCACTAACACACAGCCTGTCCCACTCCCAGATACCAGCTCCACCCTCACTAACACAGCCTGTCTCACTCTCAGATACCTGCTCCTCCCTCAGTAACACACAGCCTGTCCCACTCTCAGATCCCAGCTACTTCCTCACTAACACACAATCTGTCCCACTCTCAGATACCAGCTCCTCCCTCAGTAACACGCAGCCTGTCCCATTCTCAGATACCAACTCCTCCCTCAGTAACACACAGCCTGTCCCACTGTCAGATACCAGCTCCTCCCTCAGTAACACACAGCCTGTCCCATTCTCAGATACCACCTCCTCCCTCAGTAACACACAATCTGTCCCACTCTCAGATACCAGCTCCTCGCTCACACACACAGCCTGTCGCAATCTCAGGTACCAGCTCCTCCTTCACTAACATGCAGCCTGTCGCACTCTCAGATACCAGCTCCTCCCTCACTCACACACAGCCTGTCCCAATCTCAGATACGAGCTCCTCCCTCACTAACACTCAGCCTGTCCCAGTCTCAGATATCAGCTCCTCCATCACTGAAGCACAGCCTGTCCCACTACCAGATACCTGCCCCACCCTCACTAACACACAGCCTGTCCCACTCTCAGATACCAGCTCCTCCCTCACTAACACACAGCCTGTCCCACTCTCAGATACCAGCTCCTTCCTCACTAACACACAGCCTGTCCAAGAATCAGATAGCAGCTCATCCGTCACTAATACACAGCCTTTCCTACTCTCAGATATCAGCTCCTCCCTCTCTAACACACAGCATGTCCTACTTCCAGATACCAGCTCCACCCTCACTAACACAGCCTGTCTCACTCTCAGATACCTGCTCCTCCCTCAGTAACACACAGCCTGTCCCACTCTCAGGTACCAGCTCCTCACTCACTAACACACTGCTTGTCCCACACTCAGATATCTGCTCCTCCCTCACTAACACACTGCTTGTCCCACTCTCAGATATCTGCTCCTCCCTCAGTAACACACAGTCTGTCCCACTCTCAGATCCCAGCTACTTCCTCACTAACACAAAGCCTGTTCCATTCTCAGATACCAGCTCCTCCCTCAGTAACACACAGCCTGTCTCATTCTCAGATAGCAGCTCCTCCCTCAGTAACACACAGCTTGTCCCACTCTCAAATTCCAGCTACTCCCTCAATGACACACAGCCTGTCCCACACTCAGATACGAGCTCCTCCCTCACTAACACACAGCCATTCCCACTCTCAGATACCAGCTACTCCCTCACACACACAGCGTGTCCCTCTCTCTCTTACGAGCTCCTCCCTCAAACACACAGCCTGTCCGACTCTCAGATACCAGCTCCTCGCTCACACACACAGCCCGTCGCAATCTCAGATACCAGCTCCTCCTTCACTAACATGCAGCCTGTCCCACTCTCAGATACCAGCTCCTCCCTCACTCACACACAGCCTGTCCCAATCTCAGATACCAGCTTCTCCCTCACTAACACTCAGCCTGCCCCACTCTCAGATAACAGCTCGTACCTCACTAACACTCAGCCTGTCCCAGTCTCAGATACCAGCTCCTCCCTCAGTAACACACAGCCTGTTCCACTCTCAGATACCATCTCCTCCCTCACTAAAACACAGCCTGTCCCACTACCAGATACCTGCCCCACCCTCACTAACACACAGCCTGTCCCACTCTCAGATTCCAGCTCCTCCCTCACTAACACACAGCCTGTCCCACTGCCAGAAACCAGCTCCTCCCTCACTAACACACAGCCTGTCCCCCTCACAGTTACCAGCTCCTCCCTCAATAACACACAGCCTCTACCACTCTCTGATGCTGGCTCCTCCCTCACTAACACATAGCCTGTCCCACACTCAGATAACACCTCCTCCCTCAATAACACACAGCCTTTCCCACTCTCAGTTACCAGCTCCTCCCTCAATCACACACAGCCTGTCTCACTCTCAGATATCATCCCCTCCCTCACTAACACACAGCCTGTCTCAGTCTCAGATACCAGCTCCTCCCTCACTGACACACAGCCGGTCCCAATCTCAGATACCAGCTGCTCCCTCACTAACACACAGCCTGTCCCTCTCTCAGATACCAGCTCCTACTTCAGAAACACACAGCCTGTCCCACGCTCAGATACCAGCTCCTCCCTCACTAACACACAGCCTGTCCAAGACTCAGAAAGCAGCTCATCCCTCACTAATAAACAGCCTTTCCTACTCTCAGACATCAGCTCCTCCCTATCTAACACACAGCCTGTCCTACTCCCAGATACCAGCTCCACCCTCACTAACACAGCCTGTCCGTCTCTCAGATACGAGCTCCTCCCTCAATATCACACAGCCTGTCCCACGCTCAGATACCAGTTCCTCACTCACGAACACACAGCCTGTCCCACGCTCAGATACCAGTTCCTCCTCAATAACACAGCCTGTAACACTACAGATACCACCTCCTCCCTCACTAACACACAGCCTGTCCCACTCTCAGATACCACCTCCTCCCTCACTAACACAGAGCCTTTCCCCCTCGCAGATACCAGCTCCTCCCTCACTAACACACAGCCTGTCTCACTCTCAGATACCAGCTCCTCCCTCGCTTACACACAGCCTGTCCCACTCTCAGATACCAGCTCCTCTCTCACTAACACACAGCCTGTCCCATTCTCAGACACCAGCTCCTTTTTCACTAACACACAGCCTGTCCCCCTTTCAGATACCAGCTCCTCCCTCAATAACTCACAGCCTGTTTCACTCTCAGATACCAACTCCTAAGTCACTAACACACAGCCTGTCCCACTCTCAGATACCGGCTCCTCCCTCAATAATTCACAGTCTGTCCTACTCTCAGATACCATCTCCTTCCTCTCTAACACACAGGCTGTCCCACTCTCAGATAACAGATCCTTCCACAGTCACACAGCCTGTCCCTCTCTCAGATACCAACACCTCCCTCACTAACACAGCCTGTCCCAATCTCAGATACCAGATCCTCCTTCACTAACACACAGCCTGTCCCATTCTCAGATACCATCTCCTCCCTCACTAACACACAGTACGTACCACTCTCACTTACCAGCTCCTCCCTCACTAACAAACAGCCTGTCCCACTCTCAGATACCAACTCCTCCCTCAATATCTCACAGCCTGTCCCACTCTCAGATACCAGCTCCTCCGTTAGTAATACAGATACTGTCCCACTCTCAGATACAAGATCCTCCCTCACGAACACACAGCCTGTCCCACTCTCAGATACAAGCTCCTCCCTCACTAACACACAGCCTGTCCCTCCATCAGATACCCGCTCCTCCCTCACTAACAGACAGCCTGTCCCTCTCTAAGATACTAGGTCCTCCATCACTAACACGCAATCTGTCCCACTCTCAGATACCAGCTCCTCCCTACCTAACACACAGATAGCCCAATTCTCAGATACCACCACCTCCCTCACTAACACACGGAATGTCCCAATCTCAGATGCCAGCTCCACCCTCACGAACACACAGCCTGTCCCACTCTCAGATACCAGCTCCTCCCTCACAAACACACAGCCTGTCCAACTCTCAGATACCAGCTCCTCCCTCACTCACACACAGCCAGTCCCACTCTCAGATACCAGCTCCTCCCTCAATAACATAGCATGTCCCATTCTCAGATTGCAGCTCCTCTGTCACTAACACACAGCCTGTCCCACTCTCAGATACCAACTCCTCCCTCACTAATACACAATCTGTCCCACTCTCAGATACCAACTCCTCCCTCACTAACACACAGCGTGTCCCACTCTCAGATACCAACTCGTTCCTCACTGATAAACAGCCTGACCCACTCTCAGATACCTGCTCATCCCTCACGAACACACAGACTGTCCCACTCTCAGATACCAGTTCCTCCCTCAATAACACAGCCTGTCACACTCTCAGATACCAGCTCCTCCCTCACTAACTCACAGCCTGTCTCACTCTGAGATACCAGCTCATTCCTCAGGAACACACAGCCTGTCCCATTCTCAGATACCAGCTCCTCCCTCACTATCACACAGCCTGTCCCACTCTCAGATACGAGCTCCTCCCTCACTAACACACAGCCTTTCCCTCTCTCAGATACCAGCTCCTCCATCACTAACACACAATCTGTCCCACTCTCAGATACCAGCTCCTCCCTACCTAACACACGGACTGTCCTACTCTCAGATGCCAGCTCCACCCTCACTAAAACACAATCTCTCCCACTCTCAGATACCAGCTCCTCCCTCCCTTACAGACAGCACGTCGGACTCTCAGAAACCGGCTCCTCCCTCACTAACACATAGCCTGTCCCACTCTCAGATACCAGTTCCTCCCTCACTGACACACAGCCTCTCCCACTCTCAGATACCAGCTCCTCCCTCACTAACACACAGCCTGTCCCAATCTTCGATACCGGAATATCCTTCAATAACACACAGCCTGTCCCACTCTCAGATACCAGATCCTCCCTCACTAACACACAGCCTGTCTCGCTTTCAGATACCAGCTGCTCTGTCACTCAAACACAGCCTGTCCCACTCTCAGATACCTGCTCCTCCCTCACTAACACACAGCCTGTCACACTCTCAGATACCAGCTCCTCCCTCACTAACACACAGCCTGTCCCACTTTCAGATACCAGCTCCTCCCTCACTAACACACAGCCTGTCCCCGCTCACAAACCAGCTCCTCCCTCTCTAACACAGCCTCACACACTCTCAGATACCAGCTCCTCCATCACTAACATACAGCCTGTCCCATTCTCAGATACCAGATCCTCCGTGACTAACACACAGCCTGTCCCATCTCAAATATCAGCTCCTCCCTTACAAACCCACAGCCTGTCCCACACCCAGATACCAATCCCTCCCTCAATAACACAGCCTGTCCCACTATCAGATACGAGCTCATCCCTCACTCACACAGCCTGTCCCTCTCTCAGATACCAACACCTCCCTCACTAACACAGCCTGTCCCAATCTCAGATACCAGATCCTCCTTCACTAACACACAGCCTGTCCCATTCTCAGATACCATCTCCTCCCTCACTAACACACAGCACGTACCACTCTCACTTACCAGCTCCTCCCTCACTAACAAACAGCCTGTCCCACTCTCAGATACCAACTCCTCCCTCAATATCTCACAGCCTGTCCCACTCTCAGATACCAGCTCCTCCGTTAGTAATACAGATACTGTCCCACTCTCAGATACAAGATCCTCCCTCACGAACACACAGCCTGTCCCACTCTCAGATACAAGCTCTTCCCTCACTAACACACAGCCTGTCCCTCCATCAGATACCCGCTCCTCCCTCACTAACAACACAGCCTGTCCCTTTCTAAGATACTAGCTCCTCCATCACTAACACGCAATCTGTCCCACTCTCAGATACCAGCTCCTCCCTACCTAACACACAGATAGCCCAATTCTCAGATACCACCACCTCCCTCACTAACACACGGAATGTCCCAATCTCAGATGCCAGCTCCACCCTCACGAACACACAGCCTGTCCCACTCTCAGATACCAGCTCCTCCCTCACAAACACACAGCCTGTCCAACTCTCAGATACCAGCTCCTCCCTCACTCACACACAGCCAGTCCCACTCTCAGATACCAGCTCCTCCCTCAATAACATAGCATGTCCCATTCTCAGATTGCAGCTCCTCTGTCACTAACACACAATCTGTCCCACTCTCAGATCCCAACTCCTCCCTCACTAACACACAGCGTGTCCCACTCTCAGATACCAACTCGTTCCTCACTGATAAACAGCCTGACCCACTCTCAGATACCTGCTCATCCCTCACGAACACACAGACTGTCCCACTCTCAGATACCAGTTCCTCCCTTAATAACACAGCCTGTCACACTCTCAGATACCAGCTCCTCCCTCACTAACTCACAGCCTGTCTCACTCTGAGATACCAGCTCATTCCTCAGGAACACACAGCCTGTCCCACTCTCAGATACCAGCTCCTCCCTCACTATCACACAGCCTGTCCCACTCTCAGATACGAGCTCCTCCCTGACTAACACACAGCCTTTCCCTCTCTCAGATACCAGCTCCTCCATCACTAACACACAATCTGTCCCACTCTCAGATACCAGCTCCTCCCTACCTAACACACAGATAGCCCAACTCTCAGATACCACCTCTTCCCTCACTAACACACGGACTGTCCTACTCTCAGATGCCAGCTCCACCCTCACTAAAACACAATCTCTCCCACTCTCAGATACCAGCTCCTCCCTCCCTTACAGACAGCACGTCGGACTCTCAGATACCACCTCTTCACTCACTAATGCACAGCCTGTCCCACTCTCAGAAACTGGCTCCTCCCTCACTAACACATAGCCTGTCCCACTCTAAGATACCAGTTCCTCCCTCACTGACACACAGCCTCTCCCACTCTCAGATACCAGCTCCTCCCTCAATAACACACAGCCTGTCCCAATCTTCGATACCGGAATATCCTTCAATAACACACAGCCTGTCCCACTCTCAGATACCAGATCCTCCCTCAATAACACAGCCAGTCCCATGCTCAGATACCAGCTCCTCCCTCACTAACACACAGCCTGTCTCGCTTTCAGATACCAGCTGCTCTGTCACTCAAACACAGCCTGTCCCACTCTCAGATACCTGCTCCTCCCTCACTAACACACAGCCTGTCACACTCTCAGATACCAGCTCCTCCCTCACTAACACACAGCCTGTCCCACTCTCAGATACCAGCTCCTCCCTCACTAACACACAGCCTGTCCCCGCTCAGAAACCAGCTCCTCCCTCTCTAACACAGCCTCACACACTCTCAGATACCAGCTCCTCCATCACTAACATACAGCCTGTCCCATTCTCAGATACCAGCTCCTCCGTGACTAACACACAGCCTGTCCCATCTCAAATATCAGCTCCTCCCTTACAAACCCACAGCCTGTCCCACACCCAGATACCAATCCCTCCCTCAATAACACAGCCTGTCCCACTATCAGATACGAGCTCCTCCCTCACTAACACAGTCTGTCCCTCTCTCAGATACCAGCTCTTCCCTGACTAACACACAGCCTGTCCCTCTCCCAGATACCAGCTCCTACCTCACTTACACACAGCCTGTCCCACTCTCAGATACCAGCTCCTCCCTCACTAACACAGAGCCTGTCCTATCACAAATATCGGCTCCTCACTTACTAACCCATAGCCTGACACACACTCAGATTCCAGCTTCTCCCTCACTCTAACACAGCCTGTCCCTCTCTCAGATACGAGCACCTCCCTCATTAATCCAGGGCCTGTCCCACTCTGAGATACCAGCTTCTCCCTCACTAACACACAGTCTGTCTCACTCTCAAATACCAGCTTCTCCATCACTAACACACAGCCTGTATAACTCCCAGATACCAGTTCCTCCCTCAAAAACACACAGCCTGTCCCACTCTCAGATACCAGCTCCTCCCTCACTCACACACAGCCTGTCCCACTCACAGATACCAGCTCCACCCTCCCTAACACACAGCCTGTCCCAATCTTCGATACCGGAATATCCTTCACTAACCACAGCCTGTCCCACTGTCAGATACCAGCTCCTCCCTCAATAACACAGCCTGTCCCAAACTCAGATCCCAGCTCCTCCCTCAGTAACACACATAATGTGCCACTCTGATACTAGCACCTCCCTCACTAACACACAGCCTGTCCCACTCTCAGATACCAGCGCCTCCCTCACTAACACATAGCCTGTCCCACTCTCAGATACCAGTTCCTCCCTCACTGACACACAGCCTCTCCCACTCTCAGATACCAGCTCCTCCCTCACTAACACACAGCCTGTCCGACTCTCAGATACCAGCTCCCCCTCAGTAACACACAGCCTGTCCAACTCTCAGATACCAGCTCGTCCCTCACTAACACACAGCCTGTCCCAATCTTCGATACCGGAATATCCTTCACTAACCACAGCCTGTCCCACTGTCAGATACCAGCTCCTCCCTCAATAACACAGCCTGTCCCACTCTCAGATACCAGCTCCTCTGTCACTCATGCACAATCTGTCCCAAACTCAGATACCAGTTCCTCCATCCCTAACACACAGCACATCCCACTCTCAGATACCAGCTCCTCCCTCTCTAACGCACAGCCTGTCCAACTCTCAGATACCAGCTCCTCCCTCACTAACACACAGCCTGTCCCAATCTCAGATACCAGCTCCTCCCTCTCTAACACACAGCCTGACCCACGCTCAGATAATAGAACCTGCCTGACTAACACACAGCCTGTCCCACTCTCAGATACCAGCTCCACCATCACTAACACACAGCCTGTCCCAATCTCAGATACCAGCTCCTCCCTGACTAACACAGAGCCAGTCCCACTCTCATATACCAGCTCCTCCCTCACTAACACACAGCCTGTCCCATCTCAAATATCAGCTCCTCCCTTACTAACCCACAGCCTGTCCCACGCCCAGATACCAATCCCTCCCTCAATAACACAGCCTGTCCCACTATCAGATACGAGCTCCTCCCTCACTAACACAGTCTGTCCCACTCTCAGATACCAGCTCTTCCCTGACTAACACACAGCCTGTCCCTCTCCCAGATACCAGCTCCTCCCTCACTTAAACACAGCCTGTCCCACTCTCAGATACCAGCTCCTCCCTCACTAACACAGAGCCTGTCCCATCTCAAATATCAGCTCCTCCCTTACTAACCCACAGCCTGACCCACACTCAGATTCCAGCTTCTGCCTCACTCAAACACAGCCTGACCCTCTCTCAGATACGAGAACATCCCTCACTAATACACAGCCTGTCCCACTCTCAGATACCAGCTCCTCCCTCACTAACACACAGCCTGTCTCACTCTCAAATACCAGCTTCTCCATCACTAACACACAGCCTGTATAAGTCTCAAATACCAGTTCCTCCCTCTCTAACATACAGCCTGTCCTACTCCCAGATATCAGCTCCCCCCTCAAAAACACACAGCGTGTCCCACTCTCAGATACCAGCTTCTCCCTCACTAACACACAGGCTGTCTCACTGTCAAATACCAGCTTCTCCATCACTAACACACAGCCTGTATAACTCTCAGATACCAGCTCCTCCCTCTCTAACAAACAGACTGTCTTACTCCCAGATACCAGCTGCTCCCTCAAAAACACACAGCCTGTCCATTTCTCAGATACCAGCTCCTCCCTCACTAACAGAGACTTTCCTACTCTCAGATACCAGCTCCTCCCTCACTCACACACAGCCTGTCCCACTCTCAGATACCAGCTCCTCACTCTCCAACGCACAGCCTGTCCCATTCTCAGATACCAGCTCCTCCCTCACTAACACACAGCCTGTCCCACTCTCAGTTGCCAGCTCCTCCCTCTCTAACACACAGCCTCACCCACTCTCAGATACCAGCTCCTCCATCTCTAACACACAGCCTGTCCCATTCTCAGATACCAGCTCCTCCGTGACTAACACACAGCCAGTCCCACTCTCAGATACCAGCTCCTCCCTGACTAACACACAGCCTGTCCCATCTCAAATATCAGCTCCTCCCTTACAAACCCACAGCCTGTCCCACACCCAGATACCAATCCCTCTCTCAAAAACGCAGCCTGTCCCACTATCAGATACGAGCTCCTCCATCACTAACACAGTCTGTCCCACACTCAGATACCAGCTCTTCCCAGACTAACACACAGCCTGTCCCTCTCCCAGATACCAGCTCCTCCCTCACTTACACACAGCCGGTCCCACTCTCAGATACCAGCTCCTCCCTCACTAACACAGAGCATGCCCCATCTCAAATATCACCTCCTCCCTTACTAACCCACAGCCTGACCCACACTCAGATTCCAGCTTCTGCCTCGCTCAAACACAGCCTGACCCTCTCTCAGATAGGAGCACCTCCCTCACTAATACACAGCCTGTCCCACTCTCAGATACCAGCTCCTCCCTCACTAACACACAGCCTGTCTCACTCTCAAATACCAGCTTCTCCATCACTAACACACAGCCTGTATAACTCTCAGATACCAACTCCTCCCTCTCTAACATACAGCCTGTCCTACTCCCAGATACCAGCTCCTCCCTCAAAAACACACAATCTGTCCCAATCTCAGATACCAGCACCTCCGTCAATAACAGAGACTTTCCTACTCTCAGATACCAGCTCCTCCCTCACTCACACACAGCCTGTCCCACTCTCAGATACCAGCTCCTCCCTCACTAACGCACAGCCTGTCCCTCTCTCAGATACCATCTTCTCCCTCACTAACACACAGCCTGTCTCACTGTCAAATACCAGCTTCTCCATCACTAACACACAGCCTGTATAACTCTCAGATACCAGCTCCTCCCTCTCTAACATACAGCCTGTCTTACTCCCAGATCCCAGCTCCTCCCTCAAAAACACACAGCCTGTCCATTTCTCAGATACCAGCTCCTCCCCCACTAACACTCAGCCTGTCCCACTCTCACATACCACCTACTCCCTCAGGAACACAGAGCCTGTCTCACTCTCAGATACCAGCTCCTCCCTCACTAACACACAGCCTGTCCGACTCTCAGATACCAGCTCCTCCCTCACTAACACTCAACCTGTCTCACTCTCAGATACCAACTCATCCCTCACTAACACACAGCCTGTCCCGTTCTCAGATACCAGCTCCTCCCTCAGTAACACACATAATGCCCCACTCTGATACTAGCTCCTCCCTCACTAACACACAATCTGTCCCACTCTCAGATCCCAGCTCCTCCCTCAGTAACACACAGCCTGTCTCACTCTCTGATACCAGCTCCTCTGTCACTAACAGACAGCATGTCACGCGCTCAGATACCAGCTCCTATCTCACTAACACACATCCTGTCCCACTCTCAGATACCAGCACCTCCCTAACTAACACACAGCCTGTCCCACTCTCAGATACCTGCTCCTCCCTCCAGAACACACAGCCTGTCCCACTTTCAGATACCAACTCCTCCCTCACCAACACACAGCCTGTCCCACTCTCAGATACCAGCTCCTCCCTCACAAACACACACTCTGTTCCACTCTCAGATACCAGCTCAACCCTCACTAATAAACAGCCTGTCGCACTCTCAGATACCAGCTCCACCCTCACTGACACACAGCCTGTCCCACTCTCAGATACCAGCTCTTCCCTCACTAACACACAGCCTGTCCCACTCTCAGATACCAGCTCCTCCCTCACTAACACACAGCCTGTTCCACTCTCAGATACCAGTTCCTCCCTCGCTAACACACAGCCTGTCCCACGCTCAGATGCCTGCTCCTCCCTCACTCCCACACAGCCTGTCGCAATCTCAGATACCAGCTCCTACCTCACTAACACACAGCCTGTCCCACTCTCTGATACCAGCTTCTCCCTCACTAACACACAGCCTGTCCCACTCTCAGATACCAGCTCCTCCCTCACTAACACACAGTCTGTCTCACTCTCAGATACCAGCTTCTCCCTCACTATCACACAGCCTGTCCCACTCTCAGATACCAGCTCCTCCCTCACTAACACACAGCCTGTCCCACTCTCAGATACCAGCTCCTCCCTCAGCAAAACACAGCCTGTTTCACTCTCAGGTACCAGCTCCTCCCTCACTAACACACAGCCTCTCCCACTCTCAGATACAAGCTCAACCCTCAATAATACACAGCCATTCCTATTCTCAGATATCAGCTCATCCCTCTCTAACATACAGACACTCCCACTCTCAGATACCAGCTCCTCCCTCACTAACACACAGCCTGTCTCACTCTCAGGTACCAGCTCCTCCCTCACTAAAACACAGCCTGTCCCACTCTCAGATACCTGCTCCTCCCTCAGTCACACACAGCCTGTCCCACTCTCAGATCCCAGCTACTTCCTCACTAACACACAATCTGTCCCACTCTCAGATACCAACTCCTCCCTCAGTAACACACAGCCTGTCCCATTCTCAGATACCAGCTCCTCCCTCAGTAACACACAGCCTGTCCCACTGTCAGATACCTGCTCCTCCCTCAGTAACACACAGCCTGTCCCATTCTCAGATACCAGCTCCTCCCTCAGTAACACACAGCCTGTCCCACTCTCAGATACCAGCTCCATCCTCACTAACACACAGTTTGTCCCACTCTCTGATACCAGCTTCTCCCTCACTAAGACACAGCCTGTCCCACTCTCAGGTACCAGCTCCTAACTCACTAACACACAGCCTGTCCCAATCTCTGAACCCAGCTTCTCCCTCACTAACACACAGCTGTCCCACTCTCAGATACCAGCTCCTCCCTCACTAACACACAGTCTGTCTCACTCTCAGATACCAGCTTCTCCCTCACTATCACACAGCCTGTCCCACTCTCAGATACCAGCTCCTCCCTCACTAACACACAGCCTGTCCCACTCTCAGATACCAGCTCCTCCCTCACCAACACACAGCCTGTCTCACTCTCAGGTACCAGCTCCTCCCTCACTAAAGCACAGCCTCTCCCACTCTCAGATACAAGCTCAACACTCAATAATACACAGCCATTCCTACTCTCAGATATCAGCTCCTCCCTCTCTAACATACAGCCTGTCCCTCTCTCAGATACCAGCTCCACCCTCATTAACACACAGCCTGTCTCACTCTCAGGTACCAGTTCTCCCTCACTAACACACAGCCTGTCCCACTCTCAGATACCAGCTCCTCCCTCAGTAACACACAGCCTGTCCCACTCTCAGATACCTGCTCCTCCCTCAGTCACACAGAGCCTGTCCCACTCTCAGATACCAGCTCCTCCTCCACTAACATGCAGCCTGTCCCACTCTCAGATACCAGCTCCTCCCTCACTCACACACAGCCTGTCCCAATCTCAGATAGCAGCTCCTCCCTCACTAACACTTAGGCTGTCCCACTCTCAGATAACAGCTCCTACCTCACTAACACTCAGCCTATCCCAGTCTCAGATACCAGCTCCTCCCTCACTAAAACACAGCCTGTCCCACTACCAGATACCTGCCCCACCCTCACTAACACACAGCCTGTCCCACTCTCAGATACCAGTTCCTCCCTCAATAACACACAGCCTGTCCCACTCCCAGAAACCAGCTCCTCCCTCACGAACACACAGCCTGTCCCCCTCTCAGTTTCCAGCTCCTCCCTCAATCACGCACAGCCTGTCTCACTCTCAGATATCATCCCCTCCCTCACTAACACACAGCCTGTCCCACTCTCAGATACCAGCTCCTCCCTCACTAACACACAGCCTGTCCCACTCTCAGATACCAGCTCCTCCTTCACCAGCACACAGCCTGTCCCACTCTCTGATACCACCTTCTCCCTCACTAACACACAGCTGTCCCACTCTCAGATACCAGCTCCTCCCTCACTAACACACAGCCTGTCCCACTCTCAGATACCAGCTCCTCCCTCACCAACACACAGCCTGTCTCACTCTCAGGTACCAGCTCCTCCCTCACTCACACACAGCCTGTCCCAATCTCAGATAGCAGCTCCTCCCTCACTAACACTTAGGCTGTCCCACTCTCAGATAACAGCTCCTACCTCACTAACACTCAGCCTATCCCAGTCTCAGATACCAGCTCCTCCCTCACTAAAACACAGCCTGTCCCACTACCAGATACCTGCCCCACCCTCACTAACACACAGCCTGTCCCACTCTCAGATACCAGTTCCTCCCTCAATAACACACAGCCTGTCCCACTCCCAGAAACCAGCTCCTCCCTCACGAACACACAGCCTGTCCCCCTCTCAGTTTCCAGCTCCTCCCTCAATCACGCACAGCCTGTCTCACTCTCAGATATCATCCCCTCCCTCACTAACACACAGCCTGTCTCAGTCTCAGATACCAGCTCCTCCCTCACTAACACACAGCCGGTCCCAATCTCAGCTACCAGCTGCTCCCTCACTAACACACAGCCTGTCCCACTCTCAGATACCAGCTCCTCCCTCACTAACACACAGCCTGTCCCACTCTCAGATACCAGCTCCTCCTTCACCAGCACACAGCCTGTCCCACTCTCTGATACCACCTTCTCCCTCACTAACACACAGCTGTCCCACTCTCAGATACCAGCTCCTCCCTCACTAACACACAGTCTGTCTCACTCTCAGAAACCAGCTCCTCCCTCACTAACACACAGCCTGTCCCACTCTCAGATACCAGCTCCTCCCTCACCAACACACAGCCTGTCTCACTCTCAGGTACCAGCTCCTCCCTCACTAACACACAGCCTCTCCCACTCTCAGATACAAGCTCAACACTCAATAATACACAGCCATTCCTACTCTCAGATATCAGCTCCTCCCTCTCTAACATACAGCCTGTCCCACTCTCAGATACCAGCTCCTCCCTCACTAACACACAGCCTGTCTCACTCTCAGATACCTGCTCCTCCCTCAGTAACACACAGCCTGTCCCACTCTCAGATACCTGCTCCTCCCTCAGTCACACACAGCCTGTCCCACTCTCAGATACCAGCTCCTCCTCCACTAACATGCAGCCTGTCCCACTCTCAGATACCAGCTCCTCCCTCACTCACACACAGCCTGTCCCAATCTCAGATACCAGCTCTTCCCTCACTAACACTTAGCCTGTCCCACTCTCAGATAACAGCTCCTACCTCACTAACACTCAGCCTATCCCAGTCTCAGATACCAGCTCCTCCCTCACTAAAACACAGCCTGTCCCACTACCAGATACCTGCCCCACCCTCACTAACACACAGCCTGTCCCACTCTCAGATACCAGTTCCTCCCTCACTAACACACAGCCTGTCTCACTCCCAGAAACCAGCTCCTCCCTCACGAACACACAGCCTGTCCCCCTCTCAGTTACCAGCTCCTCCCTCTATCACGCACAGCCTGTCTCACTCTCAGATATCATCGCCTCCCTCACTAACACACATCCTGTCTCAGTCTCAGATACCAGCTCCTCCCTCACTAACACACAGCCGGTCCCAATCTCAGCTACCAGCTGCTCCCTCACTAACACACAGCCTGTCCCACTCTCAGATACCAGCTCCTCCCTCACTAACACACAGCCTGTCCCACTCTCAGATACCAGCTCCTCCTTCACTAACACACAGCCTGTCCCACTCTCAGATACCAGCTCCTTCCTCACTAACACACAGCTTGTCCAAGAATCAGATAGCAGCTCATCCGTCACTAATACACAGCCTTTCCTACTCTCAGATATCAGCTCCTCCCTCTCTAACACACAGCATATCCTACTCCCAGATACCAGCTCCACCCTCACTAACACAGCCTGTCTCACTCTCAGATACCAGCTCCTCCCTCACTAACACACAGCCTGTCCCACTCTCAGATACCAGCTCCTCCCTCCCTAACACACAGCCTGTCCCACTCTCAGATACCAGCTCCTCCCTCACCAACACACAGCCTGTTTCACTCTCAGGTACCAGCTCCTCCCTCACTAACACACAGCCTCTCCCACTCTCAGATACAAGCTCAACCCTCAATAATACACAGCCATTCCTACTCTCAGATATCAGCTCCTCCCTCTCTAACATACAGACAGTCCCAGTCTCAGATACCAGCTCCTCCCTCACTAACACACAGCCTGTCTCACTCTCAGGTACCAGCTCCTCCCTCACTAACACACAGCCTGTCCCACTCTCAGATACCTGCTCCTCCCTCAGTCACACACAGCCTGTCCCACTCTCAGATCCCAGCTACTTCCTCACTAACACACAATCTGTCCCACTCTCAGATACCAACTCCTCCCTCAGTAACACACAGCCTGTCCCATTCTCAGATACCAGCTCCTCCCTCAGTAACACACAGCCTGTCCCACTGTCAGATACCAGCTCCTCCCTCAGTAACACACAGCCTGTCCCATTCTCAGATACCAGCTCCTCCCTCAGTAACACACAGCCTGTCCCACTCTCAGATACCAGCTCCAACCTCACTAACACACAGTCTGTCCCACTCTCAGATCCCAGCTTCTCCCTCACTATCACACAGCCTGTCCCACTCTCAGATACCAGCTCCTCCCTCACTAACACACAGCCTGTCCCACTCTCAGATACCAGCTCCTCCCTCACCAACACACAGCCTGTCTCACTCTCAGGTACCAGCTCCTCCCTCACTAACACACAGCCTCTCCCACTCTCAGATACAAGCTGAACACTCAATAATACACAGCCATTCCTACTCTCAGATATCAGCTCCTCCCTCTCTAACATACAGCCTGTCCCACTCTCAGATACCAGCTTCTCCCTCACTAACACACAGCCTGTCCCACTCTCAGATACCTGCTCCTCCCTCAGTAACACACAGCCTGTCCCACTCTCAGATACCTGCTCCTCCCTCAGTCACACACAGCCTGTCCCACTCTCAGATACCAGCTCCTCCTCCACTAACATGCAGCCTGTCCCACTCTCAGATACCAGCTCCTCCCTCACTCACACACCACCTGTCCCCATCTCAGATAGCAGCTCCTCCCTCACTAACACTTAGGCTGTCCCACTCTCAGATAACAGCTCCTACCTCACGAACACTCAGCCTATCCCAGTCTCAGATACCAGCTCCTCCCTCACTAAAACTCAGCCTGTCCCACTACCAGATACCTGCCCCACCCTCACTAACACACAGCCTGTCCCACTCTCAGATACCAGTTCCTCCCTCACTAACACACAGCCTGTCCCACTCCCAGAAACCAGCTCCTCCCTCACGAACACACAGCCTGTCCCCCTCTCAGTTACCAGCTCCTCCCTCAATCACGCACAGCCTGTCTCACTCTCAGATATCATCCCCTCCCTCACTAACACACAGCCTGTCTCAGTCTCAGATACCAGCTCCTCCCTCACTAACACACAGCCGGTCCCAATCTCAGCTACCAGCTGCTCCCTCACTAACACACAGCCTGTCCCACTCTCAGATACCAGCTCCTCCCTCACTAACACACAGCCTGTCCCACTCTCAGATACCAGCTCCTCCTTCACCAGCACACAGCCTGTCCCACTCTCTGATACCAGCTTCTCCCTCACTAACACACAGCTGTCCCACTCTCAGATACCAGCTCCTCCCTCACTAACACACAGTCTGTCTCACTCTCAGATACCAGCTTCTCCCTCACTATCACACAGCCTGTCCCACTCTCAGATACCAGCTCCTCCCTCACTAACACACAGCCTGTCCCACTCTCAGATACCAGCTCCTCCCTCACCAACACACAGCCTGTCTCACTCTCAGGTACCAGCTCCTCCCTCACTAACACACAGCCTCTCCCACTCTCAGATACAAGCTCAACACTCAATAATACACAGCCATTCCTACTCTCAGATATCAGCTCCTCCCTCTCTAACATACAGCCTGTCCCACTCTCAGATACCAGCCCCTCCCTCACTAACACACAGCCTGTCTCACTCTCAGATACCTGCTCCTCCCTCAGTAACACACAGCCTGTCCCACTCTCAGATACCTGCTCCTCCCTCAGTCACACACAGCCTGTCCCACTCTCAGATACCAGCTCCTCCTCCACTAACATGCAGCCTGTCCCACTCTCAGATACCAGCTCCTCCCTCACTCACAGACAGCCTGTCCCAATCTCAAATACCAGCTCTTCCCTCACTAACACTTAGCCTGTCCCACTCTCAGATAACAGCTCCTACCTCACTAACACTCAGCCTATCCCAGTCTCAGATACCAGCTCCTCCCTCACTAAAACACAGCCTGTCCCACTACCAGATACCTGCCCCACCCTCACTAACACACAGCCTGTCCCACTCTCAGATACCAGTTCCTCCCTCACTAACACACAGCCTGTCCCACTCCCAGAAACCAGCTCCTCCCTCACGGACACACAGCCTGTCCCCCTCTCAGTTACCAGCTCCTCCCTCAATCACGCACAGCCTGTCTCACTCTCGGATATCATCCCCTCCCTCACTAACACACAGCCTGTCTCAGTCTCAGATACCAGCTCCTCCCTCACTAACACACAGCCGGTCCCAATCTCAGCTACCAGCTGCTCCCTCACTAACACACAGCCTGTCCCACTCTCAGATACCAGCTCCTCCCTCACTAACACACAGCCTGTCCCACTCTCAGATACCAGCTCCTCCTTCACTAACACACAGCCTGTCCCACTCTCAGATACCAGCTCCTTCCTCACTAACACACAGCTTGTCCAAGAAAAAGATAGCAGCTCATCCGTCACTAATACACAGCCTTTCCTACTCTCAGATATCAGCTCCTCCCTCTCTAACACACAGCATGTCCTACTCCCAGATACCAGCTCCACCCTCACTAACACAGCCTGTCTCACTCTCAGATACCTGCTCCTCCCTCAGTAACACACAGCCTGTCCCACTCTCAGATCCCAGCTACTTCCTCACTAACACACAATCTGTCCCACTCTCAGATACCAGCTCCTCCCTCAGTAACACACAGCCTGTCCCATTCTCAGATACCAACTCCTCGTTCAGTAAGACACAGCCTGTCCCACTGTCAGACACCAGCTCCTCCCTCAGTAACACACAGCCTGTCCCATTCTCAGATACCACCTCCTCCCTCAGTAACACACAATCTGTCCCATTCTCAGATACCAGCTCCTCGCTCACACACACAGCCTGTCGCAATCTCAGGTACCAGCTCCTCCTTCACTAACATGCAGCCTGTCGCACTCTCAGAAACCAGCTCCTCTCACTCACACACAGCCTGTCCCAATCTCAGATACGAGCTCCTCCCTCACTAACACTCAGCCTGTCCCAGTCTCAGATACCAGCTCCTCCATCACTGAAACACAGCCTGTCCCACTACCAGATACCTGCCCCACCCTCACTAACACACAGCCTGTCCCACTCTCAGATACCAGCTCCTCCCTCACTAACACACAGCCTGTCCCACTCTCAGATACCAGCTCCTTCCTCACTAACACACAGCCTGCCTAAAATTCAGAGAGCAGCTCATCCGTCACTAATACACAGCCTTTCCTACTCTCAGATATCAGCTCCTCCCTCTCTAACACACAGCATGTCCTACTTCCAGATACCAGCTCCACCCTCACTAACACAGCCTGTCTCACTCTCAGATACCTGCTCCTCCCTCAGTAACACACAGCCTGTCCCACTCTCAGATACCTGCTCCTCCCTCAGTAACACACAGTCTGTCCCACTCTCAGATCCCAGCTACTTCCTCACTAACACACAATCTGTCCCACTCTCAGATACCAGCTCTTCCCTCACTAACACACAGCCTGTTCCATTCTCAGATACCAGCTCCTCCCTCAGTAACACACAGCCTGTCTCATTCTCAGATACCAGCTCCTCCCTCAGTAACACACAGCTTGTCCCACTCTCAAATTCCAGCTACTCCCTCAATGACACACAGCCTGTCCCACACTCAGATACGAGCTCCTCCCTCACTAACACACAGCCATTCCCACTCTCAGATACCAGCTACTCCCTCACACACACAGCGTGTCCCTCTCTCTCTTACGAGCTGCTCCCTCAAATACACAGCCTGTCCGACTCTCAGATACCAGCTCCTCGCTCACACACACAGCCCGTCGCAATCTCAGATACCAGCTCCTCCTTCACTAACATGCAGCCTGTCCCACTCTCAGATACCAGCTCCTCCCTCACTCACACACAGCCTGTCCCAATCTCAGATACCAGCTTCTCCCTCACTAACACTCAGCCTGCCCCACTCTCAGATAACAGCTCGTACCTCACTAACACTCAGCCTGTCCCAGTCTCAGATACCAGCTCCTCCCTCAGTAACACACAGCCTGTTCCACTCTCAGATACCATCTCCTCCCTCACTAAAACACAGCCTGTCCCACTACCAGATACCTGCCCCACCCTCACTAACACACAGCCTGTCCCACTCTCAGATTCCAGCTCCTCCCTCACTAACACACAGCCGGTCCCACTGCCAGAAACCAGCTCCTCCCTCACTAACACACAGCCTGTCCCCCTCACAGTTACCAGCTCCTCCCTTAATAACACACTGCCTCTACCACTCTCTGATGCTGGCTCCTCCCTCACTAACACATAGCCTGTCCCACACTCAGATAACACCTCCTCCCTCAATAACACACAGCCTTTCCCACTCTCAGTTACCAGCTCCTCCCTCAATCACACACAGCCTGTCTCACTCTCAGATATCATCCCCTCCCTCAGTAACACTCAGCCTGTCTCAGTCTCAGATACCAGCTCCTCCCTCACTGACACACAGCCGGTCCCAATCTAAGATACCAGCTGCTCCCTCACTAACACACAGCCTGTCCCACTCTCAGATACCAGCTCCTACTTCACAAACACACAGCCTGACCCACACTCAGATACCAGATTCTCCCTCACTCACACACAGCCTGTCCCACGCTCAGATACCAGTTCCTCCTCAATAACACAGCCGGTAACACTACAGATACCACCTCCTCCCTCACTAATACACAGCCTGTCCCACTCTCAGATACCACCTCCTCCCTCACTAACACAGAGCCTTTCCCCCTCGCAGATACCAGCTCCTCCCTCACTAACACACAGCCTGTCTCACTCTCAGATACCAGCTCCTCCCTCACTTACACACAGCCTGTCCAAATCTCAGATACCAGCTCCTCTCTCACTAACACACAGCCTGTCCCATTCTCAGACACCAGCTCCTCCCTCAGTAACACACAGCCTGTCCCCCTTTCAGATACCAGCTCCTCCCTCAATAACTCACAGCCGGTTTCACTCTCAGATACCAACTCCTTAGTCACTAACACACAGCCTGTCCCACTTTCAGATACCAGCTCCTCCCTCACTAACACACAGCCTGTCCCACTCTCAGATACCAGCTCCTCCTTCACTAACACACAGCCTGTCCCACTCTCAGATACCAGCTCCTTCCTCACTAACACACAGCTTGTCCAAGAATCAGATAGCAGCTCATCCGTCACTAATACACAGCCCTTCCTACTCTCAGATATCAGCTCCTCCCTCTCTAACACAAGGCATGTCCTACTCCCAGATACCAGCTCCACCCTCACTAACACAGCCTGTCTCACTCTCAGATACCTGCTCCTCCCTCAGTAACACACAGCCTGTCCCACTCTCAGATCCCAGCTCCTTCCTCACTAACACACAATCTGTCCCACTCTCAGATACCAGCTCCTCCCTCAGTAACACACAGCCTGTCCCATTCTCAGATACCAACTCCTCCCTCAGTAACACACAGCCTGTCCCACTGTCAGATACCAGCTCCTCCCTCAGTAACACACAGCCTGTCCCATTCTCAGATACCACCTCCTCCCTCAGTAACACACAATCTGTCCCACTCTCAGATACCAGCTCCTCGCTCACACACACAGCCTGTCGCAATCTCAGGTACCAGCTCCTCCTTCACTAACATGCAGCCTGTCGCACTCTCAGATACCAGCTCCTCCCTTACTCACACACAGCCTGTCCCAATCTCAGATACGAGCTCCTCCCTCACTAACACTCAGCCTGTCCCAGTCTCAGATACCAGCTCCTTCATCACTGAAACACAGCCTGTCCCACTACCAGATACCTGCCCCACCCTCACTAACACACAGCCTGTCCCACTCTCAGATACCAGCTCCTCCCTCACTAACACACAGCCTGTCCCACTCTCAGATACCAGCTCCTTCCTCACTAACACACAGCCTGTCCAAGAATCAGATAGCAGCTCATCCGTCACTAATACACAGCCTTTCCTACTCTCAGATATCAGCTCCTCCCTCTCTAACACACAGCATGTCCTACTTCCAGATACCAGCTCCACCGTCACTAACACAGCCTGTCTCACTCTCAGATACCTGCTCCTCCCTCAGTAACACACAGCCTGTCCCACTCTCAGGTACCAGCTCCTCCCTCACTAACACACTGCCTGTCCCACTCTCTGATACCTGCTCCTCCCTCAGTAACACACAGTCTGTCCCACTCTCAGATCCCAGCTTCTTCCTCACTAACACACAATCTGTCCCACTCTCAGATACCAGCTCCTCCCTCACTAACACACAGCCTGTTCCATTCTCAGATACCAGCTCCTCCCTCAGTAACACACAGCCTGTCTCATTCTCAGATACCAGCTCCTCCCTCAGTAACACACAGCTTGTCCCACTCTCAAATTCCACCTACTCCCTCAATGACACACAGCCTGTCCCACACTCAGATACGAGCTCCTCCCTCACTAACACACAGCCATTCCCACTCTCAGATACCAGCTACTCCCTCACACACACAGCGTGTCTCTCTCTCTCTTACGAGCTCCTCCCTCAAACACACAGCCTGTCCGACTCTCAGATACCAGCTCCTCGCTCACACACACAGCCCGTCGCAATCTCAGATACCAGCTCCTCCTTCACTAACATGCAGCCTGTCCCACTCTCAGATACCAGCTCCTCCCTCACTAACACTCAGCCTGCCCCACTCTCAGATAACAGCTCGTACCTCACTAACACACAGCCTGTCCCCCTCACAGTTACCAGCTCCTCCCTCAATAACACACAGCCTCAACCACTCTCTGATGCTGGCTCCTCCCTCACTAACACATAGCCTGTCCCACACTCAGATAACACCTCCTCCCTCAATAACACACAGCCTTTCCCACTCTCAGTTACCAGCTCCTCCCTCAATCACACACAGCCTGTCTCACTCTCAGATATCATCCCCTCCCTCACTAACACACAGCCTGTCTCAGTCTCAGATACCAGCTCCTCCCTCACTGACACACAGCCGGTCCCAATCTAAGATACCAGCTGCTCCCTCACTAACACACAGCCTGTCCCACTCTCAGATACCAGCTCCTACTTCAGAAACACACAGCCTGACCCACACTCAGGTACCAGCTTCTCCCGCACTCACACACAGTCTGTCCCTCTCTCAGGTACCAGCTCCTCCCTCACCAACACACAGCCTGTCCAAGACTCAGAAAGCAGCTCATCCCTCACTAATAAACAGCCTTTCCTACTCTCAGACATCAGCTCCTCCCTATCCAACACACAGCCTGTCCTACTCCCAGATACCAGCTCCACCCTAACTAACACAGCCTGTCTGTCTCTCAGATACGATCTCCTCCCTCAATATCACACAGCCTGTCCCACGCTCAGATACCAGTTCCTCACTCACGAACACACAGCCTGTCCCACGCTCAGATACCAGTTCCTCCTCAATAACACAGCCGGTAACACTACAGATACCACCTCCTCCCTCACTAATACACAGCCTGTCCCACTCTCAGATACCACCTCCTCCCTCACTAACACAGAGCCTTTCCCCCTCGCAGATACCAGCTCCTCCCTCACTAACACACAGCCTGTCTCACTCTCAGATACCAGCTCCTCCCTCACTTACACACAGCCTGTCCCATTCTCAGACACCAGCTCCTCCCTCACTAACACACAGTCTGTCCCCCTTTCAGATACCAGCTCCTCCCTCAATAACTCACAGCCGGTTTCACTCTCAGATACCAACTCCTTAGTCACTAACACACAGCCTGTCCCACTTTCAGATACCAGCTCCTCCCTCACTAACACACAGCCTGTCCCACTCTCAGATACCAGCTCCTCCTTCACTAACACACAGCCTGTCCCACTCTCAGATACCAGCTCCTTCCTCACTAACACACAGCTTGTCCAAGAATCAGATAGCAGCTCATTCGTCACTAATACACAGCCTTTCCTACTCTCAGATATCAGCTCCTCCCTCTCTAACACACAGCATGTCCTACTCACAGATACCAGCTCCACCCTCACTAACACAGCCTGTCTCACTCTCAGATACCTGCTCCTCCCTCAGTAACACACAGCCTGTCCCACTCTCAGATCCCAGCTCCTTCCTCACTAACACACAATCTGTCCCACTCTCAGATACCAGCTCCTCCCTCAGTAACACACAGCCTGTCCCATTTTCAGATACCAACTCCTCCCTCAGTAACACACAGCCTGTCCCACTGTCAAATACCAGCTCCTCCCTCAGTAACACACAGCCTGTCCCATTCTCAGATACCACCTCCTCCCTCAGTAACACACAATCTGTCCCACTCTCAGATACCAGCTCCTCGCTCACACACACAGCCTGTCGCAATCTCAGGTACCAGCTCCTCCTTCACTAACATGCAGCCTGTCGCACTCTCAGATACCAGCTCCTCCCTCACTCACACACAGCCTGTCCCAATCTCAGATACGAGCTCCTCCCTCACTAACACTCAGCCTGTCCCAGTCTCAGATACCAGCTCCTCCATCACTAACATGCAGCCTGTCCCACTACCAGATACCTGCCCCACCCTCACTAACACACAGCCTGTCCCACTCTCAGATACCAGCTCCTCCCTCACTAACACACAGCCTGTCCCACTCTCAGATACCAGCTCCTTCCTCACTAACACACAGCCTGTCCAAGAATCAGATAGCAGCTCATCCGTCACTAATACACAGCCTTTCCTACTCTCAGATATCAGCTCCTCCCTCTCTAACACACAGCATGTCCTACTTCCAGATACCAGCTCCACCGTCACTAACACAGCCTGTCTCACTCTCAGATACCTGCTCCTCCCTCAGTAACACACAGCCTGTCCCACTCTCAGGTACCAGCTCCTCCCTCACTAACACACTGCCTGTCCCACTCTCTGATACCTGCTCCTCCCTCAGTAACACACAGTCTGTCCCACTCTCAGATCCCAGCTTCTTCCTCACTAACACACAATCTGTCCCACTCTCAGATACCAGCTCCTCCCTCACTAACACACAGCCTGTTCCATTCTCAGATACCAGCTCCTCCCTCAGTAACACACAGCCTGTCTCATTCTCAGATACCAGCTCCTCCCTCAGTAACACACAGCTTGTCCCACTCTCAAATTCCACCTACTCCCTCAATGACACACAGCCTGTCCCACACTCAGATACGAGCTCCTCCCTCACTAACACACAGCCATTCCCACTCTCAGATACCAGCTACTCCCTCACACACACAGCGTGTCTCTCTCTCTCTTACGAGCTCCTCCCTCAAACACACAGCCTGTCCGACTCTCAGATACCAGCTCCTCGCTCACACACACAGCCCGTCGCAATCTCAGATACCAGCTCCTCCTTCACTAACATGCAGCCTGTCCCACTCTCAGATACCAGCTCCTCCCTCACTCACACACAGCCTGTCCCAATCTCAGATACCAGATTCTCCCTCACTAACACTCAGCCTGCCCCACTCTCAGATACCATCTCCTCCCTCACTAAAACACCGCCTGTCCCACTACCAGAAACCTGCCCCACCCTCACTAACACACAGCCTGTCCCACTGCCAGAAACCAGCTCCTCCCTCACTAACACTCAGCCTGTCCCCCTCACAGTTACCAGCTCCTCCCTCAATAACACACAGCCTCTACCACTCTCTGATGCTGGCTCCTCCCTCACTAACACATAGCCTGTCCCACACTCAGATAACACCTCCTCCCTCAATAACTCACAGCCTTTCCCACTCTCAGTTACCAGCTCCTCCCTCAATCACACACAGCCTGTCTAACTCTAAGATATCATCCCCTCCCTCACTAACAAACAGCATGTCTCAGTCTCAGATACCAGCTCCTCCCTCACTGACACACAGCCGGTCCCAATCTCAGATACCAGCTGCTCCCGCACTAACACACAGCCTGTCCCACTCTCAGATACCAGCTCCTACTTCAGAAACACTCAGCCTGTCCCACACTCAGATACCAGCTTCTCCCTCACTCACACACAGTCTGTCCCTCTCTCAGATACCAGCTCCTCCCTCACTAACACACAGCCTGTCCCTCTCTCAGATACCAGTTCCTCCTCAATAACACAGCCTGTAACACTACAGATACCACCTCCTCCCTCACTAACACACAGCCTGTCCAAATCTCAGATACCAGCTCCTCTCTCACTAACACACAGCCTGTCCCATTCTCAGACACCAGCTCCTCCCTCACTAACACACAGCCTGTCCCCCTTTCAGATACCAGCTCCTCCCTCAATAACTCACAGCCTGTTTCACTCTCAGATACCAACTCCTTAGTCACTAACACACAGCCTGTCCCACTCTCAGATACCAGCTCCTCCCTCAATAATACACAGTCTGTCCTACTCTCAGATACCATCTCCTTCCTCACTAACACACAGGCTGTCCCACTCTCAGATAACAGATCCTTCCACAGTCACACAGCCTGTCCCTCTCTCAGATACCATCACCTCCCTCTCTAACACAGCCTGTCCCAATCTCAGATACCAGATCCTCCTTCACTAACACACAGCCTGTCCCATTTTCAGAGACCATCTCCTCCCTCACTAACACATAGCACGTACCACTCTCACTTACCAGCTCCTCCCTCACTAACAAACAGCCTGTCCCACTCTCAGATACCAACTCCTCCCTCACTAACACACAGCCTGTCCCACTCTCAGATACCAGCTCCTCCCTCAATATCTCACAGCCTGTCCCACTCTCAGATACCAGCTCCTCCGTTAGTAACACAGATACTGTCCCACTCTCAGATACAAGATCCTCCCTCACGAACACACAGCCTGTCCCACTCTCAGATACAAGCTCCTCCCTCACTAACACACAGCCTGTCCCTCCATCAGATACCCGCTCCTCCCTCACTAACAGACAGCCTGTCCCTCTCTAAGATACCAGCTCCTCCATCACTAACACACAATCTGTCTCACTCTCAGATCCCAGCTCCTCCCTCACTAACACACAGCCTGTCCCACTCTCAGATAACAGCTCCTCCCTCACTAACCCACAGCGTAACCCACCCTCAATTACCTACTCCTCCCTCACTTACACACAGCCTGTTCCAATCTAAGATAACTGCTCCTCCCTCACTAACATACAGCCTGTCTCACTCTCAGATTGCAGCTCCTCCTTTACTATAACATAGCCTTTGTCACTCTCAGATACCAGCTCCTACTTCACTATAGCACAGCCTGTTCCAATCTCAGTTACCAGCACCTTCTTCACTAACACACAGCCTGTCTCACTCTCAGATACCAGCTCCTCCCTCACTAACACACAGCCTGTCCCACTCTCAGATACCAGCTCCTCCCTCACTAACACACAGCCTGTCCCACTCTCAGATACCAGCTCCTCCCTCACTCACCCACAGCCTCTCCCACTCTCAGATACCAGCTCCTCTCTCACTAACACACAGCCTGTCCCACTGTCAGATACCAGCTCCTCCCGCAGTAACACACAGCCTGTCCCACTCACAGACCAGTTCCGCCCTCACTAACGCTCACCCTGTACCTCCTTCAGATACCAGCTCCTCCCTCACTAACACACAGCCTGTCCCACACTCAGATACAAGCTCCTCCCTCACGAACAAACGGAATGTCCCACTCTCAGATGCCAGCTCTTCACTCACGAACACACAGCCTGGCCCACTCTCAGATACCACCTCCTCGCTCACTAACACACAGCCTGTGCCTCTTTCAGATACCAGCTCCACCCTCAGCAACGCACAGCAAGTCCCATTCTCAGATACCAGCTTCTCCCTCACCAACACACAGCTTGTCCCACTCTCAGATACCAGCTCCTCCCTCACGAACACACGGCCGGGTTCAGGCTCAGATACCAGTTCCTCCTCAATAACACAGCCTGTCACACTACAGATACCAACTCCTCCCTCACTAACACACAGACTGTCCCACTCTCAGACACCAGCTCCTCCCTCACTAACGAACAGCCTGTCCCCCTTTCAGATACCAGCTCCTCCCTCAATAACACAGCCTGTTTCACTCTCAGATACCAACTCCTCAGTCACTAACACACAGCCTGTCCCACTCTCAGATACCAGCATCTCCCTCGCCAACACACAGCTTGTCCCACTCTCAGATTCCAGCTCCTCCCCCACTAACAAACAGCCTGTCCCACTCTCAGATACCAACTCCTCCCTCACTAACACACAGCGGGTCCCACTCTCAGATATCAACTCGTTCCTCACAAACACAAAGCCTGTCCCATTCTCAGATACCAACTCCTCCCGCAATTACACACAGCCTGTCCCACT
Source organism: Isurus oxyrinchus (assembly GCA_026770705.1). NCBI lineage: Eukaryota > Metazoa > Chordata > Chondrichthyes > Lamniformes > Lamnidae > Isurus > Isurus oxyrinchus. Next base: position 326,295 of record JANJGN010000419.1, read on the forward strand.
CTCAGATACCAACTCCTCCCTCACTAACACACAGCCTGTCCCACTGTCAGAAACCTGCTGCTCCGTCACTAAAACACAGCCTGTCCCACTCTCAGATACCTGCTCCTTCATCACTAACACACAGCCTGTCCCAAACTCAGATATCTGCTCCTCCATCACTAACAACCAGCCTGTCCCAATCTCAGATACCACCTCCTCCCTCACTAAAACACAGCCTGTCCCACTCTCAGATACCACCTCCTCCCTTACGAACACACAGCCTGTCTCACTCACAGATAAGAGATGTTCACTCAGTAACACAGCCTGTCCCACTCTCAGATACCAGCACCTCCCTCACTGACACAGCCTGTCCTAATCTCAGATACTAGAGTATCCTTCACTAACCCACAGCCTGTCCCACTCTCAGATACCATCTCCTCCCTCACTAACACACAGCCTGTCTCACTCTCAGATACCAGCTCCTCCCTTACTAACACACAGCCTGTCCAACTCTCAGATACCAGCTCCTCCCTCTCTAACACACAGCCTGTCCCACTCTCAAATACCACCTCCTCCCTCACTAACACACAGCCTGTCCCACTCTCAGATACCAGCTCCTCCCTCATAACACAGCCTGTCCCACTCTGAGATACCAGGTTCTCCCACAGTAACACCCAGCCTGTCCCACTCTCAGATAAGAGCTCCTCCATCACTAACACACAGCATGTCCCACTCTCAGATACCAACTTCTCCCTCACTAACAAACAGTCTGTCCCACTCTCAGATACCAGCTCTTCCCTCGCTAACACACGGACTGTCCCACTCTCAGATACCAGCTCCTCCCTCACTAACACACAGCCTGTCCAACGCTCAGATACCAGCTCCTCACTCACTAACACACAGCCTGTCCCACTCTCAGATACCAGCTCCTCCCTCTCTAACACTCTGCCTGTCCACTCTCAGATACCAGCTCCTCTCTCACTTACACCCAGCCTGTCCCACTCTCAGATACCAGATCCTCGCTCACTAAAACCTAGTCTGTCCTACTCTCAGATACCAGCTCCTCCCTCACTAACACAGCCTGTACCAATCTCAGATACCAGATCCTCCTTCACTAACACACAGCCTGTCCCACTCTCAGATTCCAGCTCCTACCTCAGTAACACACAGCCTGTCTCACTCTCAGATACCAGCTCCCCTGTCACTAACACACAGCCTCTCCCACTCTCAGATATCAGCTCCTCCCTCACTAACACACAGCCTGTCCCACTGTCAGCTACGAGCTCCTCCCTCACTAACACACAGCCTTTCCCACTCTCAGATACCACTTCCGCCCTCACTAACACACAGCCTTTCCCACTCTCAGATACCAGCTCCTCCCTCACTAACACACACCCTGTCCCACTCTCAGATACCAGCTCCTCTCTCACTAACACACAGCCTGTCCCACTCTCAGATACCAGCTCCTCCCTCACTAACATACAGCCTGTCCCACTCTCAGATACCAGCTCCTCTCTCACTGACACACAGACTGTACCACTCTCAGATACCAGCTCCTCCCTCACTAACACACAGCCTGTCCCATTCTCAGATACCAGCTCTTCTTTCACTAACACACAGCCTGTGCCTCTTTCAGATACCAGCTCCACACTCACCAACGCACAGCAAGTCCCACTCTCAGATACCAGCTCCTCCCTCACTAATACAAGGTCTGTCCGACTCTCAGATAAGAGATGTTCCCTCAGAAACACACAGCCTGTCCCACTCACAGATTCCACCTCCTCCCTCACTAACACACAGCCTGTCCCACTCTCAAATACGAGCTCCTCTCTCACTAACACACAGCCTGTCCCACTCTCAGATACCAACTTTTCCCTCACTTACACACAGCCTGTCCCAATCTCAGATACCAGCTCTTCACTCACTAACACACAGCCGGGCCAACTCTCAGATACTAGCTCTTTCCTCAGTAACACAGAGCCTGTCCCACTCTCATATACTAGCTCTTTCCTCAGTAACACACAGCCTGTCCCACTCTCAGATACCAGCTCCTCCCTCACTAACACACAGCCTGTCTCACTCTCTGATACCAGCTCCTCCGTCACTGACACACAGCCTGTGCCAATCTCAGATACTAGCTCCTCCCTGAATAATGCACAGACTGACAACTCTCAGATCCCAGCTCCTCGCTCACAGACACACAGCCTGTCCCACACTCAGATACCAGCTCCTCCCTCACTAACACACAGCCTGTCCCACTTTCAGATACCTGCTCCTCCATCACTATAACAGAGCCTGTCCCACTCTCGGATACCTGCTCCTCCATCACTAACACAGAGCCTGTCCAACACTCAGATACAATCTCCTCCCTCAGTAACACACAGCCTGTCCCACTCTCAGATACAAGCTCCTCCATCACTAACACGCAATCTGTCCAACTCTCAAATACCAGCTCCTCCCTCCTTAACACACAGCCTGTCCCGCACTCAGAGACCACCTCATACCTCACTAACACAAAGCCTGTCCCACTCTCAGATACCAACTCCTCCCTCACTAACACACAGCCTGTCCCGTACTCAGACACCAGCTCCTCCCTCACTAACACACAGCCTGTCCCTCCCTCAGATACCAGCTTCTCCCTCACTAACACACAGCCTGTCCCACTCTCAGATACCTGCTCCTTCATCACTTACACACTGCCTGTCCCACTCTCAGATACCAGCTCCTCACTGAATAACACACAGCCTGTCCCACTCTCAGATACCAGCTCCTCTCTCACAAACACACAGACAGTCTCACTCTCAAATACCAGCTCCTCTGTCACTAACACACAGCTTGTCCCAATCTCAGATCCCAGCTCCTCTCTCAATTACACACAGCTTGTCCCACTCTCAGATACCAGCTCCTCTCTCAGTAACACACAGTCTGTCCCACTCTCAGATACCAGCTTCTCCCTCACTAACACACTGCCTGTCACACTCTCAGATACCAGCTTCTCCCTCAGTAACACACAGCCTGTAGCACTGTCAGATACCAGCTCCACCCTCACTAACACACAGCCTGTCTCACTCTCAGATACCAGCTTCTCCCTCACTAACACACAGCCTGATGCAGGCTCAGATACCAGATCTTAAATCACTAACACAAAGCCTGGCCTAATCTCAGATACCAAAATATCCTGCAATAACGCAGAGCCTGTCTCACTCTCAGATAACAGCTCCTCCCTCAGTAACACAGCCGGTCCGACTCTCAGATACCAGCTCCACCCTCACTAACACACAGCCTGTCTCACTCTCAGATACCAGCTGCTCTCTCACTTACACACAGCTTGTCCCACTCTCGGATAACAGATCCTCCTTCACTAACACGCAGCCTGTCCCAATCTCAGATGCCAGCGCCTCCATCACTAACACACAGCCTGTTCCACTCTCAGATACCAGCTCCTCCCTCACTAATACACAGCCTGTCCCATTCTCAGATACCAGCTCCTCCTTTACTATAACACAGCCATTGTCACTCTCAGATACCGGCTCCTCCATCGTTAACTCACAGCCTGTCCCACTCTCAGATACCAGCTCCTCCCTCACTAACACACAGCCTGTCCAACTCTCAGATACTAGCTCCTCCCTCACTGCCACACAGCCTGTCCCACTCTCAGATACCAGCCCCTCCCTCAATAATACAGCCATTCCCACTCTCAGATACCAGCTCCTCGCTCCCTAAAACACAGCCTGTCCCACTCTCAGATTCCAGCTCCTCACTCACTAAAACACAGCCTGTCCCACTTTCAGATACCAGCTCCTCTCTCACTAACACACAGCCTGTCCCACTCTCAGATACCTGCTTATCCCTCACCAACACACAGCCTGTCCGACTCTCAGATACAAGCTTCTCCCTCACCAAAAAACAACCTGTCCCACTCTCAGATACCAGCTCCTCCACCACTAACTCACAGCCTGTCCCATTCTCAGATACCAGCTCCTCCATAACTAACACACATGCTGTCCCACTCTCAGATACCAGCTCCTCCATCACTAACACACAGCCTGTCCGACTCTCAGACACCAACTTCTCCCTCACTAACAAACAGCCTGTCCCACTATCAGATACCAGCTTCTCCCTCACTAACACACATCCTGTCTCATTCTCAGATACCAGCTCCTCCATCACTAACGCACAGCCTGTCCCATTCTCAGATACCAGCTCCTCCCTAACTAACACACATGCTGTCCCACTCTCAGATTCCAGCTCCTCCCTCAATAACACAGCCTGTCCCACTCTCAGATACCAGCTCCTTCATCACTAACACACAGCCTGTCCCACTCTCAGATACTAGCTCCGTCCTAACTAACACACAGCCTGTCTCAATCTCAGATACGTGCTCCTCCATCACTAACACACAGCCTGTCCCACTCTCAGATACCTGCTCCTTCATCACTAACACACTGCCTGTCCCACTCACAGATACCAGCTCCACCCTAACTAACACACAGCCTGTCCCACTCACAGATAGAAGCTCCTCCCTCACTAACATACAGCCTGTCCCACTCTCAGATACTAGCTCCGTCCTCACTAACACACAGCCTGTCTCAATCTCAGATACGTGCTCCTCCATCACTAACAGACAGCCTGTCCCACTCTCAGGTACCAGCTCCTCCCTCCTTAACACACATCACGTCCCACTCCCAGACACCACCTCCTCCCTCACTAACACACAGCCTGTCCCACATTTGGATACCAGCTCCTCCCTCGCTAACACACAGACTGTCCCACTCTCAGATACCAGCTCCTCCCTCACTAACACACAGTCTGTCCCACTATCAGATACCAGCTCCTCCCTCACTAACACACAATCTGTCCCACTCTCAGATACCAGTTGCTCCCACCCTAACACACAGCACCTCCAACTCTCAGATACCGGCTCCTCCCTCACTAATGCACAGACTATCCCACTCTCAGATACCAACTCGACCCTCACTAACACTCATACTGTCCCGCTCTCAGATACTAGATGCTCCCTCACTAACAAACAGCCTTTCCCAATCTCAGATACCAGCTCCTCCATCACTAACACACATCCTGTCCCACTCTCAGATACCAGCTCCTCCATTGCTAACACACATCCTGTCCCACTCTCAGATACCAGCACCTCCCTCCCTAACACACAACACGTCCCACTCTCAGATAGCAACTCCTCCCTCACGAACAAACGGCCTGTCCCACTCTCAGATACCTGCTCCTTCCTCACTAATACACAATCTGTCCCACTCTCAGATACCAGCTCCTCCCTCTCTAACAAACAGCCTGTCCCTCTCTCAGATACCACCTCCTCTCTCACTAACACACAGCCTTTGCCACTCTCAAATACCAGCTCCTCCCTCACAAATACACAGCCTGTCGCAATCTCTGATAAAAGCTCCTCTCTCACTTTCACACTGCCTGTCCCACTCTCAGATACCAGCTTCTCCCTCAGTAACACACAGCCTGTCCAACTCTCTGATACCAGCTCCTCCATCACTAACACACAGACTTTCCCACTCTCAGATACCAGCTCCTCCCTCACTAACACACAGACTGTCCCACTCTCAGATACCAGCTCCTCCGTCACTAACACACAGCCTGTCCCACTATCAGATACGAGCTCCTCCCTCACTAACACACAGCCTGTCCCACTCTCAGATAGCTGCTCCTCCATCACTAACAGACAGCCCGTCCCACTCTCAGATACCTGCTCCTTCATCACTAACACACTGCCTGTCCCACTCACAGATACCAGCTCCTCCCTAACTAACACACAACCTGTCCCACTCACAGATTGAAGCCCCTCCCTCACTAACATACAGCCTGTCCCACTCTCAGATACTAGCTCCGTCCTCACTAACACACAGCCTGTCTCAATCTCAGATACGTGCTCCTCCATCACTAACAGACAGCCTGTCCCACTCTCAGATACCAACTCCTCGATCACTAACACACAATGTGTCCCACTCTCAGGTACCAGCTCCTCCCTCCTTAACACACATCACGTCCCACTCCCAGATACCACCTCCTCCCTGACTAACACACAGCCTGTCCCACTTTTGGATACCAGCTCCTCCCTCGCTAACACACAGACTGTCCCACTCTCAGATACCAGCTCCTCCCTCACTAACACACAGTCTGTCCCACTCTCAGATACCAGCTCGTCCCTCACTAACACACAGCCTGTCCCAATATCAGATACCAGCTCCTCCCTCACTAATACACAATCTGTCCCACTCTCAGATACCAGTTGGTCCCTCCCTAACACACAGCACCTCCAACTCTCAGATACCGGCTCCTCCCTCACTAATGCACAGACTGTCCCTCTCTCAGATACCAACTCCACCCTCACTAACACACATACTGTCCCGCTCTCAGATACTAGATCCTCCCTCACTAACACACAGCCTGTCCCACTCTCAGATACCAGCTCTTCCCTAACTAACACACAGCCTGTGCCACTCACAGATAGAAGCTCCTCCCTCACTAACATACAGCCTGTCCCACTCTCAGATAGTAGCTCCGTCCTCACTAACACACAGCCTGTCTCAATCTCAGAAACGTGCTTTCAATCACTAACAGACAGCATGTCCCACTCTCAGATACCATCTCCTCCATCACAAACACACAATGTGTCCCACTCTAAGGTACCAGCTCCTCCCTCCCTAACACACATCACGTCCCACTCCCAGATGCCACCTCCTCCCTCACTAACAGACAGCCTGTCCCACTTTCAGATAAGAGCTCGTCCCTCACTAACACACAGCCTGTCCCAGTGTCAGATACCAGCTCCTCTCTCACTAACACACAGCCTGATGCAGTCTCAGATACCAGCTCCTCTCTCACTTACACACAGCTGGTTCCAATCTCAGATACCATCATATCCTTCAATAACGCACAGCCTGTCCCACTCTCAGATGCCAGCTCCTCCATCACTAACACAGCCTGTCCCATTCTCAGATACCAGGTCCTCCTTTACTATAACACAGCCATTGTCACCCTCAGATACCAGCTCCTCCCTCACAAACACACAGCCTGTCCCACTCTCAGATACCTGCTCCTCTCTGACTAATACACAGCCTGTCGCAATCTCTGATAAAAGCTCCACTCTCACTTTCACACTGCCTGTCCCATTCTCAGATACCAGCTTCTCCCTCAGTAACACACAGCCTGTCCCACTCTCTGATACCATCTCCTCCATCACTAACACACAGCCTGTCCCATTCTCAGATACCAGCTCCTCTGTCACTAACACACAGTCTGTCCCACTCTCAGATACCAGCTCCTCCCTCGCTAACACACAGACTGTCCCACTCTCAGATACCAGCTCCTCCCTCACTAACGCACAGCCTGTCCCACTGTCAGATACCAGCTCCTCCCTCACTAATACAAAATCTGTCCCACTCTCAGATACCAGTTGCTCCCTCCCTAACACACAGCACGTCCAACTATCAGATACCTGCTGCTCCCTCACTAACACACAGCCTGCCCCAATCTCTGATACCAGCTCCTCCCTCACGAACACACAGCCTGTCCCACTCTCAGGTACCAGCCCCTCCCTCACTAACACACAGCCTGTGCCACTCTCAGATACCAGCTGCTCCATCACTAACACGCAGCCTGTCCGACACTCAGATACCAGATCCTCCCTCAGTAACACACAGCCTGTCCCACTCTCAGATACCAGCTCCCCCCTCACTAACACACAGCCTGTCCCACTCTCAGATACCAGCTCAACACTCACTAACACACAGCCTGGCCCAGTCTCAGATACCAGCCCCTCCCTCAGTAACACACAGCCTGTCCCACTCTCTGATACCAGCTCCTCCCTCATTAACACACAGCCTGTCCCACTCTCAGATACCAGCTCCTCACTCACTAATAAAATGTCTGTACTACTCTCAGAAACCAGCTCCTTTCTTACTAACACACAGCTTTTCCCATTCTCAGATAACAGATCCTCCCTCACTAACACACAGCCTGTCCCAATCTCAGATACCAGAATATCCTTCAATAAAACACAGCCTGCCCCAATCTCAGATACCAGCTCTTCTGTCACTAACAGACAGCCTGTCCCACTCTCAGATATCAGCTCCTCTCTCACTTACACACAGCTTGTCCCAATCTCAGATACCAGCTCCTCCCTCACTAACACACAGCCTGTCTCATTCTCAGATACCAGCTCCTCCATCACTAACACACAGCCTGTCCCACTCTCAGATTCCAGCTCCTCCCTCACTAACACACATGCTCTCCCACTCTCAGATACCAGCTCTTCCCTCTGTAACACGCAACCTGTCCCACTCTCAGATAACCGCTCCTCCCTCACTAACACACAGCCTTTCCCACTCTCAGATACCAGCTCCTCCCTCACTAACACATAGCCTTTCCCACTCTCAGATACCAGATCCTCGCTCACAAATAAACAGTCTGTCCTACTGTCAGATACCAGCTGCTTCCTCACTAACACACAGCCTGTCCCACTCTCAGATAACAGATCCTCCCTCACTAATACTAGCCTGTCCCACTCTCAGATACCAGATCCTCCTTCACTAACACCCAGCCTGTCCCAGTCTCAGATACCAGCTCCTCCCTCACTAACACACAGCCTGTCACACTCTCTGATAAAAGCTCCTCTCTCACTTACACACTGCCTGTCCCACTCTCAGATACCAGCTTCTCCCTCAGTAACACACAGCCTGTCCCACTCTCAGATACCAGCTCCTCCATCACTAACACACAGCCTGTCCCACTCTCAGATACAAACTCCTCCCTCACTAACACACACTCTGTCCCACGCTCAGATACCAGCTCCTCCCTCGCTAACACACAGACTGTCCCTCTCTCAGATTCCAGCTCCTCCCTCACTAATACACAATCTGTCCCACTGTCAGATACCAGTTACTCCCTCCCTAACACACAGCACGTCCCAATCTCAGTTTCCAGTTCCTCCCTCACTAATGCACAGCCTGTCCCACTCTCAGATACCAACTCGTCCCTCACTAACACACAGCCTGTCCCACTCTCAGATACCAATCCTCCATCACTAACACACTGTCTGTCCCACTCTCAGATACCAGCTCCTCCCGCACTAATGCACAATTTGTCCCACTCTCAGATACCAGTTCCTCCCTCCCTAACACACAGCACGTCCCAATCTCAGTTTCCAGCTCCTCCCTCACTAATGCAAAGCCTGTCCCACTCTCAGATACCAACTCGTCCCTCACTAACACACAGCCTGACCCACTCTCAGATACCAACTCCTCCATCACTAAAACACAATCTGTCCAACTCTCAATTACCAGCTCCTCCCTCCCGAACGGACAGCACTTACCACTCTCAGACACCACCTCTTCCCCCACTAACACACAGCATGTCCCACTCTGAGATACCAGCTCCTCCCTCACTAACACACAGCCTGTCCCGCACTCAGATACCAGCTTCTCCCTCACTAACACACAGCCTGTCCCACTCTCAGATACTAGCTCCGTCTTCACTAGCACACAGACTGTCCCACTCTCAGATACCAGCTCCTCCCGAACTAACACGCAATCTGTCCCAATCTCACATACCAGCTCCACCCTCACTAACACACAGCCTGTCCCACTCTAAGATACCAGCTCCTCCCTAGCTAACACCCAGTCTGTCCCAATCTCACATACCAGCTCCTTCAATGACTAACACACAGCGTGGCCCACTCTCAGGTACCAGCTGCTCCCTCTCTAACACAGCCTGTCTCACTCTCAGATATCAGCTGCTCCATCACTAACACACAATCTGTCCCACTCTCAGATAACAGATCCAACCTCACTAACACAGCCTGTCCCAATCTCAGATACCAGCTCCTCCCTCACTAACACACAGCCTGTCTCACTCTCAGGTACCAGCTCCTCCCTCACTAACACACAGCCTGTCCCAATCTCAGATACCAGCTCCTCCCTCAGTAACACACAACCTGTCCCACTCTCAGATACCAGATCCTCGCTCACAAAAACACAGTCTGTCCTACTCTCAGATAACAGATCCTACCTCACTAACACAGCCTGTCCCAATCTCAGATACCAGATCCTCCCTCACTAACACACAGCATGTCCCACTCTCAGATTCCAGCTCCTCCCACAATAACACACAGCTTGTGGCTCTTTCAGATACCAGCTAAACACTCACTAACGCACAGCATGTCCCACTCTCAGATACCAGCTCCTCCCGCACTAACACACAGGCTGTCACACTCTCAGATACTAGCTCCTCCCTCAATAACACTGCCTGTCCCACTCTCAGATACCACCTCCTCCCTTACTAACACATAGCCTGTCTCACTCTCAGATTCCAGCTCCTCTGTCACTATCACACAGCGTGGCCCAGTCTCAGATACCATCTTCTCCCTCAGTAACACACAGCCTGTCCCACTCTCAGATACCAGATCCTCGCTCACAAATACACAGTCTGTCCTACTCTCAGATACCAGCTCCTTCCTCACTAACACACAGCCTGTCCCACTCTCAGATAACAGATCCTACCTCACTAACACAGCCTGTCCCAATCTCAGATACCAGATCCTCCTTCACTAACACACAGCCTGTCCCACTCTCAGATACCAAATCCTCCCTTCATAACAGACAGTCTGTCCCACTTTCAGATAACAAATCCTCCCTTAATAACAGACAGTCTGTCCCACTTTCAGATAACAGCTCCTCCCTCACAAACACACAGACTGTCCCACTCTCAGGTACAACCTCCTCCCTCACTTACATTCACCCTGTCCCAATCTCAGATACCAGCTCAACACCCACTAACACACAGCCTGGCCCAGTCTCAGATACCAGCTCCTCCCTCAGTAACACACAGACTGTCCCACTCTCTGATACCAGCTCCTCCCTCATTAACACACAACCTGTCCCACTCTCAGATACGAGCTACTCCCTCACAAAAACACAGTCTGTCCCACTCTCAGATACCAGCTCCTCCCTCACTAATAAAATGTCTGTACTACTCTCAGAAACCAGCTCCTTCCTTACTAACACACAGCCTGTCCCACTCTCAGATCACAGATCCTCCCTCACTAACACAGCCTGTCCCAATCTCAGATACCAGAATATCCTTCAATAACACACAGCCTGTCCCACTCTCAGATACCAGCTCCTCTGTCACTAACACACAGCCTGTCCCAATCTCAGGTATCAGCTCCTCTCTCACTTACACACAGCTTGTCCCAATCTCAGATACCAGCTCCTCCATGAATAACACTCAGCCTGTCACATTCTCAGATACCAGCTCTTCACTCATTAACAGACATGCTGTCCCACTCTCAGATGCAAGCTCCTCCCTCACGAACACACATGCTCTCCCACTCTCAGATACCAGCTCCTCCCTCAGTAACACACAACCTGTCCCACTCTCAGATAACAGCTCCTCCCTCACAAACACATAGCCTGTTCCACTCTCAGATACCAGATCCTCGCTCACAAATACACAGTCTGTCCTACTGTCAGATACCAGCTCCTTCCTCACTAACACACAGCCTGTCCCACTCTCAGATAACAGATCCTCCCTCACTAACACACAGCCTGTCCCAATCTCAGATACCAGCTCCTCCCTCACTAACACACAGCCTGTCCCACTCTCAGATACAAACTACTGCCTCACTAACACACAGCCTGTCCCACTCTCAGATACCAGCTCCTCCCTCGCTAACACACACACTGTCCCACTCTCAGATACCAGCTCCTCCCTCACTAATACACAATCTGTCCCACTCTCAGATACCAGTTCCTCCGTCCCAAACACTCAGCACGTCCCAATCTCAGTTTCCAGCTCCGCCCTCACTATCGCACAGCCTGTCCCACTCTCAGATAACAACTCGTCCCTCACTTACACACAGCTTGTCCCAATCTCAGATACCAGCTCTTCCCTCACTAACACACAGCCTGTCCCACGCTATATACCAGCTTCTCCCTCACTAACACACAGCCTGTCTCATTCTCAGATACCAGCTCCTCCATCACTAAAACTTAGCCTGTCACATTCTCAGATATCAGCTCTTCACTCATTAACAGACATGCTGTCCGACTCTCAGATACCAGCTCCTCCCTCACTAACACACAGCTTGTCCCATTCTCAGATACCAGCTCCTCCCTCACTAACACACAGTCTGTCCCACTCTCAGATACCAGCTCCTCCCTCATTAACACACAACCTGTCCCACTCTCAGATAACAGCTCCTCCTTCACTAACACATAGCCTGTCCCACTCTCAGATACCAGATCCTCGCTCACAAATACACTGTCCGACCTACTGTCAGATACCAGCTCCTTCCTCACTAACACACAGCCTGTCCCACTCTCAGATAACAGATCCTCCCTCACAAACATACCCTCTCCCAATCTCAGATACCAGATCCTCCTTCACTAACACACTGCCTGTCCCACTCTCAGATACCAGCTCCTTTGTCACTAACACCCAGCCTGTCCCAGTCTCAGATACCAGCTCCTCCTTCACTAACACACAGCCTGTCATACTCTCTGGTAAAAGCTCCTCTCTCACTTACACTCTGCCTGTCCCACTCTCAGATACCAGCTTCTCCCTCAGTAACACACAGCCTGTCCCACTCTCAGATACCAGCACCTCCATCACTAACACACAGCCTGTCCCACTCTCAGATACAATCTCCTCCCTCACTAACACACAGTCTGTCCCACTCTCAGATACCAGCTCCTCCCTCGCTGACACACAGACTGACCCACTCTCAGATGCCAGCTCCTCCCTCACTAATACACAATCTGTCCCACTCTCAGATACCAGTTCCTCCCTCCCTTACACACAGCAGGTCCCAATCTCAGTTTCCAGCTCCTCCCTCACTAACGTACAGCCTGTCCCACACTCAGATACCAACTCGTCCCTCACTAACACACAGCCTGTCCCACTCTCAGATACCAACTCCTCCATCACTAACACACAATCTGTCCAACTCTCAGATACCAGCTCCTCACTCGCTAACACACAGACTGTCCCACTCTCAGATACCAGCTCCTCCCTTACTAATACACAATCTGTCCCACTCTCAGATACCAGTTCCTCCCTCCCTAACACACAGCACGTCCCAATCTCAGTTTCCAGCTCCTCCCTCACTAACGTACAGCCTGTCCCAATCGCACATACCACCTCCTCCCTCACAAACACACAGCCTGTTCCAATCTCAGATACCAGCTCCTCCCTCAGTAACACACAGCCTGTCCCACTCTCAGATACCAGCTCCGCCCTCACAAACAGCCTGTCTCACTCTCAGATACTAGCTCCTCCATCCCTAACGCACAGATTGTCCCACTCTCAGATACCAACTCCTCCCACAATAACACACTGCCTGTGCCTCTTTCAGATACCAGCACCACCCTCACTATTGCACATCACGTCCCATTCGCAGATACCAGCACCTCCGGCACTAACACACAGGCTGTCACACTCTCAGATACTAGCTCCTCCCTCAATAACATTGCCTGTCCCACTCTCAGATACCACCTCCTCCCTCTCTAACACATAGCCTGTCTCACTCTCAGATACCAATCCTCTGTCACTACACGCAGCGTGGTCCACTCTCAGATACCAGCTTCTCCCTCACTAACACACAGCCTGTCCCACTCTCAGATACCAGCTCCTCCCTCAATAAAACACCGACTGTCCCTCTCTCAGATACCTGCTGCTCCATCACTAACACACAGCCTGTCCGACTCTCAGATACCAGCTCCTCCCTCAGAAACACACAGCCTGTCCGAATCTCAGATACCACCTCCTCCCTCACAAACACACAGCCGGTCCCAATCTCAGATGCCAGCTCCTCCCTCACTAACACACAGCCTGTCCGACTCTCAGATACCACCTCCTCCCTCACAAACACACATCCGGTCCCAATCTCAGATACCAGCTCCTCCCTCACTAACACACAGCCTGTCCCACTCTCAGATACCAGCTCCTCCCTCACTAACACACAATCTGTCCCACTCTCAGATACCAGTTCCACCCTCCCTAACACACAGCACGTCCCAATCTCAGTTTCCAGCTCCTCCCTCACTAACGTACAGCCTGTCCCAATCGCACATACCACCTCCTCCCTCACAAACACACAGCCGGTCCCAATCTCAGATGCCAGCTCCTCCCTCACTAACACACAGCCTGTCCGACTCTCAGATACCACCTCCTCCCTCACAAACACACAGCCGGTCCCAATCTCAGAAACCAGCTCCTCCCTCACTAACACACAGCCTGTCCCAATCTCAGATACCAGCTCCGCCCTCACTAACACACAGCCAATCCCACTCTCGGATTCCAGCACCTACCTCTAACACACGGACTGTCCCATTCTCAGATACCAGCTCCTCCCTCAGTCATAAACAATCTGTCCCACTCTCAGATACCAGCTCATCCCTCATTAACACACAGCCTGTCCCACTCTCAGATACGAGCTCCTCCATCACTAACACACAGCCTGTCCCGCTCTCAGATACCAGCTCTTCAATGACTAACACACAGCCTGTCCCACTCTCAGATAACAGCTCTTCAAGCACTAACTCCCTCACTAACAAACAGCCTGTCCCTCACTCAGATACCAGAATATCCTTCAATAACAAACAGACTTTCCCAATCTCACATACCACCTCCTCCCTCACAAACACACAGCCTGTCCCACTCTCAGATGCCTGCTCCTCCCTCACTAAAACACAGCCTGTGCATCTTTCAGATACCAGCTCTACCCTCACTAACGCACAGCACGTCCCACTCTCAGATACCAGCTCGTCCATCACTAACACATGGCCTGTCCGACTCTCAGATACCAGCTCCTCCCTCACTAACACACAGCCTGTCCCACTCTCAGATACCAGCTCCTCCCTCACTAACACACAGGCTGTCCCACTCTCAGATACCTGCTCCTTCATCACTAACACACTGCCTGTCCCACTCTCAGATACCAGCTCCTCCCACAATAACACACAGCCTGTCCCACTCTCAGATACCAGTTCCTCCATCACTAACACACAATTTGTCCAACTCTCAGATACCACCTCCTCCCTCCCTTATACACAGCACGTCCCACTCTCAGATACCACCTCCTCCCACACTAACACAAAGCCTGTCCCACTCTCACATACCAGCTGCTACCTCACTAACACACAGCCTGTCCCACTTTCAGATATCAGCTCCTCCCTCACTATCACACAGCCTGTCCCACTCTCAGATACCAGCTGCACCCTCACTAACACACGGCCTGTCTCACTCTCAGATACCAGCTCCTCTCTCACTAACACACAGACAGTCCCACTCTCAGATACCAGCTCCTCTCTCACTAACACACAGTCTGTCCCACTCTCAGATACCAGATTCTCCCTCACTAACACACTGCCTGTCCCACTGTCAGATACCAGCTTCTCCCTCAGTAACACACAGCCTGTCTCTTTCTCAGATACCAGCTCCTCCATCACTAACACACAGCCTGTCCCACTCTCAGATACCAGCTTCTCCCTCACTAACACACAGCCTGTCCCACTCTCAGATACCAGCTTCTCCCGCACTAACACACAGCCTGTCTCATTCTCAAAGACCAGCTCCTCCATCACTAACGCACAGCCTGTCCCAATCTCAGATACCTGCTCCTTCATCACTAACACACTGCCTGTCCCACTCTCAGATACCAGTTCCTCCCGAACTAACACACAGCCTGTCCCACTCTCAGATACCAGCTCCTCCAACACTAACACACATTTTGTCCAAATCTCAGTTACCACCTCCTCCCTCCCTAAGACACAGCACGTCCCACTCTCAGATACCACCTCCTCCCTCACTAACACAAAGCCTGTCCCACTCTCAGATACCAACTCCTCCCTTACTGACACACAGCCTGTCCCACACTCAGATACCAGCTCCTCCCTCACTAACATACAGCCTGTCCCACTCTCAGATACGAGCTCCGTCCTCACTAACACACAGCATGTCCCACTCTCCGATACCTACTCCTCGATCACTAACACACAGCCTGTCCGACTCTCAGATACCAGCTCCTCCCTCACTAACACACAGACTGTCCCATTCTCAGATACCAGCTCCTCCCTCACTAACACACAGTCTGTCCCACTCTCAGATACCAGCTCCTCCCTCATTAACACACAACCTGTCCCACTCTCAGATAACAGCTCCTCCTTCACTAACACATAGCCTGTCCCACTCTCAGATACCAGATCCTCGCTCACAAATACACAGTCCGACCTACTGTCAGATACCAGCTCCTTCCTCACTAACACACAGCCTGTCCCACTCTCAGATAACAGATCCTCCCTCACAAACATACCCTCTCCCAATCTCAGATACCAGATCCTCCTTCACTAACACACTGCCTGTCCCACTCTCAGATACCAGCTCCTTTGTCACTAACACCCAGCCTGTCCCAGTCTCAGATACCAGCTCCTCCTTCACTAACACACAGCCTGTCATACTCTCTGGTAAAAGCTCCTCTCTCACTTACACACTGCCTGTCCCACTCTCAGATACCAGCTTCTCCCTCAGTAACACACAGCCTGTCCCACTCTCAGATACCAGCTCCTCCATCACTAACACACAGCCTGTCCCACTCTCAGATACAATCTCCTCCCTCACTAACACACAGTCTGTCCCACTCTCAGATACCAGCTCCTCCCTCGCTGACACACAGACTGACCCACTCTCAGATGCCAGCTCCTCCCTCACTAATACACAATCTGTCCCACTCTCAGATACCAGTTCCTCCCTCCCTTACACACAGCAGGTCCCAATCTCAGTTTCCAGCTCCTCCCTCACTAACGTACAGCCTGTCCCACACTCAGATACCAACTCGTCCCTCACTAACACACAGCCTGTCCCACTCTCAGATACCAACTCCTCCATCACTAACACACAATCTGTCCAACTCTCAGATACCAGCTCCTCACTCGCTAACACACAGACTGTCCCACTCTCAGATACCAGCTCCTCCCTTACTAATACACAATCTGTCCCACTCTCAGATACCAGTTCCTCCCTCCCTAACACACAGCACGTCCCAATCTCAGTTTCCAGCTCCTCCCTCACTAACGTACAGCCTGTCCCAATCGCACATACCACCTCCTCCCTCACAAACACACAGCCTGTTCCAATCTCAGATACCAGCTCCTCCCTCAGTAACACACAGCCTGTCCCACTCTCAGATACCAGCTCCGCCCTCACAAACAGCCTGTCTCACTCTCAGATACTAGCTCCTCCATCCCTAACGCACAGATTGTCCCACTCTCAGATACCAACTCCTCCCACAATAACACACTGCCTGTGCCTCTTTCAGATACCAGCACCACCCTCACTATTGCACATCACGTCCCATTCGCAGATACCAGCACCTCCGGCACTAACACACAGGCTGTCACACTCTCAGATACTAGCTCCTCCCTCAATAACATTGCCTGTCCCACTCTCAGATACCACCTCCTCCCTCTCTAACACATAGCCTGTCTCACTCTCAGATACCAATCCTCTGTCACTACACGCAGCGTGGTCCACTCTCAGATACCAGCTTCTCCCTCACTAACACACAGCCTGTCCCACTCTCAGATACCAGCTCCTCCCTCAATAAAACACCGACTGTCCCTCTCTCAGATACCTGCTGCTCCATCACTAACACACAGCCTGTCCGACTCTCAGATACCAGCTCCTCCCTCAGAAACACACAGCCTGTCCGAATCTCAGATACCACCTCCTCCCTCACAAACACACAGCCGGTCCCAATCTCAGATGCCAGCTCCTCCCTCACTAACACACAGCCTGTCCGACTCTCAGATACCACCTCCTCCCTCACAAACACACATCCGGTCCCAATCTCAGATACCAGCTCCTCCCTCACTAACACACAGCCTGTCCCACTCTCAGATACCAGCTCCTCCCTCACTAACACACAATCTGTCCCACTCTCAGATACCAGTTCCACCCTCCCTAACACACAGCACGTCCCAATCTCAGTTTCCAGCTCCTCCCTCACTAACGTACAGCCTGTCCCAATCGCACATACCACCTCCTCCCTCACAAACACACAGCCGGTCCCAATCTCAGATGCCAGCTCCTCCCTCACTAACACACAGCCTGTCCGACTCTCAGATACCACCTCCTCCCTCACAAACACACAGCCGGTCCCAATCTCAGAAACCAGCTCCTCCCTCACTAACACACAGCCTGTCCCAATCTCAGATACCAGCTCCGCCCTCACTAACACACAGCCTGTCCCACTCTCGGATTCCAGCACCTACCTCACTAACACACGGACTGTCCCATTCTCAGATACCAGCTCCTCCCTCAGTCATAAACAATCTGTCCCACTCTCAGATACCAGCTCATCCCTCATTAACACACAGCCTGTCCCACTCTCAGATACGAGCTCCTCCATCACTAACACACAGCCTGTCCCGCTCTCAGATACCAGCTCTTCAATGACTAACACACAGCCTGTCCCACTCTCAGATAACAGCTCTTCAAGCACTAACTCCCTCACTAACAAACAGCCTGTCCCTCACTCAGATACCAGAATATCCTTCAATAACAAACAGACTTTCCCAATCTCACATACCACCTCCTCCCTCACAAACACACAGCCTGACCCACTCTCAGATGCCTGCTCCTCCCTCACTAAAACACAGCCTGTGCATCTTTCAGATACCAGCTCTACCCTCACTAACGCACAGCACGTCCCACTCTCAGATACCAGCTCGTCCATCACTAACACACGGCCTGTCCGACTCTCAGATACCAGCTCCTCCCTCACTAACACACAGCCTGTCCCACTCTCAGATACCAGCTCCTCCCTCACTAACACACAGCCTGTCCCACTCTCAGATACCTGCTCCTTCATCACTAACACACTGCCTGTCCCACTCTCAGATACCAGCTCCTCCCACAATAACACACAGCCTGTCCCACTCTCAGATACCAGTTCCTCCATCACTAACACACAATTTGTCCAACTCTCAGATACCACCTCCTCCCTCCCTTATACACAGCACGTCCCACTCTCAGATACCACCTCCTCCCACACTAACACAAAGCCTGTCCCACTCTCACATACCAGCTGCTACCTCACTAACACACAGCCTGTCCCACTTTCAGATATCAGCTCCTCCCTCACTATCACACAGCCTGTCCCACTCTCAGATACCAGCTGCACCCTCACTAACACACGGCCTGTCTCACTCTCAGATACCAGCTCCTCTCTCACTAACACACAGACAGTCCCACTCTCAGATACCAGCTCCTCTCTCACTAACACACAGTCTGTCCCACTCTCAGATACCAGATTCTCCCTCACTAACACACTGCCTGTCCCACTGTCAGATACCAGCTTCTCCCTCAGTAACACACAGCCTGTCTCTTTCTCAGATACCAGCTCCTCCATCACTAACACACAGCCTGTCCCACTCTCAGATACCAGCTTCTCCCTCACTAACACACAGCCTGTCCCACTCTCAGATACCAGCTTCTCCCGCACTAACACACAGCCTGTCTCATTCTCAAAGACCAGCTCCTCCATCACTAACGCACAGCCTGTCCCAATCTCAGATACCTGCTCCTTCATCACTAACACACTGCCTGTCCCACTCTCAGATACCAGTTCCTCCCGAACTAACACACAGCCTGTCCCACTCTCAGATACCAGCTCCTCCAACACTAACACACATTTTGTCCAAATCTCAGTTACCACCTCCTCCCTCCCTAAGACACAGCACGTCCCACTCTCAGATACCACCTCCTCCCTCACTAACACAAAGCCTGTCCCACTCTCAGATACCAACTCCTCCCTTACTGACACACAGCCTGTCCCACACTCAGATACCAGCTCCTCCCTCACTAACATACAGCCTGTCCCACTCTCAGATACGAGCTCCGTCCTCACTAACACACAGCATGTCCCACTCTCCGATACCTACTCCTCGATCACTAACACACAGCCTGTCCGACTCTCAGATACCAGCTCCACCCTCACTAACACACAGCCTGTCCCACTCTCTGATACCAGCTCCTCGATCACTAACACACAGCCTGTCCGACTCTCAGATACCAGCTTCTCCCTCACTAACACACATCCTGTCTCATTCTCAGATACCAGCTCCTCCATCACTAACACACAGCCTGTCCCACTCTCAGATACCAGCTCCTCCCTAACTAACACACATGCTGTCCCACTCTCAGATACCAGTTCCACCCTCAGTAACACACATCCTGTCCCTCTCTCAGATAACAGATCCTCCCTGACTAACACAGCCTGTCCCACTCTCAGATCCCTGCTCCTCCCTCACTAACACACAGCCTGTCCCACTCTCAGATACCAGCTCCTCCCTCAATAACACAGCCTGTCCCACTCTCAGATACCAGCCCCTCACTCAATAACACTATCTGTCCCACTTTCAAATACCAGCTCCTCCCTCACTAACACCCAGCCTGTGCCACTCTCTGATACCAGCTCCTCCCTCACTAATACACAGCCTGTCGCACTCTCTGATAAAAGCTCATCTCACGCTTACACACAGCCTGTCCCACTCTCTGATACCTGCATATCCTTCAATAATGCACAGCCTGTCCCACTCTCAGATGCCAGCTCCTCCATCAATAACACAGCCTGTCCCATTCTCAGATACCAGCTCCTCCTTTACTATAACACAGCCATTGTCACTCTCAGATACCAGCTCCTCCCTCACTAACACACAGCCTGTCCCACTCTCAGATGCCAGCTCCTCCATCAATAACACAGCCTGTCCCATTCTCAGATACCAGCTCCTCCTTTACTATAACACAGCCATTGTCACTCTCAGATACCAGCTCCTCTCTCACTTACACACAGCTTGTCCCAATCTCAGATACCAGCTTCTCCCTCACTAACATCCAGCCTGGCCCACTCTCAGATACCAGCTCCTCCTTCACTAACACACAGTCTGTCCCAATCTCAGATAACAGCTCCTCCCTCGCTAACACACAGACTGTCCCACACTCTGATACCAGCTCCTCCCTCACTAACACACAGCATGTCTCACTCTCAGATACCTGCTCCTCCATCACTAACACACTGCCTGTCCCACTCTCAGATACCAGCTCCTCCCTAACTAACACACAGCCTGTCCCACTCACAGATAGAAGCTCCTCCCTCACTAACATACAGCCTGTCCCACTCTCAGATACGGGCTCCGTCCTCACTAACACACAGCCTGTCTCAATCTCAGATACGTGCTCCTCCATCACTAACAGACAGCCTGTCCCACTCTCAGATACCATCTCCTCCATCGCTAACACACAATGTGTCCCATCTCAGGTACCAGCTCCTCCCTCCCTAACACACATCACGTCCCACTCCCAGAAACCTCCTCCTCCTTCACTAACACACAGCCTGTCCCACTTTTGGATACAAGCTCCTCCCTCGCTAACACACAGACTGTCCCACTTTCAGATACCAGCTCCTCCCTCACTAACACACAGTCTGTCCCACTCTCAGATACCAGCTCCTCCCTCACTAACACACAGCCTGCCTTACTATCAGATACCAGCTCCTCCCTCACTAATACACAATCTGTCCCACTCTCAGATACCAGTTGCTCCCTCCTAACACACAGCACCTCCAACTCTCAGATATCTGCTCCTCCAT
The DNA here is from genome assembly GCA_026770705.1 of Isurus oxyrinchus. NCBI lineage: Eukaryota > Metazoa > Chordata > Chondrichthyes > Lamniformes > Lamnidae > Isurus > Isurus oxyrinchus. The sequence goes on from JANJGN010000419.1 coordinate 347,962, forward strand.
CACTAACACACATCCTGTCCCACTCTCAGATACCAGCCCCTCCCTCCCAAACACACAGCAAGTCCCACTCTCAGATAGCAACTCCTCCATCACTAACACACGGCCTGTCCCACTCTCAGATACCGGCTCCTCCATCACCAACACAGCCTGTCCCTCTCTCAGATACCAGCTCCTCCCTCACTAACACATAGCCTGTCCCACTTTCAGATACCAGATCCATGCTCACTAATACTCAGTCTGTCCTGCTCTCAGATACCAGCTCCTTCATCACTAACACACAGCCTGTCCCACTCTCAGATAACAGATCCTCCCCCACTAACACAGCCTGTCTCACTCTCAGATACCTGCTCCTCCCTCACTAACACACAGCCTGTCCCACTCTCAGATACCAGCTCCTCCCTCAATAACACAGCCTGTCCCACTCTCAGATACCAGCCCCTGCCTCAATAACACAGCCTGTCCCACTCTCAAATACCAGCTCCTCCCTCACTAACACCCAGCCTGTCCCACTCTCAGATACCAGCTCCTCCCTCTCTAACAGACAGCCTGTCCCTCTCTCAGATACCACCTCCTCTCTCACTAACACACAGCCTTTACCACTCTCAGATACCACCTCCTCCCTCAATAACACACAACCCTTCCCAATCTCAGATACCAGCTCTTCACTCACGAACACACAGCCTGGCCCACTCTCAGATACCAGCTCTTCACTCACAAACACATAGCCTGTGCCTCTTTCAGATACCATCTCCGACCTCACCAACGCACAGCAAGTCCCACTCTCAGATACCAGCTCCTCGCTCACTAATGCTCAGTCTGTCCTACTCTCAGATACCAGCTACTTCCTCTCTAACACACAGCCTGTCCGACACTCAGATAAGAGATGTTCCCTCAGTAACACAGCCTGTCCCACTCGCAGATACCAGCACCTCCCTCACTGACACAGCCTGTCCCAATCTCAAATGCTAGAGTATCCTTCAGTAACACACGGCCTGTCACACTCTCAGATACCATCTCCTCTCTCACTTACACACAGCACTTCCCAATCTTAGATACCAGCTTCTCCCTCAGTAACACACAGCCTGTCCCACTCTCAGATACCATCTCCTCCATCACCAACACACAGTCTGTCCCACTCTCAGATACCAACTACTCCCTCACTTACACACAGCCTGTCCCGCTCTCAGATACCAGCTCCTCCCTCATTACACACAGCCTGTCCTAATCTCAGATACCAGCTCTTCACTCACTAACACACAGCCTGGCCCACTCGCAGATACCAGCTCCACCCTCACTAACACACAGCCTGTCCCACTCTCTGATACCAGCTCCTCGATCACTAACACACAGCCTGTCCGACTCTCAGATACCAGCTTCTCCCTCACTAACACACATCCTGTCTCATTCTCAGATACCAGCTCCTCCATCACTAACACACAGCCTGTCCCACTCTCAGATACCAGCTCCTCCCTAACTAACACACATGCTGTCCCACTCTCAGATACCAGTTCCACCCTCAGTAACACACATCCTGTCCCTCTCTCAGATAACAGATCCTCCCTGACTAACACAGCCTGTCCCACTCTCAGATCCCTGCTCCTCCCTCACTAACACACAGCCTGTCCCACTCTCAGATACCAGCTCCTCCCTCAATAACACAGCCTGTCCCACTCTCAGATACCAGCCCCTCACTCAATAACACTATCTGTCCCACTTTCAAATACCAGCTCCTCCCTCACTAACACCCAGCCTGTGCCACTCTCTGATACCAGCTCCTCCCTCACTAATACACAGCCTGTCGCACTCTCTGATAAAAGCTCATCTCACGCTTACACACAGCCTGTCCCACTCTCTGATACCTGCATATCCTTCAATAATGCACAGCCTGTCCCACTCTCAGATGCCAGCTCCTCCATCAATAACACAGCCTGTCCCATTCTCAGATACCAGCTCCTCCTTTACTATAACACAGCCATTGTCACTCTCAGATACCAGCTCCTCCCTCACTAACACACAGCCTGTCCCACTCTCAGATGCCAGCTCCTCCATCAATAACACAGCCTGTCCCATTCTCAGATACCAGCTCCTCCTTTACTATAACACAGCCATTGTCACTCTCAGATACCAGCTCCTCTCTCACTTACACACAGCTTGTCCCAATCTCAGATACCAGCTTCTCCCTCACTAACATCCAGCCTGGCCCACTCTCAGATACCAGCTCCTCCTTCACTAACACACAGTCTGTCCCAATCTCAGATAACAGCTCCTCCCTCGCTAACACACAGACTGTCCCACACTCTGATACCAGCTCCTCCCTCACTAACACACAGCATGTCTCACTCTCAGGTACCTGCTCCTCCATCACTAACACACTGCCTGTCCCACTCTCAGATACCAGCTCCTCCCTAACTAACACACAGCCTGTCCCACTCACAGATAGAAGCTCCTCCCTCACTAACATACAGCCTGTCCCACTCTCAGATACGGGCTCCGTCCTCACTAACACACAGCCTGTCTCAATCTCAGATACGTGCTCCTCCATCACTAACAGACAGCCTGTCCCACTCTCAGATACCATCTCCTCCATCGCTAACACACAATGTGTCCCATCTCAGGTACCAGCTCCTCCCTCCCTAACACGCATCACGTCCCACTCCCAGAAACCTCCTCCTCCTTCACTAACACACAGCCTGTCCCACTTTTGGATACAAGCTCCTCCCTCGCTAACACACAGACTGTCCCACTTTCAGATACCAGCTCCTCCCTCACTAACACACAGTCTGTCCCACTCTCAGATACCAGCTCCTCCCTCACTAACACACAGCCTGTCTTACTATCAGATACCAGCTCCTCCCTCACTAATACACAATCTGTCCCACTCTCAGATACCAGTTGCTCCCTCCTAACACACAGCACCTCCAACTCTCAGATATCTGCTCCTCCATCACTAACACACATCCTGTCCCACTCTCAGATACCAGCCCCTCCCTCCCAAACACACAGCAAGTCCCACTCTCAGATAGCAACTCCTCCATCACTAACACACGGCCTGTCCCACTCTCAGATACCGGCTCCTCCATCACCAACACAGCCTGTCCCTCTCTCAGATACCAGCTCCTCCCTCACTAACACATAGCCTGTCCCACTTTCAGATACCAGATCCATGCTCACTAATACTCAGTCTGTCCTGCTCTCAGATACCAGCTCCTTCATCACTAACACACAGCCTGTCCCACTCTCAGATAACAGATCCTCCCCCACTAACACAGCCTGTCTCACTCTCAGATACCTGCTCCTCCCTCACTAACACACAGCCTGTCCCACTCTCAGATACCAGCTCCTCCCTCAATAACACAGCCTGTCCCACTCTCAGATACCAGCCCCTGCCTCAATAACACAGCCTGTCCCACTCTCAAATACCAGCTCCTCCCTCACTAACACCCAGCCTGTCCCACTCTCAGATACCAGCTCCTCCCTCTCTAACAGACAGCCTGTCCCTCTCTCAGATACCACCTCCTCTCTCACTAACACACAGCCTTTACCACTCTCAGATACCACCTCCTCCCTCAATAACACACAACCCTTCCCAATCTCAGATACCAGCTCTTCACTCACGAACACACAGCCTGGCCCACTCTCAGATACCAGCTCTTCACTCACAAACACATAGCCTGTGCCTCTTTCAGATACCATCTCCGACCTCACCAACGCACAGCAAGTCCCACTCTCAGATACCAGCTCCTCGCTCACTAATGCTCAGTCTGTCCTACTCTCAGATACCAGCTACTTCCTCTCTAACACACAGCCTGTCCGACACTCAGATAAGAGATGTTCCCTCAGTAACACAGCCTGTCCCACTCGCAGATACCAGCACCTCCCTCACTGACACAGCCTGTCCCAATCTCAAATGCTAGAGTATCCTTCAGTAACACACGGCCTGTCACACTCTCAGATACCATCTCCTCTCTCACTTACACACAGCACTTCCCAATCTTAGATACCAGCTTCTCCCTCAGTAACACACAGCCTGTCCCACTCTCAGATACCATCTCCTCCATCACCAACACACAGTCTGTCCCACTCTCAGATACCAACTACTCCCTCACTTACACACAGCCTGTCCCGCTCTCAGATACCAGCTCCTCCCTCATTACACACAGCCTGTCCTAATCTCAGATACCAGCTCTTCACTCACTAACACACAGCCTGGCCCACTCGCAGATACCAGCTCCACCCTCACTAACACACAGCCTGTCCCACTCTCTGATACCAGCTCCTCGATCACTAACACACAGCCTGTCCGACTCTCAGATACCAGCTTCTCCCTCACTAACACACATCCTGTCTCATTCTCAGATACCAGCTCCTCCATCACTAACACACAGCCTGTCCCACTCTCAGATACCAGCTCCTCCCTAACTAACACACATGCTGTCCCACTCTCAGATACCAGTTCCACCCTCAGTAACACACATCCTGTCCCTCTCTCAGATAACAGATCCTCCCTGACTAACACAGCCTGTCCCACTCTCAGATCCCTGCTCCTCCCTCACTAACACACAGCCTGTCCCACTCTCAGATACCAGCTCCTCCCTCAATAACACAGCCTGTCCCACTCTCAGATACCAGCCCCTCACTCAATAACACTATCTGTCCCACTTTCAAATACCAGCTCCTCCCTCACTAACACCCAGCCTGTGCCACTCTCTGATACCAGCTCCTCCCTCACTAATACACAGCCTGTCGCACTCTCTGATAAAAGCTCATCTCACGCTTACACACAGCCTGTCCCACTCTCTGATACCTGCATATCCTTCAATAATGCACAGCCTGTCCCACTCTCAGATGCCAGCTCCTCCATCAATAACACAGCCTGTCCCATTCTCAGATACCAGCTCCTCCTTTACTATAACACAGCCATTGTCACTCTCAGATACCAGCTCCTCCCTCACTAACACACAGCCTGTCCCACTCTCAGATGCCAGCTCCTCCATCAATAACACAGCCTGTCCCATTCTCAGATACCAGCTCCTCCTTTACTATAACACAGCCATTGTCACTCTCAGATACCAGCTCCTCTCTCAATTACACACAGCTTGTCCCAATCTCAGATACCAGCTTCTCCCTCACTAACATCCAGCCTGGCCCACTCTCAGATACCAGCTCCTCCTTCACTAACACACAGTCTGTCCCAATCTCAGATAACAGCTCCTCCCTCGCTAACACACAGACTGTCCCACACTCTGATACCAGCTCCTCCCTCACTAACACACAGCATGTCTCACTCTCAGATACCTGCTCCTCCATCACTAACACACAGCCTGTCCCACTCTCAGATACCAGCTCCTCCCTAACTAACACACAGCCTGTCCCACTCACAGATAGAAGCTCCTCCCTCACTAACATACAGCCTGTCCCACTCTCAGATACGGGCTCCGTCCTCACTAACACACAGCCTGTCTCAATCTCAGATACGTGCTCCTCCATCACTAACAGACAGCCTGTCCCACTCTCAGATACCATCTCCTCCATCGCTAACACACAATGTGTCCCATCTCAGGTACCAGCTCCTCCCTCCCTAACACACATCACGTCCCACTCCCAGAAACCTCCTCCTCCTTCACTAACACACAGCCTGTCCCACTTTTGGATACAAGCTCCTCCCTCGCTAACACACAGACTGTCCCACTTTCAGATACCAGCTCCTCCCTCACTAACACACAGTCTGTCCCACTCTCAGATACCAGCTCCTCCCTCACTAACACACAGCCTGTCTTACTATCAGATACCAGCTCCTCCCTCACTAATACACAATCTGTCCCACTCTCAGATACCAGTTGCTCCCTCCTAACACACAGCACCTCCAACTCTCAGATATCTGCTCCTCCATCACTAACACACATCCTGTCCCACTCTCAGATACCAGCCCCTCCCTCCCAAACACACAGCAAGTCCCACTCTCAGATAGCAACTCCTCCATCACTAACAAACGGCCTGTCCCACTCTCAGATACCGGCTCCTCCATCACCAACACAGCCTGTCCCTCTCTCAGATACCAGCTCCTCCCTCACTAACACATAGCCTGTCCCACTTTCCGATACCAGATCCATGCTCACTAATACTCAGTCTGTCCTGCTCTCAGATACCAGCTCCTTCATCACTAACACACAGCCCGTCCCACTCTCAGATAACAGATCCTCCCCCACTAACACAGCCTGTCTCACTCTCAGATACCTGCTCCTCCCTCACTAACACACAGCCTGTCCCACTCTCAGATACCAGCTCCTCCCTCAATAACACAGCCTGTCCCACTCTCAGATACCAGCCCCTGCCTCAATAACACAGCCTGTCCCACTCTCAAATACCAGCTCCTCCCTCACTAACACCCAGCCTGTCCCACTCTCAGATACCAGCTCCTCCCTCTCTAACAGACAGCCTGTCCCTCTCTCAGATACCACCTCCTCTCTCACTAACACACAGCCTTTACCACTCTCAGATACCACCTCCTCCCTCAATAACACACAACCCTTCCCAATCTCAGATACCAGCTCTTCACTCACGAACACACAGCCTGGCCCACTCTCAGATACCAGCTCTTCACTCACAAACACATAGCCTGTGCCTCTTTCAGATACCATCTCCAACCTCACCAACGCACAGCAAGTCCCACTCTCAGATACCAGCTCCTCGCTCACTAATGCTCAGTCTGTCCTACTCTCAGATACCAGCTACTTCCTCTCTAACACACAGCCTGTCCGACACTCAGATAAGAGATGTTCCCTCAGTAACACAGCCTGTCCCACTCGCAGATACCAGCACCTCCCTCACTGACACAGCCTGTTCCAATCTCAAATGCTAGAGTATCCTTCAGTAACACACGGCCTGTCACACTCTCAGATACCATCTCCTCTCTCTCTTACACACAGCACTTCCCAATCTTAGATACCAGCTTCTCCCTCAGTAACACACAGCCTGTCCCACTCTCAGATACCATCTCCTCCATCACCAACACACAGTCTGTCCCACTCTCAGATACCAACTACTCCCTCACTTACACACAGCCTGTCCCGCTCTCAGATACCAGCTCCTCCCTCATTACACACAGCCTGTCCTAATCTCAGATACCAGCTCTTCACTCACTAACACAAAGCCTGGCCCACTCGCAGATACCAGCTCCACCCTCACTAACACACAGCCTGTCCCACTCTCAGATACCAGCTCCTCCCTCACTAACACACGGCCTGTCACACTCTCAGATACCAGCTCCTCCCTCACTAACACACAGCCTGTCACACTCTCAGATACCAGCTCTTCCCTCCCGAACACATTGCACGTCCCACTCTCAGATACCTGCTCCTCCATCAAAAACACACAATGTGTCCCAACTCAGATACCAGCTCCTCCCTCACTAACACACAGCCTGTCCCACTCTCAGATACCTGCTCCTTCATCACTAACACACTGCCTGTCCCACTCTCAGATACCAGCTCCTCCCTAACTAACACACAGCCTGTCCCAATCTCAGATACCAGCTCCTCCCTCACTAACACACAGCCTGTCCCACTCTCGGATACCAGCTCCTCCCTCACTCACACACAGCATGTCCCACTCTCAGATACCAGCTCCTCCCTCAGTAACACACAGCCTGTCCCACTCTCAGATACCAGCTCCTCCATCACTAACATGCAATCTGTGCAACACTCAAATACCAGCTCCTCCCTCACTAACACACAGCCTGTCCCACTCTCAGATACCAGCTCCTCCCTCACTAACACACAGTCTGTCCCACTCTCAAATACCTGCTCCTCCCTGACTAACACACATCCTGTCCCACTCTCACATTCCAGCTCCTCGGTCACTGACACACAGCCTGTCCCACTTTCAGATATCAGCTCCTCCCGCACTATCATACAGCCTGTCCCACTCTCAGATACCAGCTCCTCCCTCAATGACACACAGTCTGTCCCACTCTCAGATACCAGCTCCTCTCTCACTAACACGCAGCCTGATGCAGTCTCAGATACCAGGTCCTCTCTCACTTACACACAGCTTGTCCCACTCTCAGATACCAGCATATCCTTCAATAACGCACAGCTTGTCCCACTCTCAGATGCCAGCTCCTCCATCACTAACACAGCCTTTCCCATTCTCAGATATCAGCTCCTCCTTTACTATAACACAACCATTGTCACTCTCAGATACCAGCTCCTCTGTGACTAACACACAGCCTGTCCCAATCTCAGATATCAGCTCCTCTCTCACTTACACACAGCTTGTCCCAATCTCAGATACCAGCTCCTCCATGAATAACACTCAGCCTGTCACATTCTCAGATACCAGCTCTTCACTCATTAACAGACATGCTGTCCCACTCTCAGATACCAGCTCCTCCCTCACTAACACACATGCTCTCCCACTCTCAGATACCAGCTCCTCCCTCAGTAACACACAACCTGTCCCACTCTCAGATAACAGCTCCTCCCTCACTAACACATAGCCTGTTCCACTCTCAGATACCAGATCCTCGCTCACAAATACACAGTCTGTCCTACTGTCAGATACCAGCTCCTCCCTCACTAACACACAGCCTGTCCCACACTCAGATAACAGATCCTCCCTCACTAACACACAGCCTGTCCCAATCTCAGATACCAGATCCTCCTTCACTAACACACAGCATGTCCCACTCTCAGATTCCAGCTCCTCCCACAATAACACACAGCCTGTGACTCTTTCAGATACCAGCTACACCCTCACTAACGCACAGCATGTCCCACTCTCAGATACCAGCGCCTCCCGCACTAACACACAGCCTGTCCCACTCTCAGATACCAGCTCCTCCATCACTAACACACAGCCTGTCCCACTCTCAGATACAAACTCCTGCCTCACTAACACACAGCCTGTCCCACTCTCAGATACCAGCTCCTCCCTCGCTAACACACACACTGTCCCACTCTCAGATACCAGCTCCTCCCTCATTAACACACAACCTGTCCCACTCTCAGATAACAGCTCCTCCTTCACTAACACATAGCCTGTCCCACTCTCAGATACCAGATCCTCGCTCACAAATACACAGTCTGTCCTACTGTCAGATACCAGCTCCTTCCTCACTAACACACAGCCTGTCCCACTCTCAGATAACAGATCCTCCCTCACAAACATACCCTCTCCCAATCTCAGATACCAGATCCTCCTTCACTAACACACTGCCTGTCCCACTCTCAGATACCAGCTCCTTTGTCACTAACACCCAGCCTGTCCCAGTCTCAGATACCAGCTACTCCTTCACTAACACACAGCCTGTCACACTCTCTGGTAAAAGCTCCTCTCTCACTTACACACTGCCTGTCCCACTCTCAGATACCAGCTTCTCCCTCAGTAACACACAGCCTGTCCCACTCTCAGATACCAGCTCCTCCATCACTAACACACAGCCTGTCCCACTCTCAGATACAATCTCCTCCCTCACTAACACACAGTCTGTCCCACTCTCAGATACCAGCTCCTCCCTCGCTAACACACAGACTGTCCCACTCTCAGATGCCAGCTCCTCCCTCACTAATACACAATCTGTCCCACTCTCAGATACCAGTTCCTCCCTCCCTTACACACAGCAGGTCCCAATCTCAGTTTCCAGCTCCTCCCTCACTAACGTACAGCCTGTCCCACACTCAGATACCAACTCGTCCCTCACTAACACACAGCCTGTCCCACTCTCAGATACCAACTCCTCCATCACTAACACACAATCTGTCCAACTCTCAGATACCAGCTCCTCGCTCGCTAACACACAGACTGTCCCACTCTCAGATACCAGCTCCTCCCTCACTAATACACAATCTGTCCCACTCTCAGATACCAGTTCCTCCCTCCCTAACACACAGCACGTCCCAATCTCAGTTTCCAGCTCCTCCCTCACTAACGTACAGCCTGTCCCAATCGCACATACCACCTCCTCCCTCACAAACACACAGCCTGTCCCAATCTCAGATACCAGCTCCTCCCTCAGTAACACACAGCCTGTCCCACTCTCAGATACCAGCTCCTCCCTCACAAACAGCCTGTCTCACTCTCAGATACTAGCTCCTCCATCCCTAACGCACAGATTGTCCCACTCTCAGATACCAACTCCTCCCACAATAACACACTGCCTGTGCCTCTTTCAGATACCAGCACCACCCTCACTATTGCACATCACGTCCCATTCGCAGATACCAGCACCTCCGGCACTAACACACAGGCTGTCACACTCTCAGATACTAGCTCCTCCCTCAATAACACTGCCTGTCCCACTCTCAGATACCACCTCCTCCCTCTCTAACACATAGCCTGTCTCACTCTCAGATACCAATCCTCTGTCACTACACGCAGCGTGGTCCACTCTCAGATACCAGCTCCTCCCTCACTAACACAAAGCCTGTCCCACTCTCAGATACCAGCTCCTCCCTCAATAACACACCGACTGTCCCTCTCTCAGATACCTGCTGCTCCATCACTAACACACAGCCTGTCCGACTCTCAGATACCAGCTCCTCCCTCAGAAACACACAGCCTGTCCGAATCTCAGATACCACCTCCTCCCTCACAAACACACAGCCGGTCCCAATCTCAGATGCCAGCTCCTCCCTCACTAACACACAGCCCGTCCGACTCTCAGATACCACCTCCTCCCTCACAAACACACATCCGGTCCCAATCTCAGATACCAGCTCCTCCCTCACTAACACACAGCCTGTCCCACTCTCAGATACCAGCTCCTCCCTCACTAACACACAATCTGTCCCACTCTCAGATACCAGTTCCACACTCCCTAACACACAGCACGTCCCAATCTCAGTTTCCAGCTCCTCCCTCACTAACGTACAGCCTGTCCCAATCGCACATACCACCTCCTCCCTCACAAACACACAGCCGGTCCCAATCTCAGATGCCAGCTCCTCCCTCACTAACACACAGCCTGTCCGACTCTCAGATACCACCTCCTCCCTCACAAACACACAGCCGGTCCCAATCTCAGATACCAGCTCCTCCCTCACTAACACACAGCCTGTCCCAATCTCAGATACCAGCTCCTCCCTCACTAACACACAGCCTGTCCCACTCTCGGATTCCAGCACCTACCTCACTAACACGCAGCCTGTCCCACTCTCAGATACCAGCTCCTCCCTCTTTAACACACAGCCTGTCCCACTCTCAGATACGAGCTCCTCCATCACTAACATACAGCCTGTCCCACTCTCAGATACCAGCTCTTCAATGACTAACACACAGCCTGTCCCACTCTCAGATACGAGCTCCTCCATCACTAACATACAGCCTGTCCCACTCTCAGATACCAGCTCTTCAATGACTAACACACAGCCTGTCCCACTCTCAGATACCAGCTCTTCAAGCACTAACTCCCTCACTAACAAACAGCCTGTCCCTCTCTCAGATACCAGAATATCCTTCAATAACAAACAGACTTTCCCAATCTCATATACCACCTCCTCCCTCACAAACACACAGCCTGTCCCACTCTCAGATGCCTGCTCCTCCCTCACTAAAACACAGCCTGTGCATCTTTCAGATACCAGCTCTACCCTCACTAACGCACAGCACGTCCCACTCTCAGATACCAGCTCGTCCATCACTAACACACGGCCTGTCCGACTCTCAGATACCAGCTCCTCCCTCACTAACACACAGCCTGTCCCACTCTCAGATACCAGCTCCTCCCTCACTAACACACAGGCTGTCCCACTCTCAGATACCTGCTCCTTCATCACTAACACACTGCCTGTCCCACTCTCAGATACCAGCTCCTCCCACAATAACACACAGCCTGTCCCACTCTCAGATACCAGTTCCTCCATCACTAACACACAATTTGTCCAACTCTCAGATACCACCTCCTCCCTCCCTTATACACAGCACGTCCCACTCTCAGATACCACCTCCTCCCACACTAACACAAAGCCTGTCCCACTCTCACATACCAGCTGCTACCTCACTAACACACGGCCTGTCTCACTCTCAGATACCAGCTCCTCCCTCACTAACACACAGTCTGTCCCACTCTCAAATACCTGCTCCTCCCTGACTAACACACATCCTGTCCCACTCTCACATTCCAGCTCCTCGGTCACTGACACACAGCCTGTCCCACTTTCAGATATCAGCTCCTCCCACACTATCATACAGCCTGTCCCACTCTCAGATACCAGCTCCTCCCTCACTGACACACAGTCTGTCCCACTCTCAGATACCAGCTCCTCCCTCGCTAACACACAGACTGTCCCACTCTCAGATACCAGCTGCTCCCTCACTAACACACAGCCTGTCCCACACTCAGATACCAGCTCCTCCCTCACTAACACACAGCCTGTCCCACTATCAGATACCAGCTCCTCCATCACTAATACACAATCTGTCCCACACTCAGATACCAGCTCCTCTCTCACTAACACGCAGCCTGATGCAGTCTCAGATACCAGGTCCTCTCTCACTTACACACAGCTTGTCCCACTCTCAGATACCAGCATATCCTTCAATAACGCACAGCCTGTCCCATTCTCAGATGCCAGCTCCTCCATCACTAACACAGCCTTTCCCATTCTCAGATATCAGCTCCTCCTTTACTATAACACAACCATTGTCACTCTCAGATACCAGCTCCTCTGTCACTAACACACAGCCTGTCCCAATCTCAGATATCAGCTCCTCTCTCACTTACACACAGCTTGTCCCAATCTCAGATACCAGCTCCTCCATGAATAACACTCAGCCTGTCACATTCTCAGATACCAGCTCTTCACTCATTAACAGACATGCTGTCCCACTCTCAGATACCAGCTCCTCCCTCACTAACACACATGCTCTCCCACTCTCAGATACCAGCTCCTCCCTCAGTAACACACAACCTGTCCCACTCTCAGATAATAGCTCCTCCCTCACTAACACATAGCCTGTTCCACTCTCAGATACCAGATCCTCGCTCACAAATACACAGTCTGTCCTACTGTCAGATACCAGCTCCTTCCTCACTAACACACAGCCTGTCCCACTCTCAGATACCAGCTCCTCCCTCACTAACACACAGCCTGTCCCACTCTCAGATAACAGATCCTCCCTCACTAACACACAGCCTGTCCCAATCTCAGATACCAGATCCTCCTTCACTAACACACAGCATGTCCCACTCTCAGATTCCAGCTCCTCCCACAATAACACACAGCCTGTGACTCTTTCAGATACCAGCTACACCCTCACTAACGCACAGCATGTCCCACTCTCAGATACCAGCGCCTCCCGCACTAACACACAGCCTGTCCCACTCTCAGATACCAGCTCCTCCATCACTAACACACAGCCTGTCCCACTCTCAGATACAAACTCTTGCCTCACTAACACACAGCCTGTCCCACTCTCAGATACCAGCTCCTCCCTCGCTAACACACACGCTGTCCCACTCTCAGATACCAGCTCCTCCCTCATTAACACACAACCTGTCCCACTCTCAGATAACAGCTCCTCCTTCACTAACACATAGCCTGTCCCACTCTCAGATACCAGATCCTCGCTCACAAATACACAGTCTGTCCTACTGTCAGATACCAGCTCCTTCCTCACTAACACACAGCCTGTCCCACTCTCAGATAACAGATCCTCCCTCACAAACATACCCTCTCCCAATCTCAGATACCAGATCCTCCTTCACTAACACACTGCCTGTCCCACTCTCAGATACCAGCTCCTTTGTCACTAACACCCAGCCTGTCCCAGTCTCAGATACCAGCTACTCCTTCACTAACACACAGCCTGTCACACTCTCTGGTAAAAGCTCCTCTCTCACTTACACACTGCCTGTCCCACTCTCAGATACCAGCTTCTCCCTCAGTAACACACAGCCTGTCCCACTCTCAGATACCAGCTCCTCCATCACTAACACACAGCCTGTCCCACTCTGAGATACAATCTCCTCCCTCACTAACACACAGTCTGTCCCACTCTCAGATACCAGCTCCTCCCTCGCTAACACACAGACTGTCCCACTCTCAGATGCCAGCTCCTCCCTCACTAATACACAATCTGTCCCACTCTCAGATACCAGTTCCTCCCTCCCTTACACACAGCAGGTCCCAATCTCAGTTTCCAGCTCCTCCCTCACTAACGTACAGCCTGTCCCACACTCAGATACCAACTCGTCCCTCACTAACACACAGCCTGTCCCACTCTCAGATACCAACTCCTCCATCACTAACACACAATCTGTCCAACTCTCAGATACCAGCTCCTCGCTCGCTAACACACAGACTGTCCCACTCTCAGATACCAGCTCCTCCCTCACTAATACACAACCTGTCCCACTCTCAGATACCAGTTCCTCCCTCCCTAACACACAGCACGTCCCAATCTCAGTTTCCAGCTCCTCCCTCACTAACGTACAGCCTGTCCCAATCGCACATACCAGCTCCTCCCTCGCTAACACACAGACTGTCCCACTCTCAGATACCAGCTGCTCCCTCACTAACACACAGCCTGTCCCACACTCAGATACCAGCTCCTCCCTCACTAACACACAGCCTGTCCCACTATCAGATACCAGCTATCCATCACTAATACACAATCTGTCCCACACTCAGATACCAGCTCCTCTCTCACTAACACGCAGCCTGATGCAGTCTCAGATACCAGGTCCTCTCTCACTTACACACAGCTTGTCCCACTCTCAGATACCAGCATATCCTTCAATAACGCACAGCCTGTCCCACTCTCAGATGCCATCTCCTCCATCACTAACACAGCCTTTCCCATTCTCAGATATCAGCTCCTCCTTTACTATAACACAACCATTGTCACTCTCAGATACCAGCTCCTCTGTCACTAACACACAGCCTGTCCCAATCTCAGATATCAGCTCCTCTCTCACTTACACACAGCTTGTCCCACTCTCAGATACCAACTCCTCCATCACTAACACACAATCTGTCCAACTCTCAGATACCAGCTCCTCGCTCGCTAACACACAGACTGTCCCACTCTCAGATACCAGCTCCTCCCTCACTAATACACAATCTGTCCCACTCTCAGATACCAGTTCCTCCCTCCCTAACACACAGCACGTCCCAATCTCAGTTTCCAGCTCCTCCCTCACTAACGTACAGCCTGTCCCAATCGCACATACCACCTCCTCCCTCACAAACACACAGCCTGTCCCAATCTCAGATACCAGCTCCTCCTTCAGTAACACACAGCCTGTCCCACTCTCAGATACCAGCTCCTCCCTCACAAACAGC
Source organism: Isurus oxyrinchus (assembly GCA_026770705.1). Taxonomy (NCBI): domain Eukaryota; kingdom Metazoa; phylum Chordata; class Chondrichthyes; order Lamniformes; family Lamnidae; genus Isurus; species Isurus oxyrinchus. Next base: position 363,246 of record JANJGN010000419.1, read on the forward strand.
CTGTCTCACTCTCAGATACTAGCTCCTCCATCCCTAACGCACAGATTGTCCCACTCTCAGATACCAACTCCTCCCACAATAACACACTGCCTGTGCCTCTTTCAGATACCAGCACCACCCTCACTATTGCACATCACGCCCCATTCGCAGATACCAGCACCTCCGGCACTAACACACAGGCTGTCACACTCTCAGATACTAGCTCCTCCCTCAATAACACTGCCTGTCCCACTCTCAGATACCACCTCCTCCCTCTCTAACACATAGCCTGTCTCACTCTCAGATACCAATCCTCTGTCACTACACGCAGCGTGGTCCACTCTCAGATACCAGCTCCTCCCTCACTAACACAAAGCCTGTCCCACTCTCAGATACCAGCTCCTCCCGCAATAACACACCGACTGTCCCTCTCTCAGATACATGCTGCTCCATCACTAACACACAGCCTGTCCGACTCTCAGATACCAGCTCCTCCCTCAGAAACACACAGCCTGTCCGAATCTCAGATACCACCTCCTCCCTCACAAACACACAGCCGGTCCCAATCTCAGATGCCAGCTCCTCCCTCACTAACACACAGCCCGTCCGACTCTCAGATACCACCTCCTCCCTCACAAACACACATCCGGTCCCAATCTCAGATACCAGCTCCTCCCTCACTAACACACAGCCTGTCCCACTCTCAGATACCAGCTCCTCCCTCACTAACACACAATCTGTCCCACTCTCAGATACCAGTTCCACACTCCCTAACACACAGCACGTCCCAATCTCAGTTTCCAGCTCCTCCCTCACTAACGTACAGCCTGTCCCAATCGCACATACCACCTCCTCCCTCACAAACACACAGCCGGTCCCAATCTCAGATGCCAGCTCCTCCCTCACTAACACACAGCCTGTCCGACTCTCAGATACCACCTCCTCCCTCACAAACACACAGCCGGTCCCAATCTCAGATACCAGCTCCTCCCTCACTAACACACAGCCTGTCCCAATCTCAGATACCAGCTCCTCCCTCACTAACACACAGCCTGTCCCACTCTCGGATTCCAGCACCTACCTCACTAACACGCAGCCTGTCCCACTCTCAGATACCAGCTCCTCCCTCATTAACACACAGCCTGTCCCACTCTCAGATACGAGCTCCTCCATCACTAACATACAGCCTGTCCCACTCTCAGATACCAGCTCTTCAATGCCTAACACACAGCCTGTCCCACTCTCAGATACCAGCTCCTCAAGCACTAACTCCCTCACTAACAAACAGCCTGTCCCTCTCTCAGATACCAGAATATCCTTCAATAACAAACAGACTTTCCCAATCTCATATACCACCTCCTCCCTCACAAACACACAGCCTGTCCCACTCTCAGATGCCTGCTCCTCCCTCACTAAAACACAGCCTGTGCATCTTTCAGATACCAGCTCTACCCTCACTAACGCACAGCACGTCCCACTCTCAGATACCAGCTCGTCCATCACTAACACACGGCCTGTCCGACTCTCAGATACCAGCTCCTCCCTCACTAACACACAGCCTGTCCCACTCTCAGATACCAGCTCCTCCCTCACTAACACACAGGCTGTCCCACTCTCAGATACCTGCTCCTTCATCACTAACACACTGCCTGTCCCACTCTCAGATACCAGCTCCTCCCACAATAACACACAGCCTGTCCCAATCTCAGATACCAGTTCCTCCATCACTAACACACAATTTGTCCAACTCTCAGATACCACCTCCTCCCTCCCTTATACACAGCACGTCCCACTCTCAGATACCACCTCCTCCCACACTAACACAAAGCCTGTCCCACTCTCACATACCAGCTGCTACCTCACTAACACACAGCCTGTCCCACTTTCAGATATCAGCTCCTCCCACACTATCATACAGCCTGTCCCACTCTCAGATACCAGCTCCTCCCTCACTGACACACAGTCTGTCCCACTCTCAGATACCAGCTCCTCCCTCGCTAACACACAGACTGTCCCACTCTCAGATACCAGCTGCTCCCTCACTAACACACAGCCTGTCCCACACTCAGATACCAGCTCCTCCCTCACTAACACACAGCCTGTCCCACTATCAGATACCAGCTCCTCCATCACTAATACACAATCTGTCCCACACTCAGATACCAGCTCCTCTCTCACTAACACGCAGCCTGATGCAGTCTCAGATACCAGGTCCTCTCTCACTTACACACAGCTTGTCCCACTCTCAGATACCAGCATATCCTTCAATAACGCACAGCCTGTCCCACTCTCAGATGCCAGCTCCTCCATCACTAACACAGCCTTTCCCATTCTCAGATATCAGCTCCTCCTTTACTATAACACAACCATTGTCACTCTCAGATACCAGCTCCTCTGTCACTAACACACAGCCTGTCCCAATCTCAGATATCAGCTCCTCTCTCACTTACACACAGCTTGTCCCAATCTCAGATACCAGCTCCTCCATGAATAACACTCAGCCTGTCACATTCTCAGATACCAGCTCTTCACTCATTAACAGACATGCTGTCCCACTCTCAGATACCAGCTCCTCCCTCACTAACACACATGCTCTCCCACTCTCAGATACCAGCTCCTCCCTCAGTAACACACAACCTGTCCCACTCTCAGATAACAGCTCCTCCCTCACTAACACATAGCCTGTTCCACTCTCAGATACCAGATCCTCGCTCACAAATACACAGTCTGTCCTACTGTCAGATACCAGCTCCTTTCTCACTAACACACAGCCTGTTCCACTCTCAGATAACAGATCCTCCCTCACTAACACACAGCCTGTCCCAATCTCAGATACCAGATCCTCCTTCACTAACACACAGCATGTCCCACTCTCAGATTCCAGCTCCTCCCACAATAACACACAGCCTGTGGCTCTTTCAGATACCAGCTACACCCTCACTAACACACAGCTTGTCCCACTCTCAGATACCAGCTCCTCCATCACTAACACACATCCTGTCCCACTCTCAGATACCAGCTCCTCCATCACTAACACACAGCCTGTCCCACTCTCAGATACAAACTCCTGCCTCACTAACACACAGCCTGTCCCACTCTCAGATACCAGCTCCTCCCTCGCTAACACACACACTGTCCCACTCTCAGATACCAGCTCCTCCTTCATTAACACACAACCTGTCCCACTCTCAGATAACAGCTCCTCCTTCACTAACACATAGCCTGTCCCACTCTCAGATACCAGATCCTCGCTCACAAATACACAGTCTGTCCTACTGTCAGATACCAGCTCCTTCCTCACTAACACACAGCCTGTCCCACTCTCAGATAACAGATCCTCCCTCACAAACATACCCTCTCCCAATCTCAGATACCAGATCCTCCTTCACTAACACACTGCCTGTCCCACTCTCAGATACCAGCTCCTTTGTCACTAACACCCAGCCTGTCCCAGTCTCAGATACCAGCTACTCCTTCACTAACACACAGCCTGTCACACTCTCTGGTAAAAGCTCCTCTCTCACTTACACACTGCCTGTCCCACTCTCAGATACCAGCTTCTCCCTCAGTAACACACAGCCTGTCCCACTCTCAGATACCAGCTCCTCCATCACTAACACACAGCCTGTCCCACTCTCAGATACAATCTCCTCGCTCGCTAACACACAGACTGTCCCACTCTCAGATACCAGCTCCTCCCTCACTAATACACAATCTGTCCCACTCTCAGATACCAGTTCCTCCCTCCCTAACACACAGCACGTCCCAATCTCAGTTTCCAGCTCCTCCCTCACTAACGTACAGCCTGTCCCAATCGCACATACCACCTCCTCCCTCACAAACACACAGCCTGTCCCAATCTCAGATACCAGCTCCTCCCTCAGTAACACACAGCCTGTCCCACTCTCAGATACCAGCTCCTCCCTCACAAACAGCCTGTCTCACTCTCAGATACTAGCTCCTCCATCCCTAACGCACAGATTGTCCCACTCTCAGATACCAACTCCTCCCACAATAACACACTGCCTGTGCCTCTTTCAGATACCAGCACCACCTTCACTATTGCACATCACGTCCCATTCGCAGATACCAGCACCTCCGGCACTAACACACAGGCTGTCACACTCTCAGATACTAGCTCCTCCCTCAATAACACTGCCTGTCCCACTCTCAGATACCACCTCCTCCCTCTCTAACACATAGCCTGTCTCACTCTCAGATACCAATCCTCTGTCACTACACGCAGCGTGGTCCACTCTCAGATACCAGCTCCTCCCTCACTAACACAAAGCCTGTCCCACTCTCAGATACCTGCTGCTCCATCACTAACACACAGCCTGTCCGACTCTCAGTTACCAGCTCCTCCCTCAGAAACACACAGCCTGTCCGAATCTCAGATGCCACCTCCTCCCTCACAAACACACAGCCGGTCCCAATCTCAGATGCCAGCTCCTCCCTCACTAACACACAGCCCGTCCGACTCTCAGATACCACCTCCTCCCTCACAAACACACATCCGGTCCCAATCTCAGATACCAGCTCCTCCCTCACTAACACACAGCCTGTCCCACTCTCAGATACCAGCTCCTCCCTCACTAACACACAATCTGTCCCACTCTCAGATACCAGTTCCACCCTCCCTAACACACAGCACGTCCGAATCTCAGTTTCCAGCTCCTCCCTCACTAACGTACAGCCTGTCCCAATCGCACATACCACCTCCTCCCTCACAAACACACAGCCGGTCCCAATCTCAGATGCCAGCTCCTCCCTCACTAACACACAGCCTGTCCGACTCTCAGATACCACCTCCTCCCTCACAAACACACAGCCGGTCCCAATCTCAGATACCAGCTCCTCCCTCACTAGCACACAGCCTGTCCCACTCTCAGATACCAGCTCCTCCCTCACTAACACACAGCCTGTCCCACTCTCGGATTCCAGCACCTACCTCACTAACACGCAGCCTGTCCCACTCTCAGATACCAGCTCCTCCCTCATTAACACACAGCCTGTCCCACTCTCAGATACGAGCTCCTCCATCACTAACATACAGCCTGTCCCACTCTCAGATACCAGCTCTTCAATGACTAACACACAGCCTGTCCCACTCTCAGATACCAGCTCTTCAAGCACTAACTCCCTCACTAACAAACAGCCTGTCCCTCTCTCAGATACCAGAATATCCTTCAATGACAAACAGACTTTCCCAATCTCATATACCACCTCCTCCCTCACAAACACACAGCCTGTCCCACTCTCAGATGCCTGCTCCTCCCTCACTAAAACACAGCCTGTGCATCTTTCAGATACCAGCTCTACCCTCACTAACGCACAGCACGTCCCACTCTCAGATACCAGCTCGTCCATCACTAACACACGGCCTGTCCGACTCTCAGATACCAGCTCCTCCCTCACTAACACACAGCCTGTCCCACTCTCAGATACCAGCTCCTCCCTCACTAACACACAGGCTGTCCCACTCTCAGATACCTGCTCCTTCATCACTAACACACTGCCTGTCCCACTCTCAGATACCAGCTCCTCCCACAATAACACACAGCCTGTCCCACTCTCAGATACCAGTTCCTCCATCACTAACACACAATTTGTCCAACTCTCAGATACCACCTCCTCCCTCCCTTATACACAGCACGTCCCACTCTCAGATACCACCTCCTCCCACACTAACACAAAGCCTGTCCCACTCTCACATACCAGCTGCTACCTCACTAACACACAGCCTGTCCCACTTTCAGATATCAGCTCCTCCCTCACTATCACACAGCCTGTCCCACTCTCAGATACCAGCTGCACCCTCACTAACACACGGCCTGTCTCACTCTCAGATACCAGCTCCTCTCTCACTAACACACAGACAGTCTCACTCTCAGATACCAGCTCCTCTGTCACGAACACACAGCCTGTCCCAATCTCAGATAGCAGCTCCTCTCTCAATTACACACAGCTTGTCCCACTCTCAGATACCAGCTCCTCTCTCACTAACACACAGTCTGTCCCACTCTCAGATACCAGCTTCTCCCTCACTAACACACTGCCTGTCCCACTGTCAGATACCAGCTTCTCCCTCAGTAACACACAGCCTGTCTCTTTCTCAGATACCAGCTCCTCCATCACTAACACACAGCCTGTCCCACTCTCAGATACCAGCTTCTCCCTCACTAACACACAGCCTGTCCCACTCTCAGATACCAGCTTCTCCCGCACTAACACACAGCCTGTCTCATTCTCAAAGACCAGCTCCTCCATCACTAACGCACAGCCTGTCCCAATCTCAGATACCTGCTCCTTCATCACTAACACACTGCCTGTCCCACTCTCAGATACCAGTTCCTCCCGAACTAACACACAGCCTGTCCCACTCTCAGATACCAACTCCTCCCTTACTGACACACAGACTGTCCCACACTCAGATACCAGCTCCTCCCTCACTAACATACAGCCTGTCCCACTCTCAGATACGAGCTCCGGCCTCACTAACACACAGCATGTCCCACTCTCCGATACCTACTCCTCGATCACTAACACACAGCCTGTCCGACTCTCAGATACCAGCTCCACCCTCACTAACACACAGCCTGTCCCACTCTCTGATACCAGCTCCTCGATCACTAACACACAGCCTGTCCGACTCTCAGATACCAGCTTCTCCCTCACTAACACACATCCTGTCTCATTCTCAGATACCAGCTCCTCCATCACTAACACACAGCCTGTCCCACTCTCAGATACCAGCTCCTCCCTAACTAACACACATGCTGTCCCACTCTCAGATACCAGTTCCACCCTCAGTAACACACATCCTGTCCCTCTCTCAGATAACAGATCCTCCCTGACTAACACAGCCTGTCCCACTCTCAGATCCCTGCTCCTCCCTCAATAACACAGCCTGTCCCACTCTCAGATACCAGCCCCTCACTCAATAACACTATCTGTCCCATTTTCAAATACCAGCTCCTCCCTCACTAACACCCAGCCTGTCCCACTCTCTGATACCAGCTCCTCCCTCACTAATACACAGCCTGTCGCACTCTCTGATAAAAGCTCATCTCACGCTTACACACAGCCTGTCCCACTCTCTGATACCTGCATATCCTTCAGTAACGCACAGCCTATCACACTCTCAGATGCCAGCTCCTCCATCAATAACACAGCCTGTCCCATTCTCAGATACCAGCTCCTCCTTTACTATAACACAGCCATTGTCACTCTCAGATACCAGCTCCTCCCTCACTAACACACAGCCTGTCCCACTCTCAGATGCCAGCTCCTCCATCAATAACACAGCCTGTCCCATTCTCAGATACCAGCTCCTCCTTCACTATAACACAGCCATTGTCACTCTCAGATACCAGCTCCTCTCTCACTTACACACAGCTTGTCCCAATCTCAGATACCAGCTTCTCCCTCACTAACATCCAGCCTGGCCCACTCTCAGATACCAGCTCCTCCTTCACTAACACACAGTCTGTCCCACTCTCAGATACCAGCTCCTCCCTCGCTAACACACAGACTGTCCCACACTCTGATACCAGCTCCTCCCTCACTAACACACAGCATGTCTCACTCTCAGATACCTGCTCCTCCATCACTAACACACAGCCTGTCCCACTCTCAGATACCAGCTCTTCCCTCCCGAACACACTGCCTGTCCCACTCTCAGATACCAGCTCCTCCCTAACTAACACACAGCCTGTCCCACTCACAGATAGAAGCTCCTCCCTCACTAACATACAGCCTGTCCCACTCTCAGATACGAGCTCCGTCCTCACTAACACACAGCCTGTCTCAATCTCAGATACGTGCTCCTCCATCACTAACAGACAGCCTGTCCCACTCTCAGATACCATCTCCTCCATCGCTAACACACAATGTGTCCCATCTCAGGTACCAGCTCCTCCCTCCCTAACACACATCACGTCCCACTCCCAGAAACCTCCTCCTCCTTCACTAACACACAGCCTGTCCCACTTTTGGATACCAGCTCCTCTTTCGCTAACACACAGACTGTCCCACTTTCAGATACCAGCTCCTCCCTCACTAACACACAGTCTGTCCCACTCTCAGATACCAGCTCATCCCTCACTAACAGACAGCCTGTCTTACTATCAGATACCAGCTCCTCCCTCACTAATACACAATCTGTCCCACTCTCAGATACCAGTTGCTCCCTCCTAACACACAGCACCTCCAACTCTCAGATATCTGCTCCTCCATCACTAATACACATCCTGTCCCACTCTCAGATACCAGCCCCTCCCTCCCAAACACACAGCACGTCCCACTCTCAGATAGCAACTCCTCCATCACTAACACACGGCCTGTCCCACTCTCAGATAGCGGCTCCTCCATCACCAACACAGCCTGTCCCTCTCTCAGATACCAGCTCCTCCCTCACTAACACATAGCCTGTCCCACTTTCAGATACCAGATCCATGCTCACTAATACTCAGTCTGTCCTGCTCTCAGATACCAGCTCCTTCATCACTAACACACAGCCTGTCCCACTCTCAGATAACAGATCCTCCCCCACTAACACAGCCTGTCTCACTCTCAGATACCTGCTCCTCCCTCACTAACACACAGCCTGTCCCACTCTCAGATACCAGCTCCTCCCTCAATAACACAGCCTGTCCCACTCTCAGATACCAGCCCCTGCCTCAATAACACAGCCTGTCCCACTCTCAAATACCAGCTCCTCCCTCACTAACACCCAGCCTGTCCCACTCTCAGATACCAGCTCCTCCCTCTCTAAAAGACAGCCTGTCCCTCTCTCAGATACCACCTCCTCTCTCACTAACACACAGCCTTTACCACTCTCAGATACCACCTCCTCCCTCAATAACACACAACCCTTCCCAATCTCAGATACCAGCTCTTCACTCACGAACACACAGCCTGGCCCACTCTCAGATACCAGCTCTTCACTCACAAACACATAGCCTGTGCCTCTTTCAGAAACCATCTCCAACCTCACCAACGCACAGCAAGTCCCACTCTCAGATACCAGCTCCTCGCTCACTAATGCTCAGTCTGTCCTACTCTCAGATACCAGCTACTTCCTCTCTAACACACAGCCTGTCCGACACTCAGATAAGAGATGTTCCCTCAGTAACACAGCCTGTCCCACTCGCAGATACCAGCACCTCCCTCACTGACACAGCCTGTCCCAATCTCAAATGCTAGAGTATCCTTCAGTAACACACGGCCTGTCACACTCTCAGATACCATCTCCTCTCTCACTTACACACAGCACTTCCCAATCTTAGATACCAGCTTCTCCCTCAGTAACACACAGCCTGTCCCACTCTCAGATACCATCTCCTCCATCACCAACACACAGTCTGTCCCACTCTCAGATACCAACTACTCCCTCACTTACACACAGCCTGTCCCGCTCTCAGATACCAGCTCCTCCCTCATTACACACAGCCTGTCCTAATCTCAGATACCAGCTCTTCACTCACTAACACACAGCCTGGCCCACTCGCAGATACCAGCTCCACCCTCACTAACACACAGCCTGTCCCACTCTCAGATACCAGCTCCTCCCTCACTAACACACGGCCTGTCACACTCTCAGATACCAGCTCCTCCCTCACTAACACACAGCCTGTCCCACTCTCAGATACCTGCTCCTTCATCACTAACACACTGCCGGTCCCACTCTCAGATACCAGCTCCTCCCTAACTAACACACAGCCTGTCCCAATCTCAGATACCAGCTCCTCCCTCACTAACACACAGCCTGTCCCACTCTCGGATACCAGCTCCTCCCTCACTCACACACAGCATGTCCCACTCTCAGATACCAGTTCCTCCCTCACTAACACACAGCCTGTCCCACTCTCAGATACCTGCTCCTTCATCACTAACACACTGCCGGTCCCACTCTCAGATACCAGCTCCTCCCTAACTAACACACAGCCTGTCCCAATCTCAGATACCAGCTCCTCCCTCACTAACACACAGCCTGTCCCACTCTCGGATACCAGCTCCTCCCTCACTCACACACAGCATGTCCCACTCTCAGATACCAGCTCCTCCCTCACTAACACACAGCCTGTCCCACTCTCAGATACCTGCTCCTTCATCACTAACACACTGCCGGTCCCACTCTCAGATACCAGCTCCTCCCTAACTAACACACAGCCTGTCCCAATCTCAGATACCAGCTCCTCCCTCACTAACACACAGCCTGTCCCACTCTCGGATACCAGCTCCTCCCTCACTCACACACAGCATGTCCCACTCTCAGATACCAGCTCCACCCTCAGTAACACACAGCCTGTCCCACTCTCAGATACCAGCTCCTCCATCACTAACATGCAATCTGTGCAACTCTCAAATACCAGCTCCTCCCTCACTAACACACAGCCTGTCCCACTCTCAGATACCAGCTCCTCCCTCACTAACACACAGTCTGTCCCACTCTCAAATACCTGCTCCTCCCTGACTAACACACATCCTGTCCCACTCTCACATTCCAGCTCCTCGGTCACTGACACACAGCCTGTCCCACTTTCAGATATCAGCTCCTCCCGCACTATCATACAGCCTGTCCCACTCTCAGATACCAGCTCCTCCCTCACTGACACACAGTCTGTCCCACTCTCAGATACCAGCTCCTCCCTCGCTAACACACAGACTGTCCCACTCTCAGATACCAGCTGCTCCCTCACTAACACACAGCCTGTCCCACACTCAGATACCAGCTCCTCCCTCACTAACACACAGCCTGTCCCACTCTCAGATACCAGCTCCTCCATCACTAATACACAATCTGTCCCACACTCAGATACCAGCTCCTCCCTCACTAACACACAGCATGTCTCACTCTCAGATCCCAGCTCCTCCGTCACTAACACACAGCCTGCCCCACTCTCAGATACCTGCTCCTCCATCACTAACACACAGCCTGTCCCACTCTCAGATACCAGTTCCTCCATCACTAACACACAATGTGTCCCAAACTCAGATACAAGCTCCTCCCTCACTTTCACACTGCCTGCCCCACTCTCAGATACCAGCTCCTCCCTAACTAACACACAGCCTGTCCCACTCACAGATAGAAGCTCCTCCCTCACTAACATACAGCCTGTCCCACTCTCAGATACTAGCTCCGTCCTCACTAACACACAGCCTGTCTCAATCTCAGATACGTGCTCCTCCATCACTAACAGACAGCCTGTCCCACTCTCAGATACCATCTCCTCCATCACTAACACACAATGTGTCCCACTCTCAGGTACCATCTCCTCCCTCACTAACACACAGCCTGTCCCACTCCCAGATACCACCTCCTCCCTCACTAACACACAGCCTGTCCCACTTTCGGATACGCGCTCCTCCCTCACTAACACACAGCCTGTCCCACCTTCAGATACCAGCTCCTCTCTCACTAACACGCAGCCTGATGCAGTCTCAGATACCAGGTCCTCTCTCACTTACACACAGCTTGTCCCACTCTCAGATACCAGCATATCCTTCAATAACGCACAGCCTGTCCCACTCTCAGATGCCAGCTCCTCCATCACTAACACAGCCTTTCCCATTCTCAGATATCAGCTCCTCTTTTACTATAACACAACCATTGTCACTCTCAGATACCAGCTCCTCCCTCACTAACACACAGCCTGTCCCACTCTCAGATACCAGCTCCTCTCTCACTTACACACAGCTTGTCCTACTCTCAGATACCAACTCCACCCTCACTCACACACATACTGTCCCACTCTCAGATACTAGATCCTCCCTCACTAACACACAGCCTTTCCCAATCTCAGATACCTGCTCCTCCATCACTATCACACATCCTGTCCCACTCTCAGATACCAGCGCCTCCCTCCCTAACACACAGCACGTCCCACTCTCAGATACCAACTACTCCCTCACTTACAAACAGCTTGTCCCGCTCTCAGATACCACCTCCTCCCTCATTACACACAGCCTGTCCTAATCTCAGATACCAGCTCTTCAATCACTAACACACAGCCTGTCCCACACTCAGATACCAGCTCCTCCCTCACTAACACACAGCCTGCCCCACTCTCTGATACCAGGGTCTCCCTCTCTAACACACAGCATGTCTCACTCTCAGATCCCAGCTCCTCCGTCACTAACACACAGCCTGTCCCACTCTCAGATACCAGCTCCTCCATCACTAACACACAATGTGTCCCAAACTCAGATACAACCTCCTCCCTCACTAACACACTGCCTGCCCCACTCTCAGATACCAGCTCCTCCCTAACTAACACACAGCCTGTCCCACTCACAGATTAAAGCTCCTCCCTAACTAACATACAGCCTGTCCCACTCTCAGATACTAGCTCCGTCCTCACTAACAAACAGCCTGTCTCAATCTCAGATACGTGCTCCTCCATCACTAACAGACAGCCTGTCCCACTCTCAGATACCATCTCCTCCATCACTAACACACAGCCTGTCCCACTCTCAGATACCATCTCCTCCATCACTAACACACAGCCTGTCTCACTCTCAGATACCATCTCCTCCATCACTAACACACAATGTGTCCCACTCTCAGGTACCATCTCCTCCCTCCCTAACACACATCACGTCCCACTCCCAGATTCCACCTCCTCCCTCACTAACACACAGCCTGTCCCACTTTCGGATACGAGCTCCTCCCTCACTAACACACAGCCTGTGCCACCTTCAGATACCAGCTCCTCTCTCACTATCACGCAGCCTGATGCAGTCTCAGATACCAGGTCCTCTCTCACTTACACACAGCTTGTCCCACTCTCAGATACCAGCATATCCTTCAATAACGCACAGCCTGTCCCACTCTCAGATGCCAGCTCCTCCATCACTAACACAGCCTTTCCCATTCTCAGATACCAGCTCCTCCTTTACTATAACACAACCATTGTCACTCTCAGATACCAGCTCCTCCCTCACTAACACACAGCCTGTCCCACTCTCAGATACCAGCTCCTCTCTCACTTACACACAGCTTGTCCTACTCTCAGATACCAACTCCACCCTCACTCACACACATACTGTCCCACTGTCAGATACTAGATCCTCCCTCACTAACACACTGCCTTTCCCAATCTCAGATACCTGCTCCTCCACCACTATCACACATCCTGTCCCACTCTCAGATACCAGCGCCTCCCTCCCTAACACACAGCCTGTCCCACTCTCAGATACCAGCTCCTCCCTCACTAACACACAGCCTGCCCCACTCTCTGATACCAGGGCCTCCCTCACTAACACACAGCATGTCTCACTCTCAGATCCCAGCTCCTCCGTCACTAACACACAGCCTGTCCCACTCTCAGATACCTGCTCCTCCATCACTAACACACAATGTGTCTCAAACTCAGATACAAGCTCCTCCCTCACTAACACACAGCCTGTCCCACTCTCAGATACCTGCTCCTTCATCACCAACACACTGCCTGTCCCACTCTCAGATACCAGCTCCTCCCTAACTAACACACAGCCTGTCCCACTCTCAGATACCAGCTCCTCCCTCGCTAACACACAGACTGTCCCACACTCTGATACCAGCTCCTCCCTCACTAACACACAGCATGTCTCACTCTCAGATACCTGCTCCTCCATCACTAACACACAGCCTGTCCCACTCTCAGATACCAGCTCTTCCCTCCCGAACACACTGCCTGTCCCACTCTCAGATACCAGCTCCTCCCTAACTAACACACAGCCTGTCCCACTCACAGATAGAAGCTCCTCCCTCACTAACATACAGCCTGTCCCACTCTCAGATACGAGCTCCGTCCTCACTAACACACAGCCTGTCTCAATCTCAGATACGTGCTCCTCCATCACTAACAGACAGCCTGTCCCACTCTCAGATACCATCTCCTCCATCGCTAACACACAAAGTGTCCCATCTCAGGTACCAGCTCCTCCCTCCCTAACACACATCACGTCCCACTCCCAGAAACCTCCTCCTCCTTCACTAACACACAGCCTGTCCCACTTTTGGATACCAGCTCCTCCCTCGCTAACACACAGACTGTCCCACTTTCAGATACCAGCTCCTCCCTCACTAACACACAGTCTGTCCCACTCTCAGATACCAGCTCCTCCCTCAGTAACACACAGCCTCTCTTACTATCAGATACCAGCTCCTCCCTCACTAATACACAATCTGTCCCACTCTCAGATACCAGTTGCTCCCTCCTAACACACAGCACCTCCAACTCTCAGATATCTGCTCCTCCATCACTAACACACATCCTGTCCCACTCTCAGATACCAGCCCCTCCCTCCCAAACACACAGCACGTCCCACTCTCAGATAGCAACTCCTCCCTCACTAATACACGGCCTGTCCCACTCTCAGATACCGGCTCCTCCTTCACCAACACAGCCTGTCCCTCTCTCAGATACCAGCTCCTCCCTCATAACACATAGCCTGTCCCACTTTCAGATACCAGATCCATGCTCACTAATACTCAGTCTGTCTTGCTCTCAGATACCAGCTCCTTCATCACTAACACACAGCCTGTCCCACTCTCAGATAACAGATCCTCCCCCACTAACACAGCCTGTCTCACTCTCAGATACCAGCTCCTCCCTCACTAACACACAGCCTGTCCCACTCTCAGATACCTGCTCCTTCATCACTAACACACTGCCGGTCCCACTCTCAGATACCAGCTCCTCCCTAACTAACACACAGCCTGTCCCAATCTCAGATACCAGCTCCTCCCTCACTAACACACAGCCTGTCCCACTCTCGGATACCAGCTCCTCCCTCACTCACACACAGCATGTCCCACTCTCAGATACCAGCTCCTCCCTCAGTAACACACAGCCTGTCCCACTCTCAGATACCAGCTCCTCCATCACTAACATGCAATCTGTGCAACTCTCAAATACCAGCTCGTCCCTCACTAACACACAGCCTGTCCCACTCTCAGATACCAGCTCCTCCCTCACTAACACACAGTCTGTCCCACTCTCAAATACCTGCTCCTCCCTGACTAACACACATCCTGTCCCACTCTCACATTCCAGCTCCTCGGTCACTGACACACAGCCTGTCCCAATTTCAGATATCAGCTCCTCCCGCACTATCATACAGCCTGTCCCACTCTCAGATACCAGCTCCTCCCTCACTGACACACAGTCTGTCCCACTCTCAGATACCAGCTCCTCCCTCGCTAACACACAGACTGTCCCACTCTCAGATACCAGCTGCTCCCTCACTAACACACAGCCTGTCCCACACTCAGATACCAGCTCCTCCCTCACTAACACACAGCCTGTCCCACTCTCAGATACCAGCTCCTCCATCACTAATACACAATCTGTCCCACACTCAGATACCAGCGCCTCCCTCACTAACACACAGCATGTCTCACTCTCAGATCCCAGCTCCTCCGTCACTAACACACAGCCTGCCCCACTCTCAGATACCTGCTCCTCCATCACTAACACACATCCTGTCCCACTCTCAGATACCAGCTCCTCCATCACTAACACACAATGTGTCCCAAACTCAGATACAAGCTCCTCCCTCACTTACACACTGCCTGCCCCACTCTCAGATACCAGCTCCTCCCTAACTAACACACAGCCTGTCCCACTCTCAGATACCATCTCCTCCATCACTAACACACAATGTGTCCCACTCTCAGGTACCATCTCCTCCCTCCCTAACACACATCACTTCCCACTCCAGGATACCACCTCCTCCCTCACTAAGACACAGCCTGTCCCACTTTCGGATACGAGCTCCTACCTCACTAACACACAGCCTGTCCCACCTTCAGAAACCAGCTCCTCTCTCACTAACACGCAGCCTGATGCAGTCTCAGATACCAGGTCCTCTCTCACTTACACACAGCTTGTCCCACTCTCAGATACCAGCATATCCTTCAATAACGCACAGCCTGTCCCACTCTCAGATGCCAGCCTCTCCATCACTAACACAGCCTTTCCCATTCTCAGATATCAGCTCCTCCTTTACTATAACACAACCATTGTCACTCTCAGATACCAGCTCCTCCCTCACTAACACACAGCCTGTCCCACTCTCAGATACCAGCTCCTCTCTCACTTACACACAGCTTGTCCTACTCTCAGATACCAACTCCACCCTCACTCACACACATACTGTCCCACTCTCAGATACTAGATCCTCCCTCACTAACACACAGCCTTTCCCAATCTCAGATACCTGCTCCTCCATCACTATCACACATCCTGTCCCACTCTCAGATACCAGCGCCACCCTCCCTAACACACAGCACGTCCCACTCTCAGATACCAACTACTCCCTCACTTACAAACAGCTTGTCCCGCTCTCAGATACCACCTCCTCCCTCATTACACACAGCCTGTCCTAATCTCAGATACCAGCTCTTCACTCACTAACACACAGCCTGTCCCACTCTCAGATACCAGCTCCTCCCTCACTAACACACAGCCTGCCCCACTCTCTGATACCAGGGCCTCCCTCACTAACACACAGTATGTCTCACTCTCAGATCCCAGCTCCTCCGTCACTAACACACAGCCTGCCCCACTCTCAGATACCTGCTCCTCCATCACTAACACACAGCCTGTCCCACTCTCAGATACCAGCTCCTCCATCACTAAGACACAATGTGTCCCAAACTCAGATACAACCTCCTCCCTCACTAACACACTGCCTGCCCCACTCTCAGATACCAGCTCCTCCCTAACTAACACACAGCCTGTCCCACTCACAGATAGAAGCTCCTCCCTCACTAACATACAGCCTGTCCCACTCTCAGATACTAGCTCCGTCCTCACTAAAACACAGCCTGTCTCAATCTCAGATACGTGCTCCTCCATCACTAACACACAATGTGTCCCTCTCTCAGGTACCATCTCCTCCCTCCCTAACACACATCACGTCCCACTCCCAGATTCCACCTCCTCCCTCACTAACACACAGCCTGTCCCACTTTCGGATACGAGCTCCTCCCTCACTAACACACAGCCTGTCCCACCTTCAGATACCAGCTCCTCTCTCACTAACACGCAGCCTGATGCAGTCTCAGATACCAGGTCCTCTCTCACTTACACACAGCTTGTCCCACTCTCAGATACCAGCATATCCTTCAATAACGCACAGCCTGTCCCACTCTCAGATGCCAGCTCCACCATCACTAACACAGCCTTTCCCATTCTCAGATACCAGCTCCTCCTTTACTATAACACAACCATTGTCACTCTCAGATACCAGCTCCTCCCTCACTAACACACAGCCTGTCCCACTCTCAGATACCAGCTCCTCTCTCACTTACACACAGCTTGTCCTACTCTCAGATACCAACTCCACCCTCACTCACACACATACTGTCCCACTCTCAGATACTAGATCCTCCCTCACTAACACACTGCCTTTCCCAATCTCAGATACCTGCTCCTCCATCACTATCACACATCCTGTCCCACTCTCAGATACCAGCGCCTCCCTCCCTAACACACAGCCTGTCCCACTCTCAGATACCAGCTCCTCCCTCACTAACACACAGCCTGCCCCACTCTCTGATACCAGGGCCTCCCTCACTAACACACAGCATGTCTCACTCTCAGATCCCAGCTCCTCCGTCACTAACACACAGCCTGTCCCACTCTCAGATACCTGCTCCTCCATCACTAACACACAATGTGTCTCAAACTCAGATACAAGCTCCTCCCTCACTAACACACAGCCTGTCCCACTCTCAGATACCTGCTCCTTCATCACCAACACACTGCCTGTCCCACTCTCAGATACCAGCTCCTCCCTCACTAACATACAGCCTGTCCCACTCTCAGATACTTGTTCCGTTCTCACTAACACACAGCCTGTCTCAATCTCAGAAATGTGCTTTAAATCACTAACAGACAGCCTGTCCCACTCTCAGATACCATCTCCTCCCTAACTAACACACAGCCTGTCCCACTCTCAGATACCAGCTCCTCCCTCAGTAACACACAGCCTGTCCCACTCACAGATAGAAGCTCCTCCCTCACTAACACACAGCCTGTCCCACTCACAGATAGAAGCTCCTCCCTCATTAACACACAGCCTGTCCCACTCTCAGAAACCAGCTCCTCCCTCAGTAACACACAGCCTGTCCCACTCTCAGATACCAGCTCCTCCCTCACTAACACACAGCCTGTCCCACTCTCAGATACCAGCTCCTCCCTCAGTAACACACAGCCTGTCCCACTCTCAGATACCTGCTCCTCCCTCACTAACACACAGCCTGTCCCATTCTCAGATACCAGCTCCTCCCTCACCAACACACAGTCTGTCCCACTCTCAAATACCTGCTCCTCCCTGACTAACACACATCCTGTCCCACTCTCACATTCCAGCTCCTCGGTCACTGACACACAGCCTGTCCCACTTTCAGATATCAGCTCCTCCCGCACTATCATACAGCCTGTCCCACTCTCAGATACCAGCTCCTCCCTCACTGACAAACAGTCTGTCCCACTCTCAGATACCAGCTCCTCCCTCGCTAACACACAGACTGTCCCACTCTCAGATACCAGCTCCTCCCTCACTAACACATTGCCTGCCCCACTCTCAGATACCAGCTCCTCCCTCACTAACACACAGCCTGTCCCACTCTCTGATACCAGCTCCTCCCATACTAACACACAGCCTGTCCCACTCACAGATAGAAGCTCCTCCCTCACTAACATACAGCCTGTCCCACTCTCAGATACCAGCTCCTCCCTCCCTAACACATAGCCTGTCCCACTCTCAGGTACCCGCTCCTCCCTCGCTAACACACAGTCTGTCCCACTCTCAGATACCAGCTCCTCCCTCACTAACACAGCCTGTCCTACTCTCAGATATCAGCTCCTCCCTCACTAACACACAGTCTGTCCTACTCTCAGATACCAGCACCTCCCTCAGTAACACACAGTCTGTCCGACTCTCAGATACCAGCTCCTCCCTCACTAACACACAGCCTGTCCCACTATCAGATACCAGCTTCTCCCTCACTAACACACAGCCTGTCTCACTCTCAGATACCAGCTCCTCCCTCACTAGTACACAATCTCTCCCACTCTCAGATACCAGTTGCTCCCTCCCTAACACACAGCACCTCCAACTCTCAGATACCGGCTCCTCCCTCACTAATGCACAGACTGTCCCACTCTCAGATACCCACTCCACCCTCACTAACACACATACTGTCCCGCTCTCAGATACTAGATCCTCGCTCGCTAACAGACAGCCTGTCCCACTCTCAGATACCAGCTCCTCCCTCACTAATACACAATCTGTCCCATCTCAAATACCAGTTGCTCCCTCCCTAACACACAGCACGTCCAACTCTCAGATACCAGCTCCTCCTCACTAACACACAGCCTGCCCCACTCTCTGATACCAGCTCCTCCATCACTAACACACAGCATGTCTCACTCTCAGATCCCAGCTGCTCCCTCACTAACACACAGCCTGTCCCACTCTCAGATACCAGCTCCTCCATCACTAACACACAGTCTGTCCCACTCTCAGATACCAGCTCCTCCCTCACTAACACAGCCTGTCTCACTCTCAGATACCAGCTCCTCCCTCACTAACACACAGCCTGTCCCACTCTCAGATAGAAGCTCCTCCCTCACTAACACACAGCCTGTCCCACTCTCAGATACCAGCTCCTCCCTCACTAACACACAGCCTGTCCCACTCTCAGAAACCAGCTCCTCCCTCACTAACACACAGACTGTCCCACTCTCAGAAACCAGCTCCTCCCTCAGTAACACACAGCCTGTCTCACTCTCAGATACCAGCTCCTCCCTCACTAACACACAGCCTGTCCAACTCTCAGATACCAGCTCCTCCCTCACTAACACACAGCCTGTCCCACTCTCAGATACCAGCTCCTCCCTCAGTAACACAGAGCCTGTCCCACTCTCAGATACCAGCTCCTCCCTCACTAACACACAGCCTGTCCCATTCTCAGATACCAGCTCCTCCCTCACCAACACACAGTCTGTCCCACTCTCAAATACCTGCTCCTCCCTGACTAACACACATCCTGTCCCACTCTCACATTCCAGCTCCTCGGTCACTGACACACAGCCTGTCCCACTTTCAGATATCAGCTCCTCCCGCACTATCATACAGCCTGTCCCACTCTCAGATACCAGCTCCTCCCTCACTGACAAACAGTCTGTCCCACTCTCAGATACCAGCTCCTCCCTCGCTAACACACAGACTGTCCCACTCTCAGATACCAGCTCCTCCCATACTAACACATTGCCTGCCCCACTCTCAGATACCAGCTCCTCCCTAACTAACACACAGCCTGTCCCACTCACAGAAAGAAGCTCCTCCCTCACTAACATACAGCCTGTCCCACTCTCAGATACCAGCTCCTCCCTCCCTAACACATAGCCTGTCCCACTCTCAGGTACCCGCTCCTTCCTCGCTAACACACAGTCTGTCCCACTCTCAGATACCAGCTCCTCCCTCACTAACACACAGTCTGTCCTACTCTCAGATACCAGCTCCTCCCTCACTAACACACAGTCTGTCCGACTCTCAGATACCAGCTCCTCCCTCACTAACACACAGCCTGTCCCACTATCAGATACCAGCTTCTCCCTCACTAACACACAGCCTGTCTCACTCTCAGATACCAGCTCCTCCCTCACTAGTACACAATCTGTCCCACTCTCAGATACCAGTTGCTCCCTCCCTAACACACAGCACCTCCAACTCTCAGATACCGGCTCCTCCCTCACTAATGCACAGACTGTCCCACTCTCAGATACCAACTCTACCCGCACTAACAGACATACTGTCCCGCTCTCAGATAGAAGATCCTCCCTCACTAACACACAGCCTGTCCCACTCTCAGATACCAGCTCCTCCATCACTAACACACATCCTGTCCCACTCTCAGATACCAGCGCCTCCCTCCCTAACACACAGCACGTCCCACTCTCAGATAGCAACTCCTCCCTCACTAACACACGGCCTGTCCCACTCTCAGATACCAGCTCCTTCCTCACTAATACACAATCTGTCCCACTCTCAGATACCAGTTCCTCCCTCTCTAAAACACAGCCTGTCCCTCTCTCAGATACCACCTCCTCTCTCACTAACACTCAGCCTTTACCACTCTCAGGTACCACCTCCAACCTGTGCCTCTTTCAGATACCATCTCCAACCTCACCAACGCACAGCAAGTCCCACTCTCAGATACCAGCTCCTCCCTCACTAATGATCAGTCTGTCCTACTCTCAGATACCAGCTCCTTCCTCTCTAACACACAGCCTGTCCGACACTCAGATAAGAGATGTTCCCTCAGTAACACAGCCTGTCCCACTCGCAGATACCAGCACCTCCCTCACTGACACAGCCTGTCCCAATCTCAAATACTAGAGTATCCTTCACTAACACACGGCCTGTCACACTCTCAGATACCATCTTCTCTCTCACTTACACACAGCATTTCCCAATCTTAGATACCAGCTTCTCCCTCAGTAACACACAGCCTGTCCCACTCTCAGATACCATCTCCTCCATCACCAACACACAGTCTGTCCCACTCTCAGATACCAACTACTCCCTCACTTACACACAGCCTGTCCCGCTCTCAGATACCAGCTCCTCCCTCATTACACACAGCCTTTCCTAATCTCAGATACCAGCTCTTCACTCACTAACACACAGCCTGGCCCACTCTCAGACCAGCTCCTCTCACAGTAACACATAGCCTGTCCCACTTTCAGATACCAGCTCCTCCATCACCAACACAGTCTGTCCCACTCTCAGATACCAGCTCCTCCATCACTAACACACAGACTGACCCACTCTCAGATACCAGTTCCTCCCTCAGTAACGCACAGCCTGTCCCTCTCTCAGATACCAGCTCCTCCCTCACTAACACATAGCCTGTCCCACTTTCAGATACCAGATCCATGCTCACTAATACTCAGTCTGTCCTGCTCTCAGATACCAGCTCCTTCATCACTAACACACAACCTGTCCCACTCTCAGATAACAGATCCTCCCTCACTAACACAGCCTGTCTCACTCTCAGATACCTGCTCCTCCCTCACTAACACACAGCCTGTCCAACTCTCAGATACCAGCTCCTCCCTCACTAACACCCAGCCTGTCCCACTCTCTGATACAAGCTCCTCCCTCACTAATACACAGCCTGTCGCACTCTCTGATGAAAGCTCCTCTCTGACTTACACACTGACTGTCCCACTCTCAGATACCAGCTTCTCCCTCAGTAAAACACAGCCTGTCCCACTCTCTGATACCAGCTCCTCCATCAATAACACACAGCCTGTCCCATTCACAGATACCAGCTCCTCCCACACTAACACACAGTCTGTCCCACTCTCAGATACCAGCTCCTCCCTCGCTAACACACAGACTGTCCCACTCTCAGATACCAGTTCCTCCCTCAGTAACGCACAGCCTGTCCCTCTCTCAGATACCAGCTCCTCCCTCACTAACACATAGCCTGTCCCACTTTCAGATACCAGATCCATGCTCACTAATACTCAGTCTGTCCTGCTCTCAGATACCAGCTCCTTCATCACTAACACACAACCTGTCCCACTCTCAGATAACAGATCCTCCCTCACTAACACAGCCTGTCTCACTCTCAGATACCTGCTCCTCCCTCACTAACACACAGCCTGTCCTACTCTCAGATACCAGCTCCTCCCTCACTAACACCCAGCCTGTCCCACTGTCTGATACAAGCTCCTCCCTCATTAATACACAGCCTGTCGCACTCTCTGATGAAAGCTCCTCTCTGACTTACACACTGACTGTCCCACTCTCAGATACCAGCTTCTCCCTCAGTAAAACACAGCCTGTCCCACTCTCTGATACCAGCTCCTCCATCAATAACACACAGCCTGTCCCATTCACAGATACCAGCTCCTCCCACACTAACACACAGTCTGTCCCACTCTCAGATACCAGCTCCTCCCTCGCTAACACACTGACTGTCCCACTCTCAGATACCAGCTCCTCCCTCACTAACACACAGCCTGTCCCGCTCTCAGATACCAGCTCCTCCCTCATTACACACAGCCTTTCCTAATCTCAGATACCAGCTCTTCACTCACTAACACACAGCCTGGCCCACTCTCAGACCAGCTCCTCTCACAGTAACACATAGCCTGTCCCACTTTCAGATACCAGCTCCTCCATCACCAACACAGTCTGTCCCACTCTCAGATACCAGCTCCTCCATCACTAACACACAGACTGTCCCACTCTCAGATACCAGTTCCTCCCTCAGTAACGCACAGCCTGTCCCTCTCTCAGATACCAGCTCCTCCCTCACTAACACATAGCCTGTCCCACTTTCAGATACCAGATCCATGCTCACTAATACTCAGTCTGTCCTGCTCTCAGATACCAGCTCCTTCATCACTAACACACAACCTGTCCCACTCTCAGATAACAGATCCTCCCTCACTAACACAGCCTGTCTCACTCTCAGATACCTGCTCCTCCCTCACTAACACACAGCCTGTCCAACTCTCAGATACCAGCTCCTCCCTCACTAACACCCAGCCTGTCCCACTCTCTGATACAAGCTCCTCCCTCACTAATACACAGCCTGTCGCACTCTCTGATGAAAGCTCCTCTCTGACTTACACACTGACTGTCCCACTCTCAGATACCAGCTTCTCCCTCAGTAAAACACAGCCTGTCCCACTCTCTGATACCAGCTCCTCCATCAATAACACACAGCCTGTCCCATTCACAGATACCAGCTCCTCCCACACTAACACACAGTCTGTCCCACTCTCAGATACCAGCTCCTCCCTCGCTAACACACAGACTGTCCCACTCTCAGATACCAGTTCCTCCCTCAGTAACGCACAGCCTGTCCCTCTCTCAGATACCAGCTCCTCCCTCACTAACACATAGCCTGTCCCACTTTCAGATACCAGATCCATGCTCACTAATACTCAGTCTGTCCCACTCTCAGATACCAGCTCCTCCCTCGCTAACACACAGTCTGTCCCACTCTCAGATACCAGCTCCTCCCTCGCTAACACACTGACTGTCCCACTCTCAGATACCAGCTCCTCCCTCACTAACACACAGCCTGTCCCACTATCAGATACCAGCTCCTCCCTCAGTAATACACAATCTGTCCCACTCTCTGATACCAGTTGCTCCCTCCCTAACACACAGCACGTCCAAATCTCAGATACCTGCTCCTCCCTCAAAACACACAGCCTGCCCCACTCTCTAATACCAGCTCCTCCCTTACTAACACAGAGCATGTCTCACTCTCAGATCCCAGCTCCTCCGTCACTAACACACAGCCTGTCCCATTCACAGATACCAGCTCCTCCCTCACTAGCACACAGTCTGTCCCACTCTCAAATACCTGCTCCTCCCTGACTAACACACATCCTGTCCCACTCTCACATTCCAGCTCCTCGGTCACTGACACACAGCCTGTCCCACTCTCTGATACCAGCTCCTCCCTCACTAACACACAGCCTGTCCCACTCTCAGATACCAGCTCCTTCCTCACTAACACACAGACTGTTCCACTCTCAGATACCTGCTCCTCCATCAAAAACACACAATGTGTCCCAACTCAGATACATGCTCCTCCCTCACTAACACACAGCCTGTCCTACTCTCAGATACCTGCTCCTTCATCACTAACACACTGCCTGTCCCACTCTCAGATACCAGCTCCTCCCAACTAACACACAGCCTGTCCCACTCACAGATAGAAGCTCCTCCCTCACTAACACACAGCCTGTCCCAATCTCAGATACCAGCTCCTCCCTCACTAACACACAGCCTGTCCCACTCTCAGATACCAGCTCCTCCCTCAGTAACACACAGCCTGTCCCACTCTCAGATACCAGCTCCTCCCTCACTAACACACAGTCTGTCCCACTCTCAAATACCTGCTCCTCCCTGACTAACACACATCCTGTCCCACTCTCACATTCCAGCTCCTCGGTCACTAACACACAGCCTGTCCCACTTTCAGATACCAGCTCCTCCCTCGCTAACACACAGACTGTCCCACTCTCAGATACCAGCTCCTCCCTCACTAACACACAGCCTGTCACACTCTCAGATACCAGCTCCTCCATCACTAATACACAATCTGTCCCACTCTCAGATACAAGCTCCTCCCTCACTAACACACAGCCTGTTCCACTCTCAGATCCCTGCTCCTCCATCACTAACACACAATGTGTCCCAAACTCAGATACAAGCTCCTCCCTCACTAACACATTGCCTGCCCCACTCTCAGATACCAGCTCCTCCCTAACTAACACACAGCCTGTCCCACTCACAGATAGAAGCTCCTCCCTCACTAACATACAGCCTGTCCCACTCTCAGATACCAGCTCCTCCCTCGCTAACACACAGACTGTCCCACACTCAGATACCAGCTCCTCCCTCACTAACACACAGCCTGTCCCACTCTCAGATACCAGCTCCTCCCTCACTAACACACAGTCTGTCCCACTCTCAAATACCTGCTCCTCCCTGTCTAACACACATCCTGTCCCACTCTCACATTCCAGCTCCTCGGTCACTGACACACAGCCTGTCCCACTTTCAGATATCAGCTCCTCCCGCACTATCATACAGCCTGTCCCACTCTCAGATACCAGCTCCTCCCTCACTGACACACAGTCTGTCCCACTCTCAGATACCAGCTCCTCCCTCGCTAACACACAGACTGTCCCACTCCCAGAAAGCAGCTCCTCCCTCACTAACACACAGCCTGTCCCACTCTCAGATACCAGCTCCTCCCTCATTAACACACAGCATGTCTCAATCTCAGATCCCTGCTCCTCCGTCACTAACACACAGCCTGCCCCACTCTCAGATACCAGCTCTTCCCTCCCGAACACATTGCCGGTCCCACTCTCAGATACCTGCTCCTCCATCACTAACACACAATGTGTCCCAAAATCAGATACAAGCTCCT
Source organism: Isurus oxyrinchus (assembly GCA_026770705.1). Taxonomy (NCBI): domain Eukaryota; kingdom Metazoa; phylum Chordata; class Chondrichthyes; order Lamniformes; family Lamnidae; genus Isurus; species Isurus oxyrinchus. The sequence goes on from JANJGN010000419.1 coordinate 389,203, forward strand.
CCCTCACTAACACACTGCCTGCCCCAATCTCAGATACCAGCTCCTCCCTCACTAACATACAGCCTGTCCCACTCTCAGATACTAGCTCCGTCCTCACTAACACACAGCCTGTCTCAATCTCAGATACGTGCTCCTCCATCACTAATAGACAGCCTGTCCCACTCTCAGATACCATCTCCTCCCTCACTAACACACAGCCTGTCCCACCTTCAGATACCAGCTCCTCTCTCACTAACACGCAGCCTGATGCAGTCTCAGATACCAGCTCCTCTCTCACTTACACACAGCTTGTTCCACTCTCAGATACCAGCATATCCTTCAATAACGCACAGCCTGTCCCACTCTCAGATGCCAGCTCCTCCATCACAAACACAGTCTGTCCCATTCTCAGATACCAGCTCCTCCTTTACTATAACACAACCATTTTCACTCTCAGATACCAGCTCCTCTCTCACTTACACACAGCTTGTCCCACTCTCAAATACCAGCTCCTCCCTCGCTAACACACAGACTGTCCCACTCTCAGATACCAGCTCTTCCCTCACTAACACACAGTCTGTCCCACTCTCAGATACCCGCTCCTCCCTCACTAACACACAGTCTGTCCCACTCTCAGATACAGCTCCTCCCTCACTAACAAACAGCCTGTCCCACTATCAGATACCAGCTCCTCCCTCATTAATACACAATCTGTCCCACTCTCAGAATCCAGTTGCTCCCTCCCTCACACACAGCACCTCCAACTCTCAGATACCGGCTCCTCCCTCACCAATGCACAGACGGTCCCACTCTCAGATCCCAACTCCACCCTCACTCACACACATACTGTCCCGCTCTCAGATACTACATCCTCCCTCACTAACACACAGCCTTTCCCAATCTCAGATACCTGCTCCTCCATCACTATCACACATCCTGTCCCACTCTCAGATACCAGCGCCGCCCTCCCTAACACACAGCACGTCCCACTCTCAGATACCAACTACTCCCTCACTTACAAACAGCCTGTCCCGCTCTCAGATACCAGCTCCTCCCTCATTCCACACAGCCTGTCCTAATCTCAGATACCAGCTCTTCACTCAGTAACACACAGCCTGTCCCACTCTCAGATACCAGCTCCTCCCTCACTAACACACAGCCTGTCCCACTCTCAGATACCAGCTCCTCCCTCACTAACACACATCCTGTCCCACCCTCTGATACCAGCTCCTCCCTCACTAACACACAGCCTGTCCCACTCTCAGATACCAGCTCTTCCCTCCCGAACACATTGCACGTCCCACTCTCATATACCTGCTCCTCCATCACTGAAACACAATGTGTACCAAACTCAGATACAAGCTCCTCCCTCACTAACACACAGCCTGTCCCACTCTCAGATACCAGCTTCTCCCTCAGTAAAACACAGCCTGTCCCACTCTCTGATACCAGCTCCTCCATCAATAACACACAGCCTGTCCCATTCACAGATACCAGCTCCTCCCACACTAACACACAGTCTGTCCCACTCTCAGATACCAGCTCCTCCCTCGCTAACACACAGACTGTCCCACTCTCAGATACCAGTTCCTCCCTCAGTAACGCACAGCCTGTCCCTCTCTCAGATACCAGCTCCTCCCTCACTAACACATAGCCTGTCCCACTTTCAGATACCAGATCCATGCTCACTAATACTCAGTCTGTCCTGCTCTCAGATACCAGCTCCTTCATCACTAACACACAACCTGTCCCACTCTCAGATAACAGATCCTCCCTCACTAACACAGCCTGTCTCACTCTCAGATACCTGCTCCTCCCTCACTAACACACAGCCTGTCCAACTCTCAGATACCAGCTCCTCCCTCACTAACACCCAGCCTGTCCCACTTCTGATACAAGCTCCTCCCTCACTAATACACAGCCTGTCGCACTCTCTGATGAAAGCTCCTCTCTGACTTACACACTGACTGTCCCACTCTCAGATACCAGCTTCTCCCTCAGTAAAACACAGCCTGTCCCACTCTCTGATACCAGCTCCTCCATCAATAACACACAGCCTGTCCCATTCACAGATACCAGCTCCTCCCTCGCTAACACACTGACTGTCCCACTCTCAGATACCAGCTCCTCCCTCACTAACACACAGCCTGTCCCACTATCAGATACCAGCTCCTCCCTCAGTAATACACAATCTGTCCCACTCTCTGATACCAGTTGCTCCCTCCCTAACACACAGCACGTCCAAATCTCAGATACCTGCTCCTCCCTCAAAACACACAGCCTGCCCCACTCTCTAATACCAGCTCCTCCCTTACTAACACAGAGCATGTCTCACTCTCAGATCCCAGCTCCTCCGTCACTAACACACAGCCTGTCCCATTCACAGATACCAGCTCCTCCCTCACTAGCACACAGTCTGTCCCACTCTCAGATACCAGCTCCTCCCTCGCTAACACACAGCCTGTCCCATTCTCAGATACCAGCTCCTCCCTCACCAACACACAGTCTGTCCCACTCTCAAATACCTGCTCCTCCCTGACTAACACACATCCTGTCCCACTCTCACATTCCAGCTCCTCGGTCACTGACACACAGCCTGTCCCACTCTCTGATACCAGCTCCTCCCTCACTAACACACAGCCTGTCCCACTCTCAGATACCAGCTCCTTCCTCACTAACACACAGACTGTTCCACTCTCAGATACCTGCTCCTCCATCAAAAACACACAATGTGTCCCAACTCAGATACATGCTCCTCCCTCACTAACACACAGCCTGTCCTACTCTCAGATACCTGCTCCTTCATCACTAACACACTGCCTGTCCCACTCTCAGATACCAGCTCCTCCCAACTAACACACAGCCTGTCCCACTCACAGATAGAAGCTCCTCCCTCACTAACACACAGCCTGTCCCAATCTCAGATACCAGCTCCTCCCTCACTAACACACAGCCTGTCCCACTCTCAGATACCAGCTCCTCCCTCAGTAACACACAGCCTGTCCCACTCTCAGATACCAGCTCCTCCCTCACTAACACACAGTCTGTCCCACTCTCAAATACCTGCTCCTCCCTGACTAACACACATCCTGTCCCACTCTCACATTCCAGCTCCTCGGTCACTAACACACAGCCTGTCCCACTTTCAGATACCAGCTCCTCCCTCGCTAACACACAGACTGTCCCACTCTCAGATACCAGCTCCTCCCTCACTAACACACAGCCTGTCACACTCTCAGATACCAGCTCCTCCATCACTAATACACAATCTGTCCCACTCTCAGATACAAGCTCCTCCCTCACTAACACACAGCCTGTCCCACTCTCAGATCCCTGCTCCTCCATCACTAACACACAATGTGTCCCAAACTCAGATACAAGCTCCTCCCTCACTAACACATTGCCTGCCCCACTCTCAGATACCAGCTCCTCCCTAACTAACACACAGCCTGTCCCACTCACAGATAGAAGCTCCTCCCTCACTAACATACAGCCTGTCCCACTCTCAGATACCAGCTCCTCCCTCGCTAACACACAGACTGTCCCACACTCAGATACCAGCTCCTCCCTCACTAACACACAGCCTGTCCCACTCTCAGATACCAGCTCCTCCCTCACTAACACACAGTCTGTCCCACTCTCAAATACCTGCTCCTCCCTGTCTAACACACATCCTGTCCCACTCTCACATTCCAGCTCCTCGGTCACTGACACACAGCCTGTCCCACTTTCAGATATCAGCTCCTCCCGCACTATCATACAGCCTGTCCCACTCTCAGATACCAGCTCCTCCCTCACTGACACACAGTCTGTCCCACTCTCAGATACCAGCTCCTCCCTCGCTAACACACAGACTGTCCCACTCCCAGAAAGCAGCTCCTCCCTCACTAACACACAGCCTGTCCCACTCTCAGATACCAGCTCCTCCCTCATTAACACACAGCATGTCTCAATCTCAGATCCCTGCTCCTCCGTCACTAACACACAGCCTGCCCCACTCTCAGATACCAGCTCTTCCCTCCCGAACACATTGCCGGTCCCACTCTCAGATACCTGCTCCTCCATCACTAACACACAATGTGTCCCAAAATCAGATACAAGCTCCTCCCTCACTAACACACTGCCTGCCCCAATCTCAGATACCAGCTCCTCCCTCACTAACATACAGCCTGTCCCACTCTCAGATACTAGCTCCGTCCTCACTAACACACAGCCTGTCTCAATCTCAGATACGTGCTCCTCCATCACTAATAGACAGCCTGTCCCACTCTCAGATACCATCTCCTCCCTCACTAACACACAGCCTGTCCCACCTTCAGATACCAGCTCCTCTCTCACTAACACGCAGCCTGATGCAGTCTCAGATACCAGCTCCTCTCTCACTTACACACAGCTTGTTCCACTCTCAGATACCAGCATATCCTTCAATAACGCACAGCCTGTCCCACTCTCAGATGCCAGCTCCTCCATCACAAACACAGTCTGTCCCATTCTCAGATACCAGCTCCTCCTTTACTATAACACAACCATTTTCACTCTCAGATACCAGCTCCTCTCTCACTTACACACAGCTTGTCCCACTCTCAAATACCAGCTCCTCCCTCGCTAACACACAGACTGTCCCACTCTCAGATACCAGCTCTTCCCTCACTAACACACAGTCTGTCCCACTCTCAGATACCCGCTCCTCCCTCACTAACACACAGTCTGTCCCACTCTCAGATACAGCTCCTCCCTCACTAACAAACAGCCTGTCCCACTATCAGATACCAGCTCCTCCCTCATTAATACACAATCTGTCCCACTCTCAGAATCCAGTTGCTCCCTCCCTCACACACAGCACCTCCAACTCTCAGATACCGGCTCCTCCCTCACCAATGCACAGACGGTCCCACTCTCAGATCCCAACTCCACCCTCACTCACACACATACTGTCCCGCTCTCAGATACTACATCCTCCCTCACTAACACACAGCCTTTCCCAATCTCAGATACCTGCTCCTCCATCACTATCACACATCCTGTCCCACTCTCAGATACCAGCGCCGCCCTCCCTAACACACAGCACGTCCCACTCTCAGATACCAACTACTCCCTCACTTACAAACAGCCTGTCCCGCTCTCAGATACCAGCTCCTCCCTCATTCCACACAGCCTGTCCTAATCTCAGATACCAGCTCTTCACTCAGTAACACACAGCCTGTCCCACTCTCAGATACCAGCTCCTCCCTCACTAACACACAGCCTGTCCCACTCTCAGATACCAGCTCCTCCCTCACTAACACACATCCTGTCCCACCCTCTGATACCAGCTCCTCCCTCACTAACACACAGCCTGTCCCACTCTCAGATACCAGCTCTTCCCTCCCGAACACATTGCACGTCCCACTCTCATATACCTGCTCCTCCATCACTGAAACACAATGTGTACCAAACTCAGATACAAGCTCCTCCCTCACTAACACACAGCCTGTCCCACTCTCAGATACCTGCTCCTTCATCACTAACACACTGCCTGTCCCACTCTCAGATGCCAGCTCCTCCATCACTAACACAGCCTGTCCCATTTTCAGATACCAGCTCCTCCTTTACTATAACACAGCCATTGTCACTCTCAGATACCAGCTCCTCCCTCACTAACACACAGCCTGTCCCACTCTCAGATCCCAGATCCTCGGTCACTAACATACAGCCTGTCCCACTCTCAGATACCTGCTCCTCATTCACTAACACACAGCCTTTCCCACTCTCAGATACCAGCTCTTCCCTCACTAACACACAGCCTCTCCCACTCTCAGATACCTGCTCCTCCATCACTAACACACAGCCTGTCCCACTCTCAGATACCAGCTCCTCCCTCACTAACTCACAGCCTGTCTCACTCTCAGATACCAGCTCCTCCCTCACTAACACACAGCCTGTCCCACTCTCAGATACCAGCTCTTCAATCCCTAACACACAGCGTGGCCTACTCTCAGATACCAGCTGCTCCCTCAATAACACAGCCTGTTCCAATCTCAGATACCAGAATATCCTTCAATAACACACAGCCTGTCCCACTCTCAGATACCAGCTCCTCTCTCACTAACACACAGCCTGTCCCACTCTCAGATACCAGCTCCTCTCTGAGTAACACACAGCCTGTCCCACTCTCAGATACCAGCTCCTCCCTCACTAACACACAGACTGTCCCACTCTCAGATACCAGCTTCTCCCTCACTAACACACAGCCTGTACCACTCTCAGATACCAGCTCCTCCTTCACTAACACACAGCCTGTCTCATTCTCAGATACCAGCTCCTCCATCACTAACACACAGCCTGTCCGACTCTCAGATACCAGCTTCTCCCTCACTACCACACAGCCTGTCACACTCTCAGATACCATCTCGTCTCTCACTTACACACAGCATTTCCCAATCTTAGATACCAGCTTCTCCCTTCAGTAACACACAGCCTGTCCCACTCTCAGATACCAACTCCTCCCTCACTTAAACACAGCCTGTCCCACTCTCAGAAATCAGCTCCTCCCTCACTAACACACAGACTGTCCCACTCTCAATACCAGCTCCTCCCTCACTAATACACAATCTGTCCCACTTTCAAATACCAGTTCCTCCCTCCCTAACACACAGCACGTCCCAATCTCAGTTTCCAGCTCCTCCCTCACGAACACACAGCCTGTCCCACTCTCAGATACCAACTCCTCCATCACTAACACACAATCTGTCCAACTCTCAAATACCAGCTCTTCTCTCCCGAACAGACAGCACGTACCACTCTCAGACGCCACCTCTTCCCTCACTAACACAAAGCCTGTCCCGCACTCAGATACCAGTTTCTCCCTCACTAACACACAGCCTGTCCCTCCCTCAGATACTAGCTCCGTCTTCACTAGCACACAGACTGTCCCACTCTCAGATACCAGCTCCTCCCTAACACACAGTCTGTCCCAATCTCACAAACCAGCTCCTCCCTCACCAACACACAGCCTTTCCCACTTTCAGATATCAGCTCCTCCCTCACTATCACACAGCCTGTCCCACTCTCAGACACCAGCTCTTCAAACACCAACACACAGCGTGGCCTACTCTCAGATACCAGCTGCTCCCTCAGTAACACAGCCTGTCCCACTCTCAGATACCAGAATATCCTTCAATAACACACAGTCTGTCCCAATCTCACATAAGACCTCCTCCCTCACAAACACACAGCCTGTCCCAATCTCAGATACCAGCTCATCCCTCATTAACGCACAGCCTGTCCCACTCTCAGATACCAGCTCCTCCCTCACTAACACACAGTCTGTCCCACTTTCACATACCAGCTCCTCCCTCACTAATAAAATGTCTGTATACTCTCAGAAACCAGCTCCTTTCTTATTAAAACACAGCCTGTCCCACTCTCAGATAACAGATCCTCCCTCACTAACACAGCCTGTCCCAATCTCAGATACCAGAATATCCTTCAATAACACACAGCCTTTCTCATTCTCAGATACCAGCTCCTCCATCACTTACACTCAGCCTGTCACATTCTCAGATACCAGCTCTTCACTCATTAACAGACATGCTGTCCCACTCTCAGATACCAGCTCCTCCCTAACTAACACACAGCCTGGCCCACTCTCAGATACCAGCTCCTCCCTCACTAACACAGCCTGTCACACTCTCAGATACCAGCTCCAACCTCACTAACACACAGCCTGTCCCACTCTCAGATACCAGCTCCTACCTCACTAAATCACAGCCTGTCCCACACTCAGATACCAGCTCCTCCCTCACTAACACACAGCCTGTCCAACTCTCAGATACCACCTCCTCCCTCACTAAATCACAGACTGTCCCACTCTCAGATACCAGCTCCTCCCTCACGAACACACAGCCTGTCCCACTCTCAGATCCCAACTCCTCCCTCACTCACACTCAGCCTGTCCCACACTCAGAAACCAGCTCCTCCCTCACTAACACACAGCCTGTCCCACTCTCAGATACCAGCTCATCCCTCACTAACACGTAGATTGTCCCACTCTTAGATACCAGCTCATCTCTCACGAACACACAGCCTGTCCCACTCTCAGATAGCAGCACCTTCCTCACGAACAAACAGCCTGTCCCGCTCTCAGATAACAGCTCCTCCCTCACTAACACACAGCCTGTCTCATTCTCAGATACCAGCTCCTCCCTTACTAACACACAGCCTGGCCATCTCTCAGAAACCAGCACCTCCCTCACTTACATACAGCATGTCCCACTCTCGGATACCAGCTCATCCCTCACTAACACACAGCCAGTCCTAGTCTCAGATATTTCTCCTCCCTAACTAACACAAATATTGTCGCACTCTCAGATACCAGCTCCTCCCTCACTAACATACAACCTTCCAACTCTCAGCTACCAGTCCCTCCCTCACTGACACACAGCCTGTCCCACTCTCAGATACCAGCTCCTCCCTCAGTAACACACAGCCTGTCCCACTCTCAGAAAGCAACTCCTCCCTCATTAACACTCAGCATGTCCCACTCTCAGAATCCGGCTCCTCCTTCACAAACACACAGACTTTCCCCCTCTCACATACTAGCTCCTGCATCACTAACACACATCCTGTCCCACTCGCATACCAGCTCCTCACTTCCTAACACAGCCTGTCCCACACTCAGATACCAGCTCCTCCCTCTCTAACACACAGCCTGTCCCACTCTCAGATACCACCTCCTCCCTCACTAAATCACAGCCTGTCCCACTGTCAGATACCAGCTCCTCCCTCACGAACACACAGCCTGTCCCACTCTCAGATCCCAACTCCTCCCTCAGTAACACTAAGCCTGTCCCACACTGAGATACCAGCTCCTCCCTCAGTAACACGCAGCCTGTCCCACTCTCAGATACCAGCTCATCCCTCACTGACACGTAGATTGTCCCAATATCAGATACCAGCTCATCTCTCACTAACACACAGCCTGTCCCACTCTCAGATAGCAGCACCTCCCTCACGAACAAACAGCCTGTCCCGCTCTCAGATAACAGCTCCTCCCTCACTAACACACAGCCTGTCTCATTCTCAGATACCAGCTCCTCCCTAACTAACACACAGCCTGGCCCTCTCTCAGATACCAGCTCCTCCCTCACTTACACACAGCATGTCCCACTCTCAGATACCAGCTCATCCCTCACTAACACACAGCCAGTCACAGTCTCAGATATTTCTCCTCCCTAACTAACACAAATATTGTAGCACTCTCAGATACCAGCTCCTCCCTCACTAACATACAACCTGTCCAACTCTCAGCTACCAGTCCCTCCCTCACTGACTCACAGCCTGTCCCACTCTCAGATACAAGCTGCTCCCTCAGTAACACACAGCCTGTCCCACTCTCAGAAAGCAACTCCTCCCTCATTAACACTCAGCATGTCCCACTCTCAGAAACCGGCTCCTCCTTCACAAACACACAGACTTTCCCCCTCTCACATACTAGCTCCTGCATCACTAACACACATCCTGTCCCACTCGCATACCAGCTCCTCACTTCCTAACACAGCCTGTCCCACACTCAGATACCAGCTCCTCCCTCTCTAACACACAGCCTGTCCCACTCTCAGATACCACCTCCTCCCTCACTAAATCACAGCCTGCCCCACTGTCAGATACCAGCTCCTCCCTCACGAACACACAGCCTGTCCCACTCTCAGATCCCAACTCCTCCCTCACTAACACTAAGCCTGTCCCACACTGAGATACTAGCTCCTCCCTCACTAACACACAGCCTGTCCCACTCTCAGATACCAGCTCATCCCTCACTAACACGTAGATTGTCCCAATATCAGATACCAGCTCATCTCTCACTAACACACAGCCTGTCCCACTCTCAGATACCAGCACCTCCCTCACTAACAAACAGCCTGTCCCGATCTCAGATACCAGCTCCTCCCTCACTAACACACACTGTCCCACTCTCAGATACCAGCTCCTCCCTCACTAATACACAGCCTGTCCCACTCTCAGATACCAGCTCCTCCCTCACTAACACACAGCCTGTCCCACTCTCAGATAAATCTCCTCCCTCACTTACACACAGCCTGTCCCAATGTCAGTTACAAGCCCCTCACTCACTTGTACACACCCTGTCAACATTTCAGATACGAACTCAAACCTCATTAACACACATCCTGTCACAAACTGAGATACCAGCTCCTGCCTCACTAACACAACCTGTCTCAGTCTCAGATACCAGCGCCTCCCTCACTAACACTCAGGCTGTTCCGATCTCAGAATTCAGCTCCTTCCTCACTAACACACAGCCTGTCCAACTCTCAGATACCAGCTCCTCCATCACTAAGACACAGCCTGTCCCACTTTCAGATACCAGCTCCTGCCTCACTAACACACTGCCTCACCCACTCTCAGATACCAGCTTCTCCTTCACTAACACACAGACTGTCCCACTCTCAGATACCAGCTCCTCCATCACAAACACACAGCCTGTCCCAATCTCAGATACCAGCTCCTCCCTCACTAACACTCAGACTGTCCCACTCTCAGATACCAGCTCCTCCATCACTAACACAAAGCCTGTCTTACTCTCAGATACCAGATCCTCCCTCACTAACACACAGACTGTCCCACTCTCAGATACCAGCTCCTCCCTCACTAACACAAAGCCTGTCTTACTCTCAGAAACTAGTTCCTCCCTCACTAACACACAGCCTGTCCCTCTCTCAGATACCAGCTCCTCCCTCACTAACACACAGCCTGTCCCACTCTCAGAAACCAGCTCATCCCTCACTAACAAACAGCCTGTCCCACTCTCAGATACCAGCACCTCCCTCACTAACACTCAGCCTGTCCCACTCTCAGATACCAGCTCCTCCCTCACTAACACACAGCCTGTCCCACTCTCAGAATCTGGCTGCTCCCTCACAAACTCAAAGCCTGTCCCACTCGCATACCAGCTCCTCCCTTACTAAGATAGCGTATCCCACTCTCAGATACCAAGGCCAACCTCAAACACACACCCTGTCCCAGTCTCAGATACCAGCTCCTCCCACAGTAAATCACAGCCTGTCCAACACTCAGATACCAGCTCCTCTCTCCCTAACACACAGTCTGTCCCACTCTCAGATAACAGCTCCTCCCTCACTTACACACAGCCTGTCCCAATGTCAGATTCCATCTCCTCCCTCACTAACACGCAGCCTTTCTCAGTCTCAGATACCAGCTCCTCCCTAACTAACACACAGCCACTACCTCTCTCAGATACCAGCTCCTCCCACACTAACACACAGCCTGTCCCACTCTCAGATTCCAGCTCCTCCCTCACTAACACGCAGCCTGTCTCAGTCTCAGATACCAGCTCCTCCCTCACTAACACACAGCCACTATCTCTCTCAGATACCAACTCCTCCATCACTAACACACAGCCTGTCCCACTCTCAGATACCAGCTCCTCCCGCACTAACACATAGCCTGTCCCACTCTCAGATACCAGCTCCTCCCTCACTGACACACAGCCTGTCCCACTCTCAGATACCAGCTCCTCCCTCACTAACAAACAACCTGTCCAACTCTCAGATTCCTGTCCCTCCTTCACTAACACGCAGCCTGTCCCACTGTTAGATACAAGCTCCTCCGTCACTATCATTCAGCCTGTCCCACTCTCAGATTCCAGCTCCTCCCTCACTAACACGCAGCCTGTCCCACTCTGAGATACCAGCTGCTCCCTCAGTAACACACAGCCTGTCCCACTCTCAGATACCAGCTTCTCACTCACTAACACACAGCCTGTCCCACACTCAGATATCAGCTCCTCCCTCACTAACACAGAGCCTGCCCCACTCTCAGATACCAGCTCCACGCTCAATAACAAACAGCCTGTCCCGATCTCAGATACCAGCTCCTCCCTCACTAACACACACTGTCCCACTCTCAGATACCAGCTCCTCCCTCACTAATACACAGCCTGTCCCACTCTCAGATACCAGCTCCTCCCTCACTAACACACAGCCTGTCCCACTCTCAGATCCAAGCGCCTCACTCACTTGAACACACCCTGTCAACATTTAAGATACCAACTCAAACCTCAAAAACACACAGCCTGTCACAAACTGAGATGCCAGCTCCTCCCTAACACTCAGCCTGTCCCACTTTGATACCCGATCCACCCTCAGTAACACACATCCTGTCCCACACTCAGGTATCAGGTCCTCCCTCACTAACAAAACCTGTCTCAGTCTCAGATACCAGCTCCTCCCTCACTAACACTCAGCCTGTTCCACTCTCAGAAACCAGCCCCTCCCTCACTATACACACAGCCTGTCTCACTCTCAGAAACCAGCCCCTCCCACACCTAAACACAACCTGACCCACTCTCAGATTCCAGCTCCTCCCTCACTAACACACAGCCTGTCCCACACTCAGATATCAGCTCCTCCCTCACTAACACACAGCCTGTCCCACTCTCAGATTCCAGCTCCTCCCTCACTAACACACAGCCTGTCCCACACTCAGATACCAGCTCCTCTCTCTCTAACACACAGCCTGTCGCACTCTCAGATACCAGCTCCTCCCTCACTTAAACACAACCTGTCCCACTCTCAGATACCAGCTCCTCCTTCATTAACACAAAGCCTGTCTTACTCTCAGATACCAGCTCCTCCCTCACTAACACACATACTTTCCCAATGTCAGATACCAGCTCCTCCCTCACATACACACAGCCTGTCCAACTCTTTAATTCCAGCTCCTCCCTCACTAACACAGCCTGTCCCACTCTCAGATAACAGCTCCTCGCTCACTAACACACAGCCTATCCCACTCTCAGATACCAGAACCTCCCTCACTAACACAAATATTGTCCAAATCTCAGATACCAGCTCCTCCCTCACTAACATACAAAGTGTCCCAATCTCAGATACCAGCAAATCCCTCACTAACACACAGCCTGTCCCACTCTCAGATACCAGCTCCTCCCTCACTAACACACAGACTGTCCCACTCTCAGATACCAGCTCCTCCCTCACTAACACACAGCCTGTCCCACTCTCAGATACCAGCTCCTCCCTCACGAACACACAGCCTGTCTCACTCTCAGATACCAGCTCCTCCCTCACTAACACACAGCCTGTCCCCTCTCAGATACCAGCTCCTCCCTCACTAACACACAGCCTGTCCGACTCTCAGATACTAGCTCCTCCCTCACTGACACACAGCCTGTCCCACTCTCAGATACGAAATCCTCTCTCTCTAACAAACAGCTTCTCCCTCACTAACACACATCCTGTCCCACTCTCAGATACCAGCTCCTCCCATACTAACACACAGACTGACCCACTCTCAGATACCAGCTCTTACCTCACTAACATACAGCCTGTCCAAATCTCAGATACCAAATCCTCTCTCTCTAACAAACAGCACGTCCCACTCTCAGATACCAGCTCCTCCCTCATTAACACACAGCCTGTCGCACTCTCAGATACCAGCTCCTCACTCACAAACACACAGCCTTTCCCCTCTCGCAGATACCAGCTCCTCTCTCACAAACACAGCCTGGCCCACTCTCTGATACTATCTCCTCGTTCACTATCACACAGCCTGTCCCCAGTCGCAGATACCAGCTCCTCCCTCACAAACACACAGCCTGTCCACTCGCACCGATACCAGCTCCTCCCTCTCAAACACAGCCTGTCCCACTCTCAGATACCAGCTCTTTCATCACTAACACACAGCCTGTCCCCACTCTCAGATACCAGCACCGCCCTGACTAACACACAGCCTGTCCCACTGTCAGATACCAGCTCCTCCCTCACTAACACTCAGCCTGTCCCACTCTCGGTTATCAGCTCCTCCCTCACTAACACAATGCGTGTCCCTATCTGAGATACCAGCTCCTCCCTCACTAACACACAGCCTGTCCCACTCTCAGATAACAGCTCCTCCCTCACTTACACAGAGCCTGTCCCAATGTCAGATACAAGCCCCTCACTCACTTGAACATACCCTGTCAACATTTCAGATACCAACTCAAACCTCATTAACACACAGCCTGTCACAAACTGAGATGCCAGCTCCTCCCTAACACTCAGCCTGTCCCACTTTGATATCCGATCCTCCCTCAATAACACACATCCTGTCCCACTCTCAGGTACCAGATCCTCCCTCACTAACAAAACCTGTCTCAGTCTCAGATACCAGCTCCTCCCTCACTAACACTCAGCCTGTTCCACTTTCAGATTTCAGCTCCTTCCTCACTAACACACAACCTGCCCCACTCTCAGAAACCAGCCCCTCCCACACTTAAAGACAACCTGACCCACTCTCGGATTCCAGCTCCTCCCTCACTAACACAGCCTGTCCCACTCTAAGATACGAACTCCTCTCTCACTAACAAAAAGCCTGTCTTACTCTCAGATACCAGCTCCTCCCTCGCTAAGACACAGCCTGTCCCACACTCAGATATCAGCTCCTCCCTCACTAACACAGAGCCTGTCCACTCTCAGATTCCAGCTCCTCCCTCACTAACACACAGCCTGTCCCACTCTCAGATACCAGCTCCTCCCTCACTAACACACAGCCTGTCCCACTCTCAGATACCAGTTCCTCCCTCTCAAACAGACAGCACATCCCACTCTCAGATACCACCTCCTCCCTCACTAACACACAGCCTGTCCCACACTCAGATACCAGCTCCACCCTCACTAACGCACAGCCTGACCCTCACTCAGATCCCAGCTCCTCCCTCACTAACACACGGCCTGTCCCACTCTCAGATACCAGCCCCTCCCTCACTTAAACACAACCTGTACAACTCTCAGATACCAGCTCCTCCTTCACTAACACAAAGCCTGTCTTACTCTCAGATACCAGCTCCTCCCTCACTAACACACATACTTTCCCAATGTCAGATACCAGCTCCTCCCTCACATACACACAGCCTGTCCCTCTCTTTAATTCCAGCTCCTCCCTCACTAACACGGCCTGTCCCACTCTCAGATACCAGCTCCTCCCTCACTTACTCACAGACTGTCCCACTCACAGATTCCAGCTCCTCGCTCACTAACACACAGCATGTCCCAATCTCAGATACCATCTACTCCCTCACTTACACACAGCCTGTCCAACTCTCAGATTCCAACTCCTCCCCCACTACCACCCAGCCTGTCCCACTCTCTGATTCCAGCTCCTCCCTCACTAACACGCAGCCTGTCTCAGTCTCAGATACCAGCTCCTCCCTAACTAACACACACCCTGTCCCTCTCTCAGATACCAGCTCCTCCCTAACTAACACAAATATTGTCCCAATCTCAGATACGAAATCCTCTCTAACAAACAGCACGTCCCACTCTCAGATACCAGCTCCTCCCTCACTAACACACAGCCTGTCCCACTCTCAGATTCCTGATCCTCCCTCAATAACACTGCCTGTCCCACTCTCAGATACAAGCTCCTCCCTCACTAACACACAGTCTGTCCCACTCTCAGATACCAGCTCCTCCCTCACTAACACACAGCCTGTCCCACTCTCATATACCAGCTTCTCCCTCACTAACACAAAGCCTGTCCCACTCTCAGATACCAGCTCCTCCCTCTCGAACAAACAGCACGTTCCATTCTCAGATACCAGCTTCTCCCTCACTAACACACATACTGTCCCACTCTCAGATAACAGCTCCTCCCACACTTACACACAGCCTGTCCCAATGTCAGATACAAGCCCCTCACTCACTTGAACACACCTTGTCAACATTTCAGATCCCAACTCAAACCTCATTAACACACAGCCTGTCACAAACTGAGATACCAGCTCCTCCATAACACTCAGCCTGTCCCACTTTGATACCCGATCCTCCCTCACTAACACACAGCCTTTCCCACACTCAGATACTTGCTCCTCCCTCACTAACACACAGCCTGTCCCACTCTCAGATACGAAATCCTCTCTCTCTAACAAACAGCACGTCCCACTCTCAGATACCAGCTCCTCCCTCACAAACACACAGCCTGTCCCACTCTCAGATACCAGCTTCTCCCTCACTAACACACAGGCTGTCCCACTCTCGGATAACAGCTCCTCCCTCACTAACACACAGCCTGTCGCATTCTCAGATACCAGCTCCTCCCTCTCTAACAAACAGCACGTTCCATTTTCAGATACCAGCTTCTCCCTCACTAACACACATACTGTCCCACTCTCAGATAACAGCTCCTCCCACACTTACACACAGCCTGTCCCAATGTCAGATACAAGCCCCTCACTCACTTGAACACACCTTGTCAACATTTCAGATCCCTACTCAAACCTCATTATCACACAACCTGTCACAAACTGAGATACCAGCTCCTCCATAACACTCAGACTGTCCCACTTTGATACCCGATCCTCCCTCACTAACACACAGACTTTCCCACACTCAGATACTAGCTCCTCCCTCACTAACACACAGCCTGTCCCACACTCAGATACCACCTGCTCCCTGACTAACACACAGACTGGCCCACTCTCAGATACCAGTTCCCCCCTCACTAACACACAGCCTGTCCCACTCAGATACCAGCTGCTCCCTCACTAACACACAGCCTGTCCCACTCTCAGATACCAGCTCCTCCCTCAATAACACACATACTGTCCCACTCTCAGATACCATCTCCTACCTCACATACAGACAGCCTGTTCCACTTTCAGATACCAGCTCCTCCTTCACTAACACACTGCCTGTCCCATTCTCAGATACCTGCTAATCTCTCACTAACTCACAGCCTTTCCCAATCTCAGATACCAGCTCCTCCCTCGCTAACAAACAGCCCGTCCCACACTCAGATACCAGCTCCTCCCTCACTAATACACAGCCTGTCCCACTCTCAGATACCAGCTCCTCCCTCACTAACACACAGCCTGTCCCACTCTCAGATAACAGCTCCTCCCACACTTACACACAGCCTGTCCCAATGTCAGATAGAAGCCACTCACTCACTTAAACACACCCTGTCAACATTTCAGATACCAACTCAAACCTCATTAACACACAGCCTGTCACAAACTGAGATACCAGCTCCTCCATAACACTCAGCCTGTCCCACTTTGATACCCGATCCTCCCTCCATAACACACAGCCTTTCCCACACTCAGATACTAGCTCCTCCCTCACTAACACACAGCCTGTCCCACTCTCAGATACCTGCTCATCTCTCACTAACACACAGCCGTTCCCGCTCTCAGATACCAGCTGCTCCCTCACTAACACACAGCCTGTCCCACTCTCAGATACCAGCTCCTCCATCACTAACACACAGCCTGTCCCACTCTCAGATACCAGTTCTCCCTCACTAACACACAGCCTGTCCCACTCTCGGATAACAGCTCCTCCCTCACTCACACACAGCCTGTCGCATTCTCAGATACCAGCTCCTCCCTCTCTAACAAACAGCACGTTCCACTCTCAGATACCAGCTTCTCCCTCACTAACACACAGCCTGTCCCACTCTCAGATAACAGCTCCTCCCACACTTACACACAGCCTGTCCCAATGTCAGATACAAGCCCCTCACTCACTTGAACATACCTTGTCAACATTTCAGATCCCAACTCAAACCTCATTATCACACAGCCTGTCACAAAATGAGATACCAGCTCCTCCCTAACACACAGCCTGTCCCACACTCAGATACCACCTGCTCCCTCACTAACACACAGACTGGCCCACTCTCAGATACCAGTTCCCCCTCACTAACACAGAGCCTGTCCCACTCATATACCAGCTGCTCCCTCACTAACACACATACTGTCCCACTCTCAGATACCATCCCCTACCTCACATACAGACAGCCTGTCCCACGATCAGATACCAGCTCCTCCCTCACTAACACACTGCCTGTCCCACTCTCACATACCTGCTCATCTCTCACTAACACACAGCCTGTCCCAATCTCAGATACCAGCTCCTCCCTCACTAACAAACAGCCCGTCCCACACTCAGATACCAGCTCCTCCCTCACTAGCACACAGACTGTCCCACTCTCAGATACCAGCTCCTCCCTCACTAATACACAGCCTGTCCCACTCTCAGATACCAGCTCCTCCCTCACTAACACACAGCCTGTCCCACTCTTAGATACCAGCTCCTCCCTCACAAACACACAGCGTGTCCCACTCTTAGATACCAGCTCCTCGCTCACCAACACACAGCCTTTCCCATTCTCAGATACCAGCTGCTCCCTCAGTAATACACAATCTGTCCCACTCTCAGATACCAGTTCCTCCCTCTCAAACAGACAGCACATCCCACTCTCAGATACCACCTCCTCCCTCACTAACACACAGCCTGTCCCACACTCAGATACCAGCTCCACCCTCACTAACGCACAGCCTGACCCTCTCTCAGATCCCAGCTCCTCCCTCACTAACACACGGCCTGTCCCACTCTCAGATACCAGCTCATCCCTCACTAACACACAGCCTGTCCCACTCTCAGATACCAGCTCCACACTCACTAACGCACAGCCTGAGCCACTTTCAGAAAGCAGCTCCTCCCTCAGTAACTTACTGCCTGTCCCACTCTCAGATCCCAACTCCTCCGTCACTAACACATAGCCTGTGGCAGTCTCAGATACTAGATCCTCCCTCACCAACGCACTGATGGTCCCACTCTCAGATCCCAGCTCCTCCCTCACTAACACACAGTCTGTCCCACTCTCAGATACCAGCACCTCCCTCACTAACACACAGCCTGTCCCACTTTCAGATACCTGCTCCTCCATGATTTGCACACAGCCTGTCCCACTCTCAGATACCAGCTCCGCTCTCACTAACACACAGCCTGTCCCACTTTCAGATACCTGCTCCTCCATGATTTACACACAGCCTGTCCCACTCTCAGATACAAGCTCCTCCCTCCCTAACACACAGATTGTCCCACTCTCAGATACCAGCTCCTCGCTCACTAACACAAAGCCTGTCCTACTCTCAGATACCACCTTCTCCCTCAATAACACAGCCTGTCCCTCTCTCAGATACCAGCTCCTCCCTCACTAACACACAGCCTGTCCCACTCTCAGATACCAGATCCTCCCTCACTAACACACAGCCTGTCTCACTCTCAGATACCAGATCCTCCCTCACTAACACACAGCCTGTCCCACTCTCAATGACCTGCTCCTCCATCAGTAACACACAGCCTGTCTCACTCTCAGATACCAGCTCCTCTATCACTAACACACAGCCTGTCCCACTCTCAGATACCAGCTCCTCCCTCAGTAACACCCAGCCTGTCCCACTCAGAGATACCAGCTTCACCCTCACGAACACACAGCCTGTCCCAGTCACAGATACCACCTCCTCCCTCACTTACAAACAGCCTGTCCCACTCTCAGATACCAGCTCCTCCCTCACTAACACAGCCTGTCCCACTCTCAGATACCAACTCCTCCCTCACTAACACACAGTCTGTCCCACTCTCAGATAGCAGCTCCTCCCTCACTAACACACAGCCTGTCCCACTCTCAGATACCAGCTCCTCACTGACTAACACACAGCCTGTCCCACTCTCAGATACCAGCTCCTCCCTCACTAGCACACAGCCTGTCCCTCTCTCAGATACCAGCTCCACCCTCACTAACGCACAGCCTGTCCCACTCTCAGATACCAGATCCTCCCTCACTAACACACAGCCTGTCTCACTCTCAGATACCAGATCCTCCCTCACTAACATACAGCCTGTCCCTCTCTCAGCTACCAGCTCCTCCCTCACTAACACACAGCCTGTCCCACTCTCAGCTACGCTCCTCACTCACTAACACACAGCCTGTCTCACTCTCAGATACCAGATCCTCCCTCACGAACACACAGCCTGTCACACTCTCAGATACCAGATCCTCCCTCACTAACACACAGCCTGTCCCAGTCTCAGATACCAGTTCCTCCCTCAATAACACACATCCTTTCCCACTCTCAGATACCTCCTCCTCCCTCAATAACACACAGCCTGTGCGACTCTCACATACCAGCTCCTCCCTCACTGACACACAGCCTGTCCCACTCTCAGATACCAGCTCCTCCCTCAATAACACACAGCCTGTCTCACTCTCAGATACCAGCTCCTTCCTCACTAACACACAGGCTGTCCCACTCTCAGATACCAGCTCCTCCCTCAATAACACACAGCCTGTCCCACTCTCAGATACCAGCTCCTCCTTCACTAACACACATCCTTTCCCACTCTCAGATACCACCTCCTCCCTCAATAACACACAGCCTGTCTCACTCTCAGATACCAGCTCCTTCCTCTCTAACACACAGCCTGTCTCACTCTCAGATTCCAGCTCCTCCCTCTCAAACACACAGCCTGTCCCACTCTCAGATGAAAGCTCCTCCCTCAGTAACACCCAGCCTGTCCCACTCAGAGATACCAGCTTCACCCTCACGAACACACAGCTTGTCCCACTCTCAGATCCGTGCTCCTCCCCCGCTAACTCACAGTCTTCCCATTCTTAGATACCAGCTCCTCCCTCACTAACACACAGCATGTCCCTCTCTCAGATTCCAGCTCCTCCCTCACTAACACAGCCATCCCACTCTTAGATACAAGCTCATCCCTCACTTACACACAGCCTGTCCCACTGACAGATACCAATTCCACTCTCACTAACACACAGCCTGTCCCACTCTCAGATACCAGCTCCTCCATCACTAACTCACAGCCTGTCCCACTGTCAGATACCAGCTCCTCCCTCACTAACATCCTGTCTGTGCCACTGTCAGATACCAGCTCCTCTTTCAGTAACACACAGCCTGTCCCACTCTCAGATACCAGATCCTCCCTCACAAGCACACAGCCTGTCCCACTCTCAGATACCAGATCCTCCTTCATTAACACACAGCCTGTCCCACTATCAGATTCCAGCTCCTACGTCACTAACACACAGGATGTCCCTCTCTCATTTTCCAGCTCCTCCCTCAATAACACACAGCCTGTCCCAGTCTCAGATACCAGCTCCTCCCTGACATACACACAGCAAGTCTCTCTCCCAGATTCCAGCTCCTCCCTCACTAACGCAGTCTATCCCACTCTCAGATAGCAGCTCCTCCCTCACTAACACAGCCATCCCACTCTTAGATACAAGCTCATCCCTCACGAAGACACATCCTGTCCCACTCACAGATACCAGCTCCTCCCTCACTAACACACAGCCTGTCCCACTCACAAATACCAGCTCCGCCCTCACTATCACACAGCTTGTCCAACTCTCAGATACCAGCTCCTCTCTCACTAACACACAGCCTGTCCCACTCTCAGATACCAGTTCCTCCATCACTAACACACAGCCTTTCCAAGTCTCAGATACCAGCTCCTCCCTCACTTACAAACAGCCTGTCCCACTCTCAGATACCAGCTCCTCCCTCACTAACACAGCCTGTCCCAATCTCAGATACCAACTCCTCCCTCACTAACACACAGTCTGTCCCACTCTCAGATAGCAGCTCCTCCCTCACTAACACACAGCCTGTCCCACTCTCAGATACCAGCTCCTCACTGACTAACACACAGCCTGTCCCACTCACAAATACCAGCTCCGCCCTCACTATCACACAGCTTGTCCAACTCTCAGATACCAGCTCCTCTCTCACTAACACACAGCCTGTCCCACTCTCAGATACCAGTTCCTCCATCACTAACACACAGCCTTTCCAAGTCTCAGATACCAGCTCCTCCCTCACTTACAAACAGCCTGTCCCACTCTCAGATACCAGCTCCTCCCTCACTAACACAGCCTGTCCCACTCTCAGATACCAACTCCTCCCTCACTAACACACAGTCTGTCCCACTCTCAGATAGCAGCTCCTCCCTCACTAACACACAGCCTGTCCCACTCTCAGATACCAGCTCCTCACTGACTAACACACAGCCTGTCCCACTCTCAGATACCAGCTCCTCCCTCACTAGCACACAGCCTGTCCCTCTCTCAGATACCAGCTCCACCCTCACTAACGCACAGCCTGTCCCACTCTCAGATACCAGATCCTCCCTCACTAACACACAGCCTGTCTCACTCTCAGATACCAGATCCTCCCTCACTAACATACAGCCTGTCCCTCTCTCAGCTACCAGCTCCTCCCTCACTAACACACAGCCTGTCCCACTCTCAGCTACCAGCTCCTCACTCACTAACACACAGCCTGTCTCACTCTCAGATACCAGATCCTCCCTCACGAACACACAGCCTGTCACACTCTCAGATACCAGATCCTCCCTCACTAACACACAGCCTGTCCCAGTCTCAGATACCAGTTCCTCCCTCAATAACACACATCCTTTCCCACTCTCAGATACCTCCTCCTCCCTCAATAACACACAGCCTGTGCGACTCTCACATACCAGCTCCTCCCTCACTGACACACAGCCTGTCCCACTCTCAGATACCAGCTCCTCCCTCAATAACACACAGCCTGTCTCACTCTCAGATACCAGCTCCTTCCTCACTAACACACAGGCTGTCCCACTCTCAGATACCAGCTCCTCCCTCAATAACACACAGCCTGTCCCACTCTCAGATACCAGCTCCTCCTTCACTAACACACATCCTTTCCCACTCTCAGATACCACCTCCTCCCTCAATAACACACAGCCTGTCTCACTCTCAGATACCAGCTCCTTCCTCTCTAACACACAGCCTGTCTCACTCTCAGATTCCAGCTCCTCCCTCTCAAACACACAGCCTGTCCCACTCTCAGATGAAAGCTCCTCCCTCAGTAACACCCAGCCTGTCCCACTCAGAGATACCAGCTTCACCCTCACGAACACACAGCTTGTCCCACTCTCAGATCCGTGCTCCTCCCCCGCTAACTCACAGTCTTCCCATTCTTAGATACCAGCTCCTCCCTCACTAACACACAGCATGTCCCTCTCTCAGATTCCAGCTCCTCCCTCACTAACACAGCCATCCCACTCTTAGATACAAGCTCATCCCTCACTTACACACAGCCTGTCCCACTGACAGATACCAATTCCACTCTCACTAACACACAGCCTGTCCCACTCTCAGATACCAGCTCCTCCATCACTAACTCACAGCCTGTCCCACTCTCAGATACCAGCTCCTCCCTCACTAACATCCTGTCTGTGCCACTGTCAGATACCAGCTCCTCTTTCAGTAACACACAGCCTATCCCACTCTCAGATACCAGATCCTCCCTCACAAGCACACAGCCTGTCCCACTCTCAGATACCAGATCCTCCTTCATTAACACACAGCCTGTCCCACTATCAGATTCCAGCTCCTACGTCACTAACACACAGGATGTCCCTCTCTCATTTTCCAGCTCCTCCCTCAATAACACACAGCCTGTCCCAGTCTCAGATACCAGCTCCTCCCTGACATACACACAGCAAGTCTCTCTCCCAGATTCCAGCTCCTCCCTCACTAACGCAGTCTATCCCACTCTCAGATAGCAGCTCCTCCCTCACTAACACAGCCATCCCACTCTTAGATACAAGCTCATCCCTCACGAAGACACATCCTGTCCCACTCACAGATACCAGCTCCTCCCTCACTAACACACAGCCTGTCCCACTCACAAATACCAGCTCCGCCCTCACTATCACACAGCTTGTCCAACTCTCAGATACCAGCTCCTCTCTCACTAACACACAGCCTGTCCCACTCTCAGATACCAGTTCCTCCATCACTAACACACAGCCTTTCCAAGTCTCAGATACCAGCTCCTCCCTCACTAACACACAGCCAGTCCCACTCTCAGATACCAGATCCTCCTTCATTAACACACATCATGTCCCACTCTCAGATTCCAGCTCCTACCTCACTAACACACAGCCTGTCTCACTCTCAGATACCAGCTCCTTCCTCAATAACACACAGCCTGTCCCTCTCTCAGATTCCAGCTCCTCCCTCACTAACGCAGCCTGTCCCACTCTCAGATAGCAGCTCCTCCTTCACAAACACAGCCATCCCACTCTAAGATACAAGCTCAACCCTCAGGAACACACAGCCAGGCCCACTCACAAATACCAGCTCGTCCCTCAATAACACACAGCTTGTTCCACTCTCGGATACCAGCTCCTCCCTCACTAACACACCGCCTGTCCCACTCTCAGATACCATTTCCTCCCTCACTAACACACAGCCTGTCCCACTCTCAGATACCAGCTCCTCCCTCAGTAACACACAGCCTGTCCCACTCTCAGATCCCATCTCCTCCCTCACTAACAGACAGCCTGTCCCACAATCAAATACCAGCTCCTCCCTCACTAACACACAGCCTGTGCCACTCTCAGATACCAGTTCCTCCCACACTAACACACAGCCTGTCCGTCTCTCAGATACCAGCTCCGAGCTCTCTAACGCTCAACCTGTCCCATTCTCAAGTACAAGCTTCTCCCTCACTAACACACAGCCTGTCCGACTCTCAGAAAGCAGCTTCTCCCTCTCTAACACACAGCCTGTCCCACTCTCAGATAACTGCTCCTCCCTCACTAACACACAGCCTGTCCCACTCTCAGATTCCAGCTCCTCCCTCACTAACACACAGCCTGTCCCACTCTCAGATACCAGCTCCTCCCTCACTAACACACAGCCTGTCCCACTCTCAGATACCAGCTCCTCCCTCACTGACACACAGCCTGTCCCACTCTCAGATACCAGCTCCTCCCTCACTGACACACAGCCTGTCCCAGTCTCAGATAGCAGCACCTCCCTGACATACACACAGCCTGTCCCTCTCCCAGATTCCAGCTCCTCCCTCACTAACGCAGTCTGTCTTTCTCAGATACCAGCTCATCCCTCACGAACACACAACATGTCCCACTCTCAGGTACCAACTCCTCCCTAACTAACACAAAGATTTTCCCACTCTCAGATACCAGCTCCTTCCTCACTAACACACAGCCAGTCCCACTCTCAGATACCAGATCCTCCTTCATTAACACACAGCCTGTCCCACTCTCGGATTCCAGCTCCTACCTCACTAACAGGCAGCCTGTCCCACTCTCAGATACCAGCTCCTCCCTCACTAAAACACAGCCTGTCCCACTCTCAGATACCAGCTCCTCCATCACTAACACACAGCCTGTCCCACTCTCAGATACCAGCTCCTCCCTCACTAACACACAGCCTGTCCCTCTCTCAGATTCCAGCTCCTCCCTCACTAACGCAGCCTGTCCCACTCTCAGATAGCAGCTCCTCCTTCACTTACACAGCCATCCCACTCTTAGATACAAGCTCAACCCTCAGGAACACACAGCCAGTCCCACTCACAAATACCAGCTCGTCCCTCACTAACACACAGCTTGTTCCACTCTCAGATACCAGCTCCTCCCTCACTAACACACTGCCTGTCCCACTTTCCGATACCAGTTCCTCCCTCACTACCAACAAGCTGTCTCACTTCATGTACCAGCTCCTCCCTCACTAACACACAGCCTGTCTCAGTCTCAGATACTAGCTCCTCCCTACTAATGCACAGCATGTCCCACTCTCAGATACCAGCTCCTTCCTCACTAACACACAGCCTGTCCCACTCTCAGATACCAGCTCCTCCCTCACTAACACACAGCCTGTCCCAGTCTCAGATATCAGCACCTCCCTGACATAAACACAGCCTGTCCCACTCTCAGGTACCAACTCCTCCCTAACTAACACAAAGATTTTCCCACTCTCACATACCAGCTCCTACCTCACTAACCCTCAACCTGTCCCATTCTCAAGTAGAAGCTTCTCCCTCACTTACACACAGCCTGTCCCACTCTCAGATACCTGCTCCTCCCTCACTAACACATAGCCTCTCCCAGTCAGAGATACCAGCTTCACCCTCACGAACACACAGCTTGTCCCACTCTCAGATAACAGCTCCTCCCTCACTAACACACAGCCTTTCCAATTCTCAGATACCAGCTCCTACTTCACTAACACACAGCCAGTCCCTCTCTCAGATACCAGATCCTCCTTCATTAACACACAGCATGTCCCACTGTCAGATTCCAGCTCCAACCTCACTAACACACAGCCTGTCTCACTCTCAGATACCAGCTCCTTCCTCAATAACACACAGCCTGTCCCAGTCTCAGATACCAGCTCCTCCCTCACATACACACAGCCTGTCCCTCTCTCAGATTCCAGCTCCTCCCTCACTAACGCAGCCTGTCCCACTCTCAGATAGCAGCTCCTCCTTCACTAACACAGCCATCCCACTTTTAGATACAAGCTCAACCCTCAGGAACACACAGCCAGTCCCACTCACAAATACCAGCTCGTTCCTCACTAACACACAGCTTGTTCCACTCTCAGATACGAGCTCCTCCCTACTAATGCACAGCATGTCCCACTCTCAGATACCAGCTCCTTCCTCACTAACACACAGCCTGTCCCACTCTCAGATACCAGCTCCTTCCTCACTAACACACAGCCTGTCCCACTCTCAGATACCAGCTCCTTCCTCACTAACACACAGCCTGTCTCACTCTCAGATACCAGCTCCTTCCTCAATAACACACAGCCTGTCCCAGTCTCAGATACCAGCTCCTCCCTCACATACACACAGCCTGTCCCTCTCTCAGATTCCAGATCCTCCCTCACTAACGCAGCCTGTCCCACTCTCAGATACCAGCTCCTTCCTCACTAACACACAGCCTGTCCCACTCTCAGATAGCAGCTCCTGCCCAACTAACACAAAGATTTTCCCACCTCAGATACCAGCTCCTTCCTCACAAAGACACAGCCTGTCCCACTCTCAGAAACCAGTTCCTCCCTCAGTAACACACAGCCTGTCCCACTCTCAAATACCAGCTCCTCCCTCACTAACACAGAGCCTGTCCCTTTCTCAGATACCAGCTCCGAGCTCACTAACACTCAACCTGTCCCATTCTCAAGTACAAGCTTCTCCCTCACTACCACACTGCCTGTCCAACTCTCAGAAACCAGCTCTTCCCTCTCTAACACACAGCCTGTCCCACTCTCAGATAGCAGCTCCTCCTTCACTAAAACAGCCATCCCACTCTTAGATACAAGCTCAACACTCAGGAACACACAGCCAGTCCCACTCACAAATACCAGCTCGTCACTCACTAACACACAGCTTGTTCCACTCTCAGATACCAGTTTCTCCCTCACTAACACACTGCCTGTCCCACTCTCAGATACCAGTCCCTCCCTCACTAACAAACAGCCTGTCTCACTTCATGTACCAGCTCCTCCCTCACTAACACACAACCTGTCTCAGTCTCAGATACTAGCTCCTCCCTACTAATGCACAGCCTGTCTCACTTCATGTACCAGCTCCTCCCTCACTAACACACAGCCTGTCTCAGTCTCAGATACTAGCTCCTCCCTACTAATGCACAGCATGTCCCAATCTCAGATACCTGCTCCTCCCTCACTAACACACAGCCTGTCTCACTCTCAGATACCAGCTCCTTCCTCACTAACACACATCCTGTCCCACTCTCAGATACCAGCTCCTTACTCACTAACACACAGCCTGTCCCACTCTCAGATACCAGCTCCTTCCTCACTAACACACAGCCTATCTCACTCTCAGATACCAGCTCCTTCCTCAATAACACACAGCCTGTCCCAGTCTCAGATACCAGCTCCTCCCTCACATACACACAGCCTGTCCCTCTCTCAGATTCCAGATCCTCCCTCACTAACGCAGCCTGTCCCACTCTCAGATACCAGCTCCTCCCTCACTAACACACAGCCTGTCCCACTCTCAGATAGCAGCTCCTCCTTCACTAACACAGCCATCCCACTCTTAGATACAAGCTCAACCCTCAGGAACACACAGCCAGTCCCACTCACAAATACCAGCTCGTTCCTCACTAACACACAGCTTGTTCCACTCTGAGATACGAGCTCCTCCCTCACTAACACACAGCCTGTCCCACTCTCAGATACCAGTTCCTCCCTCACTAACAAACAGCCTGTCTCACTTCATGTACCAGCTCCTCCCTCACTAACACACAGCCTGTCTCAGTCTCAGATACTAGCTCCTCCCTACTAATGCACAGCATGTCCCAATCTCAGATACCTGCACCTCCCTCACTAACACACAGCCTGTCTCACTCTCAGATACCAGCTCCTTCCTCACTAACACACATCCTGTCCCACTCTCAGATACCAGCTCCTTCCTCACTAACACACAGCCTGTCCCACTCTCAGATACCAGCTGCTCCCTCACTAACACACAGCCTCTCCCACTCTCAGATACCAGCTCCTTCCTCACTAACACACAGCCTATCTCACTCTCAGATAGCAGCTCCTTCCTCAATAACACACAGCCTGTCCCAGTCTCAGATACCAGCTCCTCCCTCACATACACACAGCCTGTCCTTCTCTCAGATTCCAGATCCTCCCTCACTAACGCAGCCTGTCCCACTCTCAGATACCAGCTCCTCCCTCACTAACACACAGCCTGTCCCACTCTCAGATACCAGCTCCTCCTTCACTAACACACAGCCTATCCCACTCTCAGATACCAGCTCCTTCCTCACTAACACACAGCCTGTCCCACTCTCAAATACCATCTCCTCCCTCACTAACACATGGCCTGTCCCACAATCAAATACCAGCTCCTCCCTCACTAACACAGAGCCTCTCCCTCTCTCAGATACCAGCTCCGAGCTCACTAACATTCAACCTGTCCCATTCTCAAGTACAAGCTTCTCCCTCACTACCACACTGCCTGTCCGACTCTCAGAAACCAGCTCTTCCCTCTCTAACACACAGCCTGTCCCACTCTCAGATAGCAGCTCCTCATTCACTAAAACAGCCATCCCACTCTTAGATACCAGCTCAACGCTCAGGAAAACACAGCCAGTCCCACTCACAAATACCAGCTCGTCCCTCACTAACACACAGCTTGTTCCACTCTCAGATACCAGCTCCTCCCTCACTAACACACTGCCTGTCCCACTCTCAGATACCAGTTCCTCCCTCACTAACAAACAGCCTGTCTCACTTCATGTACCAGCTCCTCCCTCACTAACACACAGCCTGTCCCACTCACAAATACCAGCTCCTCCCTCACTAACACACAGCCTGTCCCACTCTCAGATACCAGCTCCTCCCTCACAAACACACAGCCTGTCCCACTCTCAGATACCAGCTCCTCCCTCAATAACATCCTGTCTGTGCCACTCTCAGATACCAGCTCCTCCCTCACTAACACACAGCCTCTCCCACTCTCAGATACCAGCTCCTCCCTCACTAACACACAGCCTGTCCCACTCTCAGATACCACCTCCTCCCTCACTAACACACAGCCAGTCCCACTCTCAGATACCAGCTCCTCCCTCAATAACACACAGCCTTTCCGAGTCTCAGATACCAGCTCCTCCCTCACTAACGCAGCCTGTCCCATTCACAGATAGCAGCTCGTCCCTCACTAACACACAGCCTGTCCCACTCTCAGATACCTGCTCCTCCCTCACTAACACACAGCCTGTCTCACTCTTAGATACAAGCTCATCCCTCACGAACACACAGCCTGTCCCACTCACAAATGCCAGCTCCTCCCTCACTAACACACAGCCTGTCCCACTCTCAGATTCCAGCTCCTCCCTCACTAACACACAGACTGTCCCACTCTCAGATACCATCTCCTCCCTGACTAACACACAGCCTGTCCCACTCTCAGACACCAGCTCCTCCCTCACTAACACACAGCCTGTCCCACTCTCAGATACCAGTCCCTCCCTCACTAACACAGCCATCCCACTCTTAGATACAAGCTCCTCCCTCACTAACACACAGCTTGTCCCAGTCTCAGATACCAGCTCCTCCCTCACTAACACACAGCCTGTTCCTCTCACAAATACCAGCTCCTCCCTCACTAAAACACAGCCTGTCCCTCTCTCAGATACCAGCTCCTCCCTCACTAACACACAGCCTGTCCCACTCTCAGAAACCAGCTCCTCCCTCAATAACACACAGCCTGTCCCACTCTCAGATGCAGCACACCCTCAATTACAGACACTCCAAAAGTGCAGCACTCCCTCAATTACTGACACTCCAATATTGCAGCACAGCCTCAATTACAGACACTCCAAAAGTGCAGCACTCCCTCAATTACTGACACTCCAATATTGCAGCACAGCCTCAATTACAGACACTCCAAAAGTGCAGCACTCCCTCAATTACTGACACTCCAATAGTGCAGCACACCCTCAATTACTGACACTCCAACAGTGCAGCACACCCTCAATTACTGACACTCCAATAGTGCAGCATACCCTCAATTACTGACACTCCAAAAGTGCAGCACACCCTCAATTACTGACACTCCAATATTGCAGCACAGCCTCAATTACAGACACTCCAAAAGTGCAGCACACCCTCAATTACTGACACTCCAATAGTGCAGCACACCCTCAATTACTGACACTCCAATAGTGCAGCACAACCTCAATTACTGACACTCCAAAAGTGCAGCACACCATCAATTACTGACTCTCCAATAATGCAGCACACCATCAATTACTGACTCTCCAATAATGCAGCACACCCTCAATTACTGACACTCCAATAGTGCAGCATACCCTCAATTACTGACACTCCAATAGTGCAGCACACACTCAATTACTGACACTCCAATATTGCAGCTCAGCCTCAATTACTGACACTCCAATAGTGCAGCACACCCACACTTACTGACACTCCAATAGTGTAGCGCACCCTCAATTACTAACACTCCAATATTGCAGCACAGCCTCAATTACTGACACTGTTATAGTGCAGCACTCCCTCAAATACTGGCAATCCAATAGTGCAGCACTCCCTCAAATACTGACACTCCAATAGTGCAGCACACCCTCAATTACTGGCACTCCAATAGTGCAGCTCACCCTCAATTACTGACACTCCAATAGTGCAGCACACCCTCAATTACTGACACTCCAATAGTGCAGCACACCCTCAAATACTGACACTCCAATAGTGCAGCACACCCTCAAATACTGACACTCCAATAGTGCAGCACACCCTCAAATACTGACACTCCAATAGTGCAGCACACCCTCAATTACTGACACTCAAATAGTGCAGCACACCCTCAAATACTGACAATCCAATAGTGCGGCACACTCTCAATTACTGACACTCCAATAGTGAAGCAAATCCTCAATTACAGACACTCCAGTTTTGCAGCACACCCTCAATTACTGACACTCCAATAGTGCAGCACACCCTCAATTACTGACACTCCAATTGTGCGGCACACCCTCAATTACTGACACTCCAATAGTGCAGCACTCACTCAATTACTGACACTCCAATTGTGCGGCACACCCTCAATTACTGACACTCCAATAGTGCAGCACACCCTCAATTACTGACACTCCAATAGTGCAGCACACCCTCAATTACTGACACTCCAATAGTGCAGCACACCCTCAATTACTGACACTCCAATAGTGCAGCACACCCTCAATTACTGACACTCCAATAGTGCAGCACACCCTCAATTACTGACACTCCAATAGTGCAGCACACCCTCAATTACTGACACTCCAATTGTGCAGCACACCTTCAATTACTGACACTCCAATTGTGCAGCACACCCTCAATTACTGACACTCCAATAGTGCAGCACACCCTCAATTACTGACACTCCAATATTGCAGCACACCCTCAATTACTGACACTCCAATAGTGCAGCACACCCTCAATTACTGACACTCCAATAGTGCAGCACACCCTCAATTACTGACACTCCAATAGTGCAGCACACCCTCAATTACTGACACTCCAATAGTGCAGCACACCTTCAATTACTGACACTCCAATAGTGCAGCACACCTTCAATTACTGACACTCCAATAGTGCAGCATACCCTCAATTACTGACACTCCAATAGTGCAGCACACCCTCAATTACTGACACTCCAATATTGCAGCACACCCTCAATTACTGACACACCAGTAGTGCAGCACATCCTCAATTACTGACACTCCAATAGTGCAGCACACCCTCAATTACTGACACTCCAATAGTGCAGCACACCCTCAATTACTGACACTACAATAGTGCAGCACACCCTCAATTACTGACACTCCAATAGTGCAGCACACACTCAATTACTGACACTCCAATAGTGCAGCACACCCTCAATTACTGACACTCCAATAGTGCAGCTCCCACGTTGGTTGACATGTCCCTCAGCCGTGTCTGGCCCATCTCCCGTGCATCCGCCCTCACGCCTTCTCCTCCCTTCCAGAAACATGATAGGGTCCCCCTTGTGCTCACTTATCACCCCAGTAGCCTCCGCATTCAAAGGATCATCCTCCGCCATTTCCGCCAACTCCAGCATGATGCCACCACCAAACACATCTTCCCTTCACCCCCCTTATCGGCATTCCGTAGGGATCGCTCCCTCCGGGACACCCTGGTCCACTCCTCCATCACCCCCTACTCCTCAACCCCCTCCTATGGCACCACCCCATGCCCACGCAAAAGATGCAACACCTGCCCCTTCACTTCCTCTCTCCTCACCGTCCAAGGGCCCAAACACTCCTTTCAAGTGAAGCAGCATTTCACTTGCATTTCCCCCAACTTAGTCTACTGCATTCGTTGCTCCCAATGTGGTCTCCTCTACATTGGAGAGACCAAACGTAAACTGGGCGACCGCTTTGCAGAACACCTGCGGTCTGTCCGCAAGAATGACCCAAACCTCCCTGTCGCGTGCCATTTTAACACTCCACCCTGCTCACTTGCCCAAATGTCTGTCCTTGGCTTACTGCATTGTTCCAGTGAAGCCCAACGCAAACTGGAGGAACAACACCTCATCTTCCTACTAGTCACTTTACAGCCTTCTGGACTGAATATTGAATTCAACAACTTTAGGTTGTGAGCTCCCTCCCCCATCCCCACCCCCTTTCTGTTTCCCCCTTCCTTTTTTTTTTCAATAATTGATATAGATTTTTCTTTTCCCACCTATTTCCATTAGTTTTAAATATTTTAAAATTTTTTATGCTCTCCCCACCCCCACTAGAGCTGTACCTTGAGTGCCCTACCATCCATTCTTAATTAGCACATTCGTTTAGATAATATCACCAACTTTAACTTTAACACCTATGTGTTCTATTGTACCATTGTCGTTGACATCTTTTGATGATCTGCTTCTATCACTGCTTGTTTGTCCCTAAAACCAAACCCCCCCAACTTCTCCCCCGCCAAACAACCCCCACCCAGCCCCAACACACACACACACACACGCACAGACACAAACCTTAAACCAGCTTATATTTCACCCCTCTCCTTGGATTCACCCAGTTCTGTTGAAGGGTCATGAGGACTCGAAACGTCAACTCTTTTCTTCTCCACCGATGCTGCCAGAGCTGCTGAGGTTTTCCAGGTAATTCTGATTTTGTTTTGAATTTCCAGCATCCGCAGATTTTTTGTTTTTACCAATGTGTTTGTGCATGTGTTTGTTTGAATGGGATTCTGACAGTATACAGCAGAGGGTGCATTGGGAAAGGTGCGTTTGTGTGTGTGCGTGTGTGTGTGTGTGTAATTCTGAGAGTATCCAGCAGAGGGTGAATTGGTAAAGGTGTGTGTGTGTGTGTGTGTGTGTGTGATTCTGACAGTATACAGCAGAGGGTGCATTGGGAAAGGTGCGTTTGTGTGTGTTTGTGTGTGTGTGTGTAATTCTGAGAGTATCCAGCAGAGGGTGCATTGGTAAAGGTGTGTGTGTGTGTGTGTGTGTGTGTGTGATTTTGAGAGTATCCAGCAGAGGGTGCATTGGTAAAGGTGTGTGCGTGTGTGTGTGTGTGTGTGTGATTCTGAGAGTATCCAGCAGAGGGTGCATTGGTAAAGGTGTGTGTGTGTGTGTGTGTGTGTGTGTGTGTGTGTGCGTGCGTGTGTGTGTGTGTGTGTGTGTGTGTGATTTTGAGAGTATCCAGCAGAGGGTGCATTGGTAAAGGTGTGTGCGTGTGTGTGTGTGTGTGTGTGATTCTGAGAGTATCCAGCAGAGGGTGCATTGGTAAAGGTGTGTGTGTGTGTGTGTGTGTGTGTGTGTGATTCTGACAGTATACAGCAGAGGGTGCATTGGGAAAGGTGCGTTTGTGTGTGTTTGTGTGTGTGTGTGTAATTCTGAGAGTATCCAGCAGAGGGTGCATTGGTAAAGGTGTGTGTGTGTGTGTGTGTGTGTGTGTGTGTGTGATTCTGAGAGTATCCAGCAGAGGGTGCATTGGTAAAGGTGTGTGTGTGTGTGTGTGTGTGTGTGTGATTTTGAGAGTATCCAGCAGAGGGTGCATTGGTAAAGGTGTGTGCGTGTGTGTGTGTGTGTGTGTGATTCTGAGAGTATCCAGCAGAGGGTGCATTGGTAAAGGTGTGTGTGTGTGTGTGTAATTCTGAGAGTATCCAACAGAACGTGCATTGGTAAAGGTGTGTGTGTGTGCGTGTGTGTGTGTGTGATTCTGAGAGTATCCAGCAGAGGGTGCATTGGTAAAGGTGTGTGTGTGTGTGTGTGTGTGTGTGTGTGTGATTCTGAGAGTATCCAGCAGAGGGTGCATTGGTAAAGGTGTGTGTGTGTGTGTGCGTCTGTTTCTCTGACAGTATACAGCAGAGGGTGCATTGGCAAAGGTGCGTGTATGTGTCTGTGTGTGTGTGCGTATGTCTTTCTGAGTGTATACAGCAGAGGGTGCATTGGTAAAGGTGTGTGTGTGTGTGTGTAATTCTGAGAGTATGCAACAGAACGTGCATTGGTCAAGGTGTGTGTGTGTGCGTGTGTGTGCGTGTGTGTGTGTGATTCTGAGAGTATCCAGCAGATGGTGCATTGGTAAAGGTGTGTGTGTGTGTGTGTGTGTGTGTGTGTCTTTCAGAGAATATCCAGCAGAGGCTGCATTGGTAAAGGTGTGTGTGTGTGTGTGTGTGTGTGTGTGTCTGTGTGTGTGTGTGTGTGTGATTCTGAGAGTATCCAGCAGAGGGTGCATTGGTAAAGGTGTCTGTGTGTGTGTGTGTGTGTGTGTGTGTGATTCTGAGAGTATCCAGCAGAGTGTGCATTGGTTAAATTGTGTGTGTGTGAGTGATTCTGAGAGTATCCAGCAGAGGGTGCATTGGTAAAGGTGTGTGTGTGTGTGTGTGTGTGTGCGTGTGTGTGTGTGTGTGTTTGTGTGTAATTCGGAGAGTATACAGCAGAGGGTGCATCGGTAAAGGTGTGTGTGTGTGTGTGTGTGTGTGTGTGTAATTCTGAGAGTATCCAACAGAACGTGCATTGGTAAAGGTGTGTGTGTGTGCGTGTGTGTGTGTGTGTGTGTGATTCTGAGAGTATCCAACAGAACGTGCATTGGTAACGGTGTGTGTGTGTGTGTGTGATTCTGAGAGTATCCAGCAGAGGGTGCATTGCTTAAGTTGTGTGTGTGTGAGTGATTCTGAGAGTATCCAGCAGAGGGTGCATTGCTAAAGGTGTGTGTGTGTGTGTGTGTGTGTGAGTGTGTGTGTGTGTGTGTTTGTGTGTGTATGATTCTTTGAGTATCCAAAAGAGGGTGCAT
This sequence comes from Isurus oxyrinchus, assembly GCA_026770705.1. NCBI lineage: Eukaryota > Metazoa > Chordata > Chondrichthyes > Lamniformes > Lamnidae > Isurus > Isurus oxyrinchus. The sequence continues at coordinate 424,668 of JANJGN010000419.1, forward strand.
TGGTAAAGGTGTGTGTGTGTGTGTGGGGGGGGGGGGGGGGGGTGCGTGTTTGTTTCTGAGAGTATACAGCAGAGGGTGCATTGGCAAAGGTGTGTATGTGTGTGTGTGTGTGTGTGTGTGTGTGTCTGTGCGTTTTTGATTCTGAGAGTATCCAACAGAGGGTGCATTGGTAAAGGTGTGTGTGTGTGTTTGTGAGCGTGTGTTTGTGCGTGTGTGTTTCGGAGAGTACACTGCTGAGGGTGCATATTTAAAGGTGTGTGTGTGTGTTTGTGTGTGTGTGTGTGTGTTTCTGAGAGTATCCAGCAGAGGGTGCATTGATAAAGGGGTTTATGT